>RYFJ01000431.1:0-331834 GCA_003991445.1 Oryza meyeriana var. granulata | reverse complement strand
TTGCACATCCACATTAGCCGCGCGGACAACGGACTTTGGGCATAGGGAAGACCTGACGTAGGACCGAACTGTCGACAGTCACGCGCTGGGACAGTGGGGCTGCGACAAAAGATGTCGAAACACCAACGGCATTTCGTCAACAGTTACGCCCTGGTCGCCGCATGCAAAGAGTACTGAAGTCGATGCGGTGCACGGGCCTGCGATGGACCTGTTGGACTGTAGGGCTCCCAGGACGATCGTCGCTGGGTACTGGCAGCAGGCGTGTCCCAACTCCCCATAACGAACTCGGAGTAGGCCCGCCTAACCATGTGTTGTGGCCGTAACGATGCTCGCAAAATAAGAAAAGAATTACACTGTCAGTGTTGTGCAGTTAAGTTGTAAACATAGAATTTCACATTACGTACCCCACGGCGGACACCTCATCCGTCCCATAGTCGGAGCGTCCTCGGGCTTCCACTGCCCTTACAAGCCTCCAGGCCCCTCGTAGCAGAGTTGCTGATATGAGAGGACGGCCCTATCGCGAAACGCCTGCTGCCCAAGCTGCAGAAGGAAGAGGGCAACCGCGAAGAATCGCACTGGATCGGTCTTCGTGACGCCGTCACAAGAGCACGGTTATGTCGCTCGCTGGCACAGCAGTATCCCCAGCTCCACTTTGGTACGTTGCCGTCCTGCTGTCGTGCGATCGCGAACGAGCGTAGTGGATCAGCCTTGTCCACCGCTGTGCCCTGTGACTGTTGTTGAACATCACCACTCGAACATTACCACATACAGGTATGGCCTCCATGCCCGCTGCCACGAGTATTCGTCAGGCGTCAGTCGTTCTAGCTTATCAGTGCTGTAAGGAAGATCATAGTCAGGCATCACTGCTCCTTATTAGGTCGGATGATTGTGACGCAATATGAATCTGTGATTACGGTGATACGTAGCACCCGCCTTGCGAGGGGCCAGCCGGGTGTAAGGCGGTAGCTTGACCTCGGTTCCTCCAAGCCCAGGTAGACGGTCTGCACGCCTCGAACGAGCGATATGTCCTGCGCCACCGTCCCCCCATCAACGGATCGACTGCGTCCCCTCGAGGGTAAGTCCCGCATTAGACACGTCCTGCAGGTGGGATATCTCGCACAACGGTAGGTGGGAACGTAGTGGGGTCGCCGGTCTCCAGCGATTCCCCACCAGCGCTGCCAGAAGTGACGGTCAGCTTCCTCATCGCCTTGTCGGGGTCTCTCTCGTCCGGTGCGGGTCTTCAACTAGCCTGCACAGCGGAGAAGTCCAGCCTCAAACAAACCTGCCAAAATTAGAATCTGTATTTCAATTCGGGGGATAAACACTAGATATTGCACAAATGATTGTGAATTGAATATTGTACAGCTCTTACCTCTGACGAACCCGGGGATCTATCCGCAGGAGCTGACGTAAGGCCGTGGACGGAAGGTGCCTAGCTGGGCACCCTCGACGGCTGATCATGTTAAGACCTGGGACTGCGTCGAGACCCCGGCATTTCGAGGCAGCTCTGTTGTAGGGTACGCCATAACCTGCATACAATTAGAGAGTTAGCGTAAATTAGTTTAATGTTTTTATAGCCATTGTTACTTTGACAATAAAAACAACAGTACGATTAATGTCATTCTACAACAAGATCAAGTATTAGACTTACACTTACACTCCCAGCACCACCATTGTCTGAGAACGTCTAAGACGCGGTGTCTTGAGTTGTGCCTTCACCTGTCTAGGACGGAACTACCATCAGCGGCTGAAACCCGACGATCCAGCGTCTTGCCGCACTTGACCGCTTGCATCCTTGGGACATTTCTATAGGTCATGACCTCGTTTGGTCCACTTTGAGCAACGTTTAAGTCTTCCACGTGTTCTGACTCAATCCATGTCATTACGGTATGCGTCTTGTCTTTGCTTGGCGACCTTTTTTAGTCCTCAATTTGTTGGGTTCAGGAATGTAGATAGCTTGAGGTTCTCCGTAGTAAATGCCCCCGCTTATACCGAAAACCGTTAATATCTCTCCACTCCAGGTATTTATAGATTGCTTCTTTTCTGAAATAAGGTGAGACAAAATAAACGTGCTTCGATTTCCACACTTCATCCGCTCCGCGGCAATCACATGAACAGTTCTTGTGAAGCCAGGAGTAGGTTTTTCGCAGAGCACTTGCAGGTCCTACGTCTATCTTTTTTGAGACACCCACTCCTGCACAACTCTTTGCCGGTTAGATTCCGCGCATTGCCCTTGTCGACACACAAATATTTCAAATCTTGTGTTCTTGTGTGCCTTGGGTAGAGGCACGATGGTCTTCGGCTTAATACCTTTTCTTGCAGACTTATGTGAGCAGCGTTTCCAACGGAAAAGATTATTTATCCGTTCATTGAGGGGTCCAGTGCTCTGAACCGATCTCTAAAAGTACTCTGCATGTCCCAGCCAAGTAAATTCAACTATTTCCACAAGTGGGAGCCCTCGAACACCACGCATCACCCAGTTATAGACCTCTGCCAAATTTGTGGTCATTATGCCAAATCGAGAACCATCCTTGTCATACAACAATGCCCATTTCTCCTTTGGCTCATTCTCAACTTCCACTCTGAAAATTTTCTAACTGAGGATGCATGCCTTCTTCTCATACGAGGTCCATCACTTGATAGAGGTTCAAGAGCTTGTGGAGCCTCATCCCCTCCAATGGTCGGCCTCCTGGACTTGCTCATCTGTTTGTTTAGAGGTCAGCTCATCCAACTCCTCCAAAGCTCATTGAACTTCTTTCTCTTAATTCTGGGCACAAAGCCTCTTGAAAAGATCCATAAGGTGCTTATTTCTAAACTGTCTGTAGAAATTAGCACCCATATGACGCATGCACCATCTGCTTTGAACATCAGACCACCTTGGTGGGTATCCTTCTCAACACTTCCATCTCTCAGTCCTCAATTGCACGCAGCAAGCCAGAGTTTACGGTCATGTATGAGGCATACATCTAGTCTCATCCGTTACAACTGCTGTCTTAACCCTTTCTAGGAACCAATACCAAGCTATCAGTGTTCTCACTCTCAACAAAAGCGAAAGCCACCGTAGAAACTTGGTTGTTTCCATCAACTCCAATTGCTGTTAATAGCTGTCCTCTATATTTCCAGTCAGAAATGCCCATCGATGCAGAGGATAGGACGACAATGGATAAATGCCTGAATGCAAGCACCTAGTGCAAAGAATACACGTTGCAACACGCTTTTTATTACCATGGTCAATTGATGGAAAGGCTTTCAGGTCATTAGCACGTCTCCGAGATTCCTCTGAAGAATACAGCCTAAGAGACGAGGCAAATTATCATAAGATGCTTCAAATGTACCAAACCTCATCTCTACAACCTTCTGTTTTGCCCTCCAAGCCTTATCATAGCTAATTGTATATTGAATTTCTCTTCAATATGCCTAACAATCGACCTTGGTTCATACCCCAGGTTGTTGACCAATATGAGAGTACATCTCTGTTGCAACAAATGCAGAGGTCATGTTTCTATGATATTTTTCAACACCTGTCAAGTAACATGAATGCTCCGTCACGATTGAAACTTGCCAATAATCTTTCCATATACCCTTTGGAATGCGTGCACCCGCGCATGGACACCCATTCCTTCATGCACTTCACTTCATACACTGATTTGTTTGACTTCACGACCGAGAACTCCCTCTGAAGTGACACCGCCCATTGTTTGACTGCCTCCTTTAAATCTTCTACATATGCGTACTTAGCCCCCTGAATGACCTCATTCTGCTTGTACTCCCACGGCACATGATGCCCGCTCGGAGATAGTAAGCGCAGAGAAAGTCCTCGTTGCTCCATTCTGCAGGCATCACGTTGTCCTCATCAGACGAGTCATTCATACTCTGCATGCTCCATTTTCAGAATCTTCTCTAGCCATTTCTTGGACGATCGTGTCAATATGTTCTCCCTCATCTGCCACACCTGTTGCCGTGTCTATCTTCTTCATTCCTCCTCTCGTCCCTCCTTCATTTTCTTCTATTATTTCACTATCACCTCCGCCGTACTTGGACCCTCATCATCTTGTTACGGGTATTGCACCAGCGTTGTTATCTTTCTCATATATGGACACAAGTTATGCCCAGTGGCCAGCCACGTGAAATGCATTTCGCCACATTACCATCTCCAAGTGGCAGTGCAATCCACTGGCATCAGTTCCCAAAAAAACCTTCAACTACACGACTGACTACTACATATAAGGGTTATTCCGCTGAGTGCTGAGGGTCCAGTCGAAACCCTCGCATCAGCTAGTGGTATACTGATCCAAAACTTTCTCTCAGCTGGCCTATCAATACCCTTAGCTCGTTGAACTAAACTCCGACAGATCTACACCGTCTGGACCATATCTCACATTCCCTTGCCCGTGAAATAACTGAAATATCACCTTATTTGACATATTTTGTTGATGAAAAATATAGTTAAACTAGGTACCAACATCCTCCTAACATCTAAAACCGTGTATTCAGATTTTACAAGTAACATCTGTACAAAAAATAAGTCATCTAACAGATTAACTAAAACTACAGATCTATATAGTACTTACACGTAACTAGTACATTACTACATTAATTTCTTACATACAAATAGAAATTGCAAAGGAACAATGGATTTACCTGCTGGCAAATCAGCAAACGGGCAGAGTTTCGCTGCTTTCGCCCTCTCAGCTCTCTCCTGTTTTTTTTTCATTTGAGTGAATTTTATGATTTTTTTTGAGTCTGGGAGGGGGGTTTTATAACGGGGGATAAAAACCGCCCTCCCATAGGGCGGCAAGGGGCCGCCTGCAAAAAACCACCCTGCAAATGGGCGACTTTGCAGGCGGGCCCCCCCCCCGGGAGCCACAAAACCGCCTTTCAGAGGGCGGAGGAGGGCGGTTTTTCCTTATTTTCTTTTTTCTTTCTTCTTCCTTCCTTTTTTTTTTTCTACTTTCTTTGTTTTTTTTGTAAGACCGGGGCGGGGCCGCCTGCAAAATGGCTGACGGCCGTCGGCGGGGGGGCCAACGGCCGTCAGCCACGTCATAAAATCGCCCTCCCAGAGGGCGGCAGGAGTCTATTTTTGCAATTTTTTGAAACAAAAATCTATTTTTGCAAATCTTTTAATAAATAAATCTAAAAATCAAAAAAATTCCTAGAAGTACTTCCTCCATTTCAAAATATAAAATTTCTAACTTATTTAGTAAATACATTTTTCTTTCTAAAATATAACTATATTTATATTTAAATTTTGTTTAAAATATAGTTAACTAAGACATAAAAGATAACTTTTACTCCTATTATTTTCTATATACTCCTACTGAACCCTATTAACCTACTAGCTCTGGAGTTTTACACCTCACCTGTACTATTTTAACCTCTACTACCCACTGTGCATTAATGAGAGATATTTTAAACCTTTCATTCTAATCCTTAATTCCTCTAAAACACTCTTAGATAGTTATATTTTAGGACGGAGGGAGTACTAAGGTTAGGTTAAAAGATTTCTTTCAGTCACTTCAGTTATCAATTTTGGAATTTTGAATTGCTTAAATTCCCTTTACAAGCATTTGATTGGCTTTAAAATCATCAAAATGATGACAATTATAAGAATCAGTGTACCAATACTTATATTGTGATACAAAATTTGAATCCTAAAAATATTTATATTTTGGAATGGAGGGAGTACAATACTAGAGGACCTCTACTCTCCAAGATGGAAAATGATACTACTTGCACCATTCTAAAATATATCACCTCCGTCCCAAAAATAATTTATTTTTAACCCATCTCATCTATACCAATATGAAGTAAAAGACTAAAATATGATCTATTTTAGCAAACTCTAATGCACTTGTTTCTTACTTTAACAAACTTCAATATATTTATTTTCTGCTTTAGTAAACTATAATAAATTTGTTCTCTACTTTCATAAAGTTTAATGTATTGATTGCTCTAAAGATAAAGAGTTCGTGGGATAAATAATATATGCTAAAGATGGTGGGAGTAGATATGTTTGTTTTTTTCACGAAGAGTAAGGCCTTATTTAAAATAGATTTTGCATGGATTATTAAGGCAGATGATTAAGGCAATAAATTGATATTTTGATAAAAAAAATTCACGGACATCTTAAAACAAGTGATTTAAACAACGCAGTAGAAATTTTTTTAGAAATCAATTTTTTAAAGCATCAAGCAAATAATCCGCAACATAACATAGACAAAAAGCTGAAAACAACGAAAAAGATAATTGTGATTGGTCAAGACAAGAGAATAAATAAAAAAACAACTATATTTTAAAATAAAATTTAAATATTAAAAGTAGCATAAAAAATAGTAAGAAATATCAATATATGCACATAAAGAATACTTCCTCTGTTTCTAAAAGGCCATTGTTTTAGTCAAGTATTTGTCCCATAAAGAGTGTGCTTTTAGAGTGAATTTGTTATACATTTTTAATATAATTTCATCCTTTTAACCATCCGACTCTCTCGTACTACTCGTTTTCTCTCATCTCCGTATTTTCTCTTCACTTAATTAAGGATATAGTAGTTTTTATCTCATATTTAATTTTTCTTTGACTAACTTAAATAAACGGTTTTTAAGCACGGGGAAGTAGCCTGGAAGATCGATATATGCACAGTTGCACACGTATCTCCTCCACGACGCCGAGTGAAGTATCCATCTCAGGCTCGCAGATATCTCGCGGCAGCTAGCTACCTGCACGCATGTGGCTGGCTCGCGGCATCAAACCTAAAGCCGGCAAAAACAATTAGCAGAAAGGTTCGCGTCGCGTCGCGTCGCATGATTGCACGTATCGCCACCCGGTTGCTGCTCACTTAACGACGTGTTTTGCTTCTCTCGTTTCCGTGTTATTTTTAAAACGTAAAATAATAATGTGTTTTTTAAAAAAAATTTATATAAAAGTATCTCTAAAAAATCAAATATATTTATTTTTAAGTGTATAATAGTTAATATTTAATTAATCACGTGTTAATGATGTTTCTCGTTTTATGTGTGACTTATAAGACAGTATAATAAGAAATAGTTTGAAGGTGAGAGAAGACGAAGAAGATCACGTAAAACGAGGTGAGTAATTAGTACATAATTAATTGAGTATTAATTATTTTAAATTAAAAAAATTAATATAATTTTTTAAAATAAATTTTATATAAATTTTTTTTAAAATACACTATTTAACAGTTAAAAAAATATGGTGAGTATTTTTTTCCCCACGAACTCAGCCTAAGGCCAATTCAAACATACTTGCCCCCCGCCCCGCGCACCGGGTCGGCTCGCCCCCAAGCGCTGCGCACGCGCGACGTGAAACCCGCGTGGTTTTCGGTGCGCGCGCGCGTGGGTGATCGACGTGCCGTGCCGTGCCGTGCCGTGTGACGATCGAGCAGCAAGGCTAGCGGACGCGCGGCTCCGGTTGCCACGGGAACGCGGGCGGCGGCCGGCACGCACGCAGCCGCACGTGTCGTGCCCCGCGAGCAAGCGTACAAAGGGAAGAGACTCCACGCTGTGTTCGTTCCCACTGAAGCATTTGGTTATTTAAGCCACACGTAAAACGAGAAACGTCATTAGCACGTGATTAATTAAGTATTTACTATTAAAAAGTTGAAAAATGGATCTATTTGCTTTTTTAAGCTACTTTCATATAGAAAATTTTTGTAAAAAACACACCGTTAATCGTTTTAGAAAGCGTGCGCGTGGAGTACGAAAAAAAGAAGCAAGGGAAATAAGAGCTTGATTGGATTAGAATCAATTTTTGCTTACTAATATTCCGTTAGTATCAAAATCTTGATAAATTTTGGTACTAGCATAGAATTTATACTAGTGTTGATAAAAATTAGTAGCAAATCAAACAGCCATATTATATTATTGAAGTTGTTAAAATTTTAGTTAGATAAAAATTGGCTCTAATCCAAACAGACTATCAGACTCGGGCAAACAGGCTGTTTTGCATACCTTCGCGCTTGCCTTAACTCATCGTCACGCGTACGTGATGCCGATTGCTGAGGCTACACTGTATAATATACACGTCCTACGCTAAATTACAAAGTTGGTTACAAACCGATAACGACCCACGCAGCGTAGTTTCTTCTATTTAAAATAAAACAATCAACCATATGCTTTCTTCTTAGTACTCTCTTCTTTTTTTTAGCTCTATTCTAAATTAAATATTTCTATACGTTTCACCATCGGCTTCTAAAAATTTGTACTATATAGTTTAACAACACCTAAAATATCATATATCTGTACACACCCCTAGCGGTAGGAAAAGGATGCACGGTCACGGTGGATGCATGGGAACTGTATATATCATTAATAGTACTAGTAGGGTGGTGATATTTTGAGAAAAAAACGTACGGCGAGATGGTGCTGTCGACATGTCGTACAGCGGATAGAAAGTTGAGGCCACCATTGGCGATGTGAATCCAGCACGGGTGTATCTGTCACGTTTCAGGATCGACTCGAGGATGTATACTGGCCTGCATGGCATGTTGCCCGCAGAGGATCGGCTGAGGTAGACAATGGAGACGGTGTTCTAGAATCGGATCGGATCGGATACGGACCCTGTTCTCAAATGCTGCCCAATCAGCTTTTGGAACAAACTATACTTATTAGGACTAGGGTTGACAAATACTACGATGGAGTAGTTATGCGGTTATCAATCTTATCGAGTTAGTTCGAATCAAGAAATTGCTAGGTAAACAATCACATTAACAACAAAAAATTGAAGTTCTAAACACTACAGTAGAATCCTTCGTATATATATATAACTGGTTATTTCTAACTGCTGAACGATATCTGTTAGTAATGAGTTACACCCTGTTCTTTTCCACTATTTCCCCTAACTTCTTTTTTTTTGTTTCCCGCGCGCACGTTTCCCAAAACGATTAACGGTGTGTTTTTTTAAAAAATTTTCTATATGAAAGTAGTTCTTAAAAAAGCAAATAGATCCATTTTTCAAGTTTTTAATAGTAAATACTTAATTAATCACGCGTTAATGACGTTTTTTGTTTTACGTGCGGCTTAAATAAGCCGGTAGTTCAGCCCGAACGAACAGGGCCTTGATCTATAACGGGTGTATACTTTGACCGTTATAAATACTAGTATAGAGAATGAACCTTTATAGATGACGCTACAGATGATGCTACATCTGTAACGGGTGATAAAGGGCCTATTTGGTAGAGCTCCAGATTCTATGATTTTGATCTTGCAATTCTGATTTTTATAGGAATTTTGTGAATTCTTATGGAGATTTTTAATTTTCGTTCGTTGGATTCTCACGAGAAGCCGTCTTTTACCTAATTCTCCGTTCATATGTAAAATTGAGAATCACAGCGGATCGATTTGACTGAGAATCGGGGGGATTTTTTTGTTCGTTTGGCTCAGCTCCAATTGATTTGATTGAGAATTACCCCCGAAAATCCCTACCAAACATGTCCAAAGTAGAGCCGTTACAAATGTGTCCAGAGTTATCTCTAATGGTTAGTAATGGAGAGCTATTATAGATGTCAGGTTATCTGTAACGGTTCAAAAATAATAGCTGTTATAGATAACCCTGCTTATCTTCTTCCTTCTCCAGCCATAGGTAGAGCCAGCTAGGTGGTACTGTGGGCCATAGATCACCCTAGAATTTAGCCCAAGATTAGAACTATAATAGATATGTTGTCTAATATTATTATGAACCACCATTTGATTTGACCCATTATATCTGGATGGACCATCTTTGCTCTAAATCCTAGCTACACCACTGCCTCTAGCCTTCCCTCTCTCACACGCCAGGTCAATGCACCATCTGTCACCCTTATTCGCGTAACCTTGCCTACGCTGCCTCCATATGCCTGAGGTCTGTCTCACTGAGAGAGAAGGGGAAGAGCGAGGGAGGAGGCTGGAGGTGGAAGAAGATGACGAGGCACAACGTCATCGTGTCATGTTATGTATGCACAAGTGATAAATATTTACTAAGGAATTACCCCTGGTAGCAATCTTGTAAGAAAAAACTAATAGAGGTATTTGGAGAGTTACCAAATCAAATAGTGGTAAATAGTTAAATTTCCTCTGGTTCAAAGTCACGCAACAGAGAAAAAAGCTACCACCATATTTGAACAAACCGATCGTTGAAATTTCATGGCAGATAAAAAAACTCCACAATAAGCTAAGATAAATCTGTGTACGACGTAGCATCAGAATCTATTGTCTCTAGAGCCACACCTAGATAACAATATCATGTCACGAGGGGACGTTGAGGATGGGGTTGTTTAGGTGTTACATGTGCACCGGTCACTTTCCTAACTTTCATAGCTACGATGTACGTGTATTATACTATATATGTATTTGTATAGGCTTAGTTATCTCGATCCCGTATGTAGAGGCCAGCCGCACGTGTGGGTGTGTACGGTGACTAGCGATTTTATGTAACCGTACGTACCGCGAGGAGGAGGAGATGGAGATCGAGAGGAAATGGCTGGGCCGCGCGGCGGCGTCGACGTTTTCATTTCAGGTGGGATATAACGGCCGAACGGCCGGCGATCCGCGTGACGACCCACAAAGGCGACGGCGACGTGGACGACGACCCGCACACAGGCGCAATCGGGAAGGGAAGGTTGGTGAAATATTGGCATGGCGGTAAGCACAGTAACCTCGGTAAATCATATAAAATTTATTAAAATTTTAAATTATTTTTAAATTTATTTAAATTTAGTGGGATACTTTTAAAAACCCACTTGCACGTATACGTACGTATAACTTCTATGTATGTATCGCTGTGGTTGCCGCGGAGATACGACGGGTGCGTGGGACAACGCTCATTGAAATGGGCATGAACAGTGTTTTCTTCTGGTAGAAGGCAATACCATGCCATGTGCGGTTTTTGTTTTGTGCCTTTTGAATAATTCCATGTTCCAAAATGCGCAGTTTTAGAAAATGGAAATTAAGTACACGAGGGTCTTAAAAAAACATAATTTGTCGTTACTACAGATTCGGTTTTCGCAGATAGACCCCTTGGAGGTCGCAGGTGGGCCAAGATGAGGCCCGCCTACGATAATCCTGATCGGGAGGGTCGTAACGGCCCGTCTGCAGAAATCGATTATCGTAGGCGGGCCACTAAGACGCCCGCCTACGATAATGCATCTATTATCGTAGGCGGACCACTTAGCCGCCCACTTACGAGTAATCGATTATCGCAAGCAGACCCCTAAGCGGCCCGCCTGAGATGTCCTCCCACATATATATCTGCCCAGCCCGACCCTTTCTTCTCCAACCAACGTTTCTCCCTAAAACTTGCCAAAAGATCGAGAGGGAGGTTTTAAACTCAGATTTCTTGGGGATTTGCCTACCAAAGGTTAGAATCATGTTTTTCTACTGTATTTATGAAGTTTTTCTTCGATTTAAGGGTAGGGTTTGGATAGTGTCAATTTTAGTTAAAAATAGTGGTTTTTTTTTACCTAGATGTAACAATTTTTATTTGTGTTTTACCATGCATTTGAACCAAAATATCTATATAATATTAGTGCAATGTTATGTCTTAGTCCATATGTAAATGATTTTAGTTCTTTTGAATGTAAAATGAGGAGATTTGAATGTGCATGTGAACTTCGAGATCTATTTGGAGAGAAAAAGAGAGTGGGGATTTTTTCCAAGAGAATAGTTGTTTTTTCCAATCAATTTTTTATCAATATTGAATAGCTTGTTTTTTTTACAGTTTTTAGATATTTATTTTAAAACTGGATATTAATGTGCGAATGCTTGATATTATTTAAATTTGTTTAAATTCTTAGATGGATAGGACATGTATGTCCAATACGCCAAGATTTCAGCAGGTATATATGAAGGAGATTTCTAAATTTATTGAAGTGGCGAAGGCACCTGCTGCGTAGTGGGTAGAAAGGAAATACATTGTCCGTGTGTCGATTGCAAGAATCAGAAAGTGTGGATTGTTCCAGATGTAATCAGGTCACATCTAGTGAAGCGTGGATTTGTTGTGGATTATAAGGTTTGGTCTCATCACGGCGAAGATGCCAACCTCCAAGAGGATGGTAATCACGAAGAAAGAGAGAATGGTGATAATTTTACAGTAGATATATCGGACGACGAAATGATGAATGACCTCAATGGCAATGCTTATTTCGATCTAGAGAAAATGCTACGCCACGCTGAACCGGAAGTGTTGACGGGTTCTACGAGAGGGTTAGATAATTTTGTGTCTTTACATAAGGCTG
Organism: Oryza meyeriana var. granulata; assembly: GCA_003991445.1. NCBI lineage: Eukaryota > Viridiplantae > Streptophyta > Magnoliopsida > Poales > Poaceae > Oryza > Oryza meyeriana. The sequence goes on along the minus strand of RYFJ01000431.1, from coordinate 319,608 downwards.
CAAAAGATCTATTGTTCGAAGAATTGAAGGGTTGTTCTAAGGAGATGATAGTCTTACATTCAGTGCTTGAACTACTAAGGTTGAAGACGTGCAACGGATGGTTGGATAGTAGTTTCAATGATTTATTGTCCCTCCTAAGTAAGATCCTTCCAAAGCCTAACTTCCTGCCGGCCAACACATATCAAGCGAAGAAACTCATATATCCGTTATCACTAGGTGTGCAAAAGTTTCATGCATGCGCGAACCATTGTACTTGTATCGCAAAGAGCACGCAGACTTAGAGTGTTGCCCGACATGTGGGAGTAGTCGATACAAATCGAGTAACGAGTCACATGATTTTAATAGGCAAGAAGATGATTCATCTCCGAACAACAAGAAGAAAATTCCTGCCCAGATGATGTGGTACCTGCCAATGAAAGATCGCGTGAAGCGTTTGTACTCAAACCCTAGGGACGCTGAACTTATGAGATGGCATCACGAGAATCGCAGAAATGATGGGAAGCTCCGCCACCCTGCCGATGCTTGCCAGTGGAAACACTTTGACGCAATACATCCAGATTTTGCTTCAGATTCGAGGAATATCAGATTTGCGCTAAGTACCGATGGAATGAACCCTTTTGGTGACTTGAGCAGCTCGCACAGTACTTGGCCAGTACTACTGACCATGTATAACCTTCCAACTTGGCTATATCAGAAGCGAAAGTATATTTTATTGTCAGTCCTTATACAAGGCCCGAAACAACCTGGGATAGAAATATATGTCTTTCTTAAACCTTTGCTGGAGGATATGGCAGATCTATGGGATGAGGATATCAGGGTGTGGGATGAATTCTTATGGGAGTACTTCACTTGCACAGCAATTATCTTCGTCACCATCAACGACTACCTGGTAAATTTTTCAGTCTCGGGGCAGATCAAAGGGAAAACGGGTTGTGTAACCTGCATAGATAACACCGCATCTATCTATCTATCATCATCTAATAAATTGATGTATATGAGGCATCGGGGGTTCCTACCCAGCAGGCATAGGTATCGAACAAAGGAAAGACTATTTGACAAGACAATAGAGAATGGGTATGCACCCAAAGTTCGCAATGGCAAATGGGTATTTGATATGACCAGCAATTTGAAGGTTGTTTTGGGGAAGACAAAGAAGAAGACAACAAAAAGGAAGAAAAACTCGAAAGACAAAAATGAGCCAGCCGTTCCATTCAAGAAGAACTTCATTTTCTTTAAGTACTTACCCTACTGGAAAAACCTGGAGATTCGTCATTCCATCGATATCATGCACCTCAAGAAAAATATCTTCAACAGCATTATCGGTACTTTGCTGGACATTCCGAGTAAGACTAAGGATGGTCTACGCGCCCGTAATGACTTAGTGAATTTGAAGATCAGGAAAGAGGTTCACCCGCAGCCACAAGAAAATAGGAAAATATACCTTCCGCCCTCAAGCTATACCCTAACACCTGAGGAGAAGAGGGGGGTGTGCAAGTCTTTACATGATTTGAGAGTGCCTACTGGGTTTTCATCGAACATCCGAAAAGTAGTCTCGATGAAGGACTTGTCTCTCTCTGGCTATAACTTGCATGACTGTCATGTCATGCTAACCGTGTTTCTCCCTATTGCAATAAAGGCAATTAAACCAGTTGCTATTAAGGTCGTGATCATTCAGATCTGCTACTTCTTTAATGTGATTTCACAAAAAGTTTTGGATCCTGAAGAACTGGGACATCTTCAGACATTTCTGACAGAGACTTTGTGCCAGCTCGAGATGTGTTTCCCTCCATCATTCTTCGATATGATGATTTATCTAATGGTTTACATTGTTCCATAGATACTCGAACTAGGTGCTCTGTATTTACATCAAATGTGGATGTATAAATGGTTTATGTCTATTCTGAAGGGCTACGGCTGAAATCGTGCTCATCCAGAAGGGCCGATGGTAGAGGGATATACCACTGAAAAAGTCGTCGAGTGTTGCATAGATTACGTAGAAGAGGCTAACCCCATTGGTTTACCTGTGCCCCATCATTAGGGAAGATTGTCCAGAAGGGGGTGTCACACCCTAAATATAGCCACACTAAATTATACCTGAGAAAAAGCCCAACAAAAATAAATTTAAAATGGCAAAAGGAATTAATTAAATATGTGAAATGCAAATTAATAAATTATTATGGCTGGGAACATTTTTCCTATGTTCTCCTTGCTAAAATATATTAACTGGATTTTTAGTAGAATTTTCAGAGCACAGGAACTATTTTTAATAAATCAAAAACACTTATCGGAATTAAATTCGTTCTGGAAATCATTTTCCATTTTCTTTTCCTTCGGATTTTTCTCTTTTTCTTCCTTTTCCTCTCGCTGGGCCGCCTCCACGCGAGCGGCCCGCGCGCGCCTGCCTCCCGCCGACCCCACCCGCCAGCGATCGCCCCGCTCTTCTCTGCCGCTGCGCCTCGGGCCTGCTCGTCAGGCCGCTCCTCCCCACGTGCCCGCGCGCCTTCCCGCTGACAGGCCAGGCCCACCTATCAGCACCGTCTTTCAATCCAGCGCCGCCTCCCGCCTCCGCGCCCGCTCGCTCTGGTTCAAACGGGGGCGGACTGAGTCCGCGCCCACTCCCCTGCGTCCTCCGGCGTCCTCACCCACTCCCGAGCGGGAATCGCGCGCACGACCTTGACGCCGCCGTCCTCAATCCAGCGCCGATTCGGTGCCGTTCGGCCACGTTTTCTCCCGACCGAGTACATAAAAGCGTTCGCCGCTCTCTCCTCCGTCTTTTTCCCCACATCCCGATGCCTCCCTAGCATCCTAGCACCTCGCGCCGTGCAAACCAGAGCCGCCGCCGCGCTCCGCCATCTCCGGTCGCTCACTACCGCCGCTGTAGCCACCACTAGACCACGAGAACGCCACCGCTAGCTTCGCTGCACCCGTGCGAAGCCCGGCCACCGCATCCGTGAGCCCCTACACCGCCGGAAGTCTGATCTCACCGTCGCGCACTTCAGTAAGCCGCTCCGCTGGCCTTCGGCCGCGCCTCCCCGTTGATCCGTTCGGTCATTTTGGCCCTAATTGCTCCCGACATCGTTGCCAGGATCTCCTCAACCCCGTCCACGTCTCCGTCACCGGAAATCCTCACCGGGGCACCGTCTTTGCCGCCATCCCGTACTTTCGCCACCGCCGAACGCCTCTGTCCGCCGTTGTTCGCTGCCTTCCGGTCACTGTGACCCCTTGGTGAGCTCTCCTTCATCTTCCTCTCTTCCTCCCGCCGCTCGCCGTCGTCTTCCAGGGGCCGGATGGTCGCCGGCGGCGACCATTGGGCCGCTCGCCCCGCCGCGGCGCGACTGCGCCGGCGGGGGCGAGCCCCGTTCGTCCTAGACCGTCCGATCTGCCCGGGGGCAGATCTGGACCGGCCGCGTGGATTCCCCATGGGCGCGCGCCTCCTCGCCGCGTGTCCGCTTCCCACCGGGCCACAGTGGACTTGGTCCACCGTGCGCCGCTCTCCCCCGCGTCGCTAACCGGTGGGGCCCATCTGTCGGTGCGGGCTTCTCGGTCCAGTGACGCATTAAATTGTTTAATTGCGCAATAATTCGTTTAGTAATTAGTTTTATATTAGAAATAGCAGTAAACTTCAACAATTCATAACTAATTCATACGAACTGCGATTAAGCCCATTCAAATTTCATTAAATCCAGAAAAATGCCAAGAATCCAATAAAAATATTCTTAGCTCATGTTTGCTTGCCCACATGTACTGTTTTTAATTGTTTGTGCATTGCTTGCTATAGAATCTGACGTCGGTGACCCTCCGGTGTATTTCGAAGTCGTTGCAGAGTACGTCGAGCCGGAGCAAGGCAAGTCGCACTGTAATCTTAATCATTTTGTACCCTTATTCGCTAAATTGCTTTGTTTACTTATATAAACTGCATTATTTCAATATTTCATATGGATGGGTTATGACCTATATAATGATAGGACTGTGTCTTAGTTTTGAAACCTGTATCCTTCTCACTTGGGTAATAATATGATTAGATTACTGTTCTTAGGATGCTTAGCCATGCTTAACAACTTAGCTCACATGGGAATTAAATATTATCTTTTTATATGGCTCGACTGAATGTCGAAAAAATAGAACTTTGGATAGGTTGATGTTAAATTAATAAAATTGGACCTAAATGGTGGGCTGTGGGTGTATGGTTCTGCTTGTCGCACCCATAGCAATTAAGGACCGGTTCGCGGGAACCACTTGGGCAACTACCCGTACTTTCCACAAGCCAGCGTGGGCAACGGCTGGGCTTGTAGAGTTTCTTCTCCCTCTCCTAGGCACCAAAGATGAGGGTGGGCGGGATGGAGTTGGGTTGGCCCGGGGTAGGGTTGATCGACTTCCAGATTCACCGTGGCGCAAGAGGGGTAGCCTGGCCAATATGATGTGCCCTGTCGGCAGGTGCAACCTCAGCGTGGTGTGGATGGTTAGGGAGAGGTTTCATGAACGGTCCTATCACAGCCTCTTATGAGGCATCGTGGTGATGCACTGGCACACGGGAACGTGTGTGGGGCTGTGTCTTGTGGGTAAAGTTGTACACTTCTGATCAGAATAAATATATTCGAATAGCCGCGCCCACGGTTATGGGCACATTGGTCTAGACTCACCGTGATTAGTCTCATCTTTAGATAATTAATCTGGCTTTATGGAACTGGTGTGGTTCGGGTGGAAGGTGTGGAGTCCGGTCAACGTGGTGGAGTTGATCGGGGGTGGCCGGTTAACGTGGTGTAACGTTAATCGGTGGAGTCTGGTGAGCGTGGTGTAACGCTCATTAGTGACTCCTGGTGGACGTGGTGTAACGTTCATCAGCGCGGCCTGGTCAACGTGGTGTAACGTTGATCAGGAGAGACTGGTCAACGTGGTGTAACATTGTTCTGTGGTGACTGGTTAATGTGGTGTAACGTTAATCAGTGTAGTCCGATTAACGTGGTGTAACGGTAACTAGAGGAGTCTGGTGAACGTGGTGTAGCATTCATCAGTGGAGACTGGTCAACGTGGTGTAACGTTAATCAGTTTAAGGGATGGTTGGGACTGGTTCACATGGATAACATGAATCGGTGGAGAACTAATATTGTTAAATTAATCAACCTTTTACTGTTTGCGAACTACTACTTTTTGCAACTGCTTTTATGCAAATCAAACCCTAGCCCATCTTTGTTCCTCATGCATTTGCAGAATTGTGGGTATGATTTATTGAGTACTGTGGGTGGTACTCAGCTTTGCTCCCTTTTTCCCCTCTCAGTGTTGGAGAACGCGTCCGACGAGGATCGTCCTGAGGCATAGGCTGGCTCCGCCATCAAGGTGCTTGTGGGATGGAAGCTGCTGCTGGGCCCGTTGTTTATACCTTTGTTTACCCTTTTCTGCTGCATTTATGTACTATAATTTTACTCTGTTTGTAAGACACTCTGTATGGCAACACCGATTTGTGTACCCTAGCTTTCCTGGGTAGGGATTTAATACACATGAATGTTCAGAATTTCGGTGGTGAATTTCTGGACGTTACAGGGGGACCGTTGGCAAGAAAAAGTTTCATGACAATGAGTTTGTTACTATACGAGTAGTACACTACAACGCCCTACAACAACTTGTGATAGTTGAGCCCTACATCGAACAACACTTAAACCAAATTAGAGCCGGTAACATTGGACGATCGGAAGATTGGATTGTGAAAGAGCATAAGCATTGATTCACCGCATGGTTCAAGGACTAGAACCTACCAGAAGGTGACTCCCTTGAAGAAAAAACATTGACAAGGTTGTCCTGTGGGCCCTCAAGTTTAGTAACGTCATGGCAGGCTTACGAGATTAATGGGTACATATTTTATATGAAGTCAAAGGATAAGAAGGGGATGGCACAAAATAGTAGGGTTTGAGTGGATGCAATAGATAACTACGGACGGAAAACCACCTAATATGGGTTCATAGATGAAATATGGGAACTCGATTATAGATTGGATATTCAGATCCCCCTACTTCGATGTCAATGGGTGAAACACCCAACAGGAGTGTTCGTGAACAACTTCGGGCTAACAATTGTTGACCTCGTCAATGTAGGCCACAAGGATGATCCAAGGGTACTGGTTGAGCATGTCACACATGTTTTCTATGTTACCGACCTTGCACACAAGAAGAAATCCATAGCTCTATCGGGTAAGCAAAAAATCGTTGGTGTTGATGGCGTCGAATATGCCGAAGACTACAACCAGTATGATGCGATGCTGTTGTTTACCAACTTTCCAAATAAAATCAAGAGCATCGAAGAGACCTTTAATGAAGAAACTATGAAGCCGTACATGCGCAGTGATGGCGTTGGAAAATTCGTGAAATGCTAATGTTGGGTCCCATGTGTAACAACCGAATCGTGTGTTGCCATGTAATTTGGATTTACACTCTATATATGAATGCATAATATTTGATTCATATTAATGAGGAGTTATGAATATTTTAAATTTACTCGTGTTAACGCATAATGTTGTTGCCATGTAACAACCGAATCGTGTGAATACATAATATTACTCGATTTATGGCGTTGTAAAAAATCCTAATTACTTGATTTAATATTTTAAATTTTTATATACATTTTAAATGCTACTACTTCACAATCGTAAAAATTACTCGATTAATTATTTATTATTTTTATATACATTTCAAATATTTATGGCATTGTAAAAAATTCTAATTACTCGATTAAATATTTTAAATTTTTATATACATCTCAAACACTACTACTTCACAATCTAAAAGTTAGTTGATTAAATAATTATTTGATTATTTATTTATTATTTGTATATACATTTTAAATATTTATGGCATTGTAAAAAATTCTAATTACTCGATTAAATATTTTAAATTTTTATATACATTTCAAACACTACTATTTTACAATCGTAAAAATTAGTTGATTAAATAAATATTTTAAACACTACACCCAAATATTTATAATTATAATGTACATTATCAAGTCGTTGACAGGTGGGCCCCACTGCACGATATATCTATTTTAAACAGTATCACGGTATTTCACAATTGTAGTACATTCAATCAGTGTGGCTGACAGGTGCGTCCCACTTCTCCAGTGAGGCGGGTGGCATAGCGGCCTATATGCGAAGATCATTTTCGCATACGGGCGCTAATGTTATTGCAAGCGGGCGGCATAGCGGCCCGTATGCGAAGATCCTTTCGCAGGCGGGCCGCTTAGTCGCCCATTTGCAAAGATCCTTTTCGCATGCGGGCCTATAAGCCGCCCGCTTGCAATAATGCTCCCTCTATAAAGGGACGCGTGAGAGTCGAAATTTTTCTAAATCCCTTGGCGCGCCCCCGAAAACCTAGCTACGCTGCCAGGCTGCTGCTCTTTCGCGCGCCATCGTCGCCTCTCCGCCACACTCGGCTCGCTGTCTCCAACCCCGGCACCACCTCCCCAAGCTTTGTCCGCCACCGACGCCGCCTCCACAAGCTCCGGCGCCGCCTCCCCAAGGTCCGCCGACCCCGCCGCCGCCGGCCCCTTCCCTCGCTCCCGCTGCCCCCGCCCCTCCCCGAGCCGCCGCCGCAGCCTCTCCGCGCCGCCGCCGCCTCCACGAGCTGCGGCTGACCACTCCGTCCCCTCTGAGCGCCGCCGCCTCTCAGCTTCGAGCCACCGCCGCCTCCCGAGCCACCGTCCCCGCCCCTTCAAGAGCCTCCCCGACCACACTGGCCCCTCCACCCCTCCACGAGCTGCAGCCGACCATGCCGCCGCCTCCCCGACCCCGGCCGACCCCGCCGGCCCTCCACGAGCTGCGGCCGATCCCGCCGCCGCCTCCCCGAGCTTAGACCGATCCTGGCGCCGCCCTAAAATTAAAAAAGGTTAAATGAATTTTATATTTGTATGGATAATGCTACATATAGCTTGATGAAATTATAACGGGAAATGTTTTAAATTTGTATGGATATGATGAAATGTTTTAAATTTGTATGGACAATATGAAATGTTTTAAATTTGTTTGGACACTATGAAATGTTTTAAATTTGTATGGCTATTATGATTATTCATATATATGAAATTATATTTATATTAGTATGTATTTTAATTTAAAAGTTCTCGTTTGCTCTATGAAGATTATGGTCGTTTGGATATTGAATTGTACAAAACTTTTACAAAATTGACCTACGATTCAAATACAACTTCACCACGTGAGGAGTGCATTTTTTCCAAGTTATGCAGGCGCACCAGCGATCGAAAGACCGCATGTCGACTCGACAGGCGAGGTCTTTCTTGTCACTGGTGCCACTGCATGACTTGGCGTATTCTACCGTGCCATCCATATATGTAGCCAAGTTTACTTAAATTTTGTCGCTATTTAATACGTGATTAATGACGACTTCGTGAGGTGGATGTACAAGATACCATCTATCCTAACCTCATCACATCTGAGAGCAATTTTCATATGTATAGAAATATTTTTCCATTTCAAATATGCATGCATACTTTTTATTTAACATATTTTGCATATGCTATATGAAGATCATCTGTCATGTCGATATTTAATGTTTGCTCTATGAAGATTATGGTCATTTGGATATTGAATAGTACAAAACTTTTACAAACTTAGCCTATGACTCAAATACAACTTCACCACGCGAGGAGCGCATTTTCCCCGAGTTCTATAGGCGCACCGGCACAAGAAGGACCGCGTGTCGACTCGACAAGCGAGGTCCTTCTTGTCACTAGCGCCCCTGCACAACTCGGCGTATTCTACCGTGCCATCCACATATGTAGCCAAGTTTGCTTAAATTTTGTCGCTATTTAATGCGTGATTAATGATGACTACGTGAGGTGGATGTATAAGATACCATCTATTCTAACCTCATCACATCTAAGAGCAATTTCCATAAGTATAGAAATATTGTTCTATTTCAAATATGCATGCATAGTTTTTATTCAACATATTTTGCATATGCTATATAAAGATCGTCCATCGTGTCGATATTTAATTTTTGCTCTATGAAGATTATGTTCGTTTGGATATTGAATAGTACAAAACTTTTGCAAACTTGGCCTACGACTCAAATACAACTTTACCACGTGAGGAGTGCATTTTTTCCGAGTTTTACAGGTGCACCGGCACAAGAAGGAACGCATGTCGACTTGACAAGCGCGTTCCTTCTTGTCGCCGGCACCCCTGCACGACTTGGTGTATTCTACCGTGCCATGCATCCACATATGTAGGCAAGTTTGTTTAAATTTTGTCGCTATTTAATATGTGATTAATGACAACTAGGTGAGGTGGATGTGCAAGATACCATCTATCCTAACCTCATGACATCGAAGAGCAATTTCCATATGTACAGAAATATTGTTCCATTTCAAATATGTATGCATAATTTTTATTCAACATATTTTGCTCTCAGATATTTAAATTTTATAAAAAAATATTTTGAATAGAACGATGGAAGGAAAGGACACACGACAAGAGACGGAACAAGTGGGCAGGAGTGACCAGGACAAGTCATCTAGTGAGACATCGTGGCGTACCCCAGTGGTCCGCATCCCGTTATAGAGAGGGCAAGAAATGAAGAGGACGTTGACCCCAATTATATTCCTATTGAACATGCCATAAGTATTTCGCCGAGTTATGTCGAGTTACTAGCGGTAATAGTTTCTATTGTCTAACACAGTGTTCTGGTTGTATGTACAATAGACGGAAACAAGATGTCGGACTCGCTGGAAAGTTACACACGATCCCGTTGAACTAGACACGGCTACATCTGCCCCGGCCGGGACGGAGACGGATACAACCACAACTGAAGCCGTCGGCCAAAAATGAAAGCGTGGTGAGAGAAGCAAGAACAAACTAACAGATGAAGTACACGCCATCACCCGCGTAGGACGCAGAGGGGACCCCATTGAGCCTAAAGGGGTGCCCGCAAAATGGAGCAACTCCTGTGGTGTTTTGGTAAGGGATCACTGTCCAATCCTTGTAGATGAATGGGAGAAAGTAAGCGAGGGAGTGAAGGAACTACTTTGAACGGAACTGAAGAAAAGATTCTTATACCCAGAAGGATTCAGCGAAGTAGAAAAGGAGTATGCACTGGCAGTTATGGGTCAGCGATGGCGACAATAGAAGTCCGATCTAAACAAGAAGTACGTCCAGCGGAACCAGAGCCCCTTTAAAAGATATGGAAAAATCTCCGCGGCCGACTGGGACGAGTTCGTCAAGAAGAAGACTACGCCGGAGGCCTTACAGAAGAGTAAAAGGATGTCAGAGTTGGCAAAGAAAAATCAGTATCCACATCGTCTAGGTTCGACTGGGTATGCCCCCAAAGTGGAAGTATGGACGAGGAAGAAAGAAAAAGCGAAGACGAAGGGAAAACCCTTGAAAGTGGAAGGGTTAGATGATCGCAGCAAGAACTGGGTATGGGCTAGGAGCACTGTAGAAGTTACCGACGACGGACAGTTGGTATTCAGAGACCCCAGTGTTGAACAAGTAGCAAAAAATTTGAAGGAAATATCCGAGAAGTAAAAAAGTAGGGAGTTTGTGCCTAGAAGGGAGAAAGATCAGCTTAGCGCTGCGTTGGGTAACCCTGAGCATTCTGGCCACGTTAGAGGGGTATCTTCCATGTTCAGTTGGAAGGAAGGGTTTTCAAAAGACGCAGGAAGTTACAAGAGATGCGATAGGTATAAGGAGAACATGAGGCAAGAAATTAGGAAATAAGTGGCCGAGCAATTATTTCATTTGATGAATAAAAACCAAGGAAAATTGCCGGGAGATTTACAACATGTTGCGCAGCACCAGAAACCTAGCGTTGCGTCATCGCTTGCGACCCGACACCCAGTAGATGACATAACCGGTCCTACGCCATGCAAGTTACATGCACCGATTGGAAGGACAGGCCGGACAAAGGAGGTTGCTAGTGGAATGACGATACTAGGTAGGAAGTTTCACTGCCAGGACATACCTGAAGGCTACGCAAGGGTCCAGGTGTCAAGGGTCAATGCCGACTGTAACCAGTACGAGCTAGACATTCCCACGCCAGAGGAAATTGAATTTCTAGGGGATGCAGTCAATCAATTCATATTGTGGCATCATAGAGACATTATGCTCATCCAACAGTCGCCCGCAAGCGCGTCGAAAAATGCGGCTCCAAAGAAGACAACTGCTGCACCGGAGCCGACATCCCTGCCAGATCCTTCGTCACCGGAAAAACCGAAATCCCCCAAAGACAAGGCACCAAAGTCTTCACCACATCCACCTTCCCCACCACCTAAACCTACCCCAGCATATCTGCCTTCCCCACCACCTCAACCTTCCTCACCACATCCACCTTCCTCACCACCTCAACCGTCCCCACCACATCCACCTTCCCCACCACCGCCACCTTCGCAGCCACCTCAAAACTCTCCAGCCCCTGAGGTGCACATTGAAACTCAAGCCCGCACTCCATCTCCACCGTCCGCTCTACCTCGAGCTAAATCTCCAACTCCACTGTCCGCTCCAACTCGGGCCGTTCCACAGAAGATAACCACATACAATCACAAGGCTAAATCAAAAGATGTGGACAAGTTTCTGTTTACAGCCTTTAGAGGTAGAGACAACCTGAAGAAAGATACAGAACCAGATACAAGCTAGAAATCAGTGCAAAGTGCCAAGAAATCGTTGGAGTTCTATGCTATTGACGACGTCCCTAAGGAATTCATTAATGCCAAGCCTTTTGTTCCAACGCACATCCTGAGAACTTTGCGATGGCAGATGATCCGGTAGCATGAGTGGTACATGAAGACTAGTAAAGTAGGCCTGAGCTGCCTAAGTGCCAGGGTGCCACGTCAATATACCTCCTGCCTTTGTCATCTATTTTCTTATACCAAGTCAATATAATTTTCCGAACAACTCACACAAATGGTACATGAAAAAAGGTGGGGCAATAGAACAAAAGAGGAAAAAACTGCTTGTCAGGACAAAGTGGCCGGTAATGAGACGAACTATATATTTTATGTCTCAAAATGATTATTCATATTTAATTTACATTGTTGCTACTCCTTGGATAGTGCTACAAACAACCCAAAGGGACTATTCTCTATGGATATTACGTGTGCGAGATGATGAGAATCGATGGCAGGTTTACATCACACATCGATAATGTACGTACATACTTAATTAAATATGTTAGTTCGGGCGCACGTATTACTGTTTGTAACGTCTCGATTATCTTTTTGCTGTTGCAGTTGTGTCAACTAACTGGGCTAGCTCAGATGATGAATAAGACAACACTTCTAAATCTCTATGCCGACTTGTGCCACTTTATCCACCACGACATATGCAACACACTTGGTTTGTTTTTCGATTCTGAGAGTGCATATGCGAGGGATGACAAGTACAAAAAAACTTCGAAAGTGGGAGAAATAACATATGCTTCTTACAAATGTATAAAACAAAAATTCGTTCACTGTGTAGACATATTTGTTGTAAATAATTATATTACGAAGTACGTTGTGTAATAATTATTAATAAGTGAATGATAATTAATTATTCATGTCAATTACTGTCCAACATATGGTGATGTCAATTACTAGAGAATGTGTAATATTTGATTTAGAGACAATTTTAAAAAATCAATTAATTAATTTATGGAATAAACAAAAAAGCAAAAATATTTTTTTTCTATTTTTTGATTAAAGCTACAGGCGGACTTCTTAACCATGCCGCCTGCGATCATCTATTATCGCAGCCGGGTTCTTTAACTGGTCCGCCTGCGAAGATCTGTTATCGTAGGCGGGTCCTTTAAGTCGTCTGCCTGCGATAATCGATCTTCGCAAGCAGAGGCAGGCCCACCTGAGAAAAGGGGTATTTTTACGTACCCCTTCTCCTAGGCGGGCTGGCCACCCGCCTGCGAAAACCCGTTATAGCCGTATAGGAAAACGGCTTTTGTAGTAGTGTGTTATCAGGCGGTGGGAGGGACTATCCTAGATTAATTATATAGAAAAATGAAAAGTTCTTTTTAAAATACTCTCTCCATCCCAAAATATAACAACTTCTAGCATTTAAAATTTTTTCCAAAATATAACAATTTCTACACCTACATTCTCTTTTTAACCAATCACAAACTTCTACCACAAAAGTTTTTCACCTACTTTATCTTCTCAATCAATCATTATATTTACCTATTTAATTTCAACAACTTTTTTAATATCCGTACCCAGCTCTAAAACTCTTTATATTTTAGGACGGAGAGAGTAGCAAACACGCGTTGCGTATCCTGAGTAGCCAAAACAATTGTCGAAGAAAAACGGGAACCCCATGGAGTTCTCATAGCTAAGGACTGGAGTGTTCGACCTCGAGCTAAAGTTATCCTCATTTTTCATGAATTGACGAGAATTTTATAGTCCAAATACTAGCGATCGCCAAAACTTGAAAATCAATCTTATGAATTATGGGCTTATGGCTAGATTTCTCTCTTCACTTTCATTATAGTAAAAATCGATCAGCCAAACGAACTTGGGTTCCAATACTATGCTACAGTTTTGACCTTATGAATCTCCATAAACTCATGCAATAGTAGTACTAAATCGCTTTTCGTCGGGCCACGGTAGCAATAATACCACGGTATTCTCAATAAATTTAAAAAATAATTTAAATTTTTAATAAATTTTATATGGTTTTATATGGTTTACCATCCTTACCGTGTTTAGTGCTGAAGTGTGATAACCCTGCTTCGGTACGGATACAAAATAGTAGGAGGGCCTCGTTAGCTATCACCTTGCCAAGCTACAGCCTGCGGTTTGCACCCACAGAAACTGACGTGAGAAAGAAAATATAGGTACGGCACCATGTCCAGCACTGTACTTTTCTAATCCCCGGTCTCCAAAACCCTCTATCATTGCACTATAATTAATACCAATGATAATTATAACCATGTACGCGTAGTACGATCTTTTCTTTATTGCGCCATGAAGAGCTAGGTGCACAACGATATTGCACATAAAAACAAATCCACATAATATAAGGGCAAGTCTAAATATGAAGGATCCAACTAACAACAACATAAGTCTTAATACTTGTGAAATTATTTTTTTTGCGAAATTATATATAAAATAAAACCACATAACAACAACATAAGTTAGGATGTGTTGAAGACGCGATAAGAATTTTGATTTCAATGTACATTAAAAGGATGGGAGATTACCTTTGAACTTGAAGAAAATTAATTGCACGTGAGGTTGGAGCTCATATTTGTTTTTTTTCGTAAATATGAACAAAACTCCATGCTCTGTGGCATTTCTTTATTATTGCATTCCTATGAGGCTACAATCCAAAAATCATGACTGTAAATTTATGTCTTATTGTGATTCTCCATTTTTTTCGTCCAAATAAACATTTCCCTTTTCTGTCTGAATACAGCAAAATTGTTGCGTTCAAAACAAGAAATGTTGCAATTATTCATGTACTTAAAGGGTGCCTTTGCCCGGTAGCCTGAATCACACTCTTCACAACCAGTCCTTTTGAAAGATAAGTCCTCAATCTTCAGTTCTTTTGAAAGATCAGTCTCCAATTACAGTAAGTTACATGAAAAGTTTATGCCATACGACGGGGGATTATTAATGGGGAAAGGATGGTTTCTTCACAACCTAAGACGAAGAGGAAATGAAAATTAACATACTGGCTCAGTCCATAAATATAAGCACTTTAAGATATTAACACAGTCTTTAATATATTATTTTGATCAATAATATCTGTAAAGATAAATTATTCGAGTAGAATAAGTTACATATTATATATGATAGTTTCTTTAAGAGGAACATCATTCTTACCTCGTTAATTTTTGAATTTCTTGTCTTTTTTGAGATCAAGTAATTTTTTAATATTTTTTTGTTGTTAACAGTCGAAATTAAAAAGATTTGACTTACTATAAAACTACAAGTGTTTATATTCGTAACGGAGGGAGTAATTGTTACTGCGTCGAAACTCGAAAGCTTCTCGATCCTGTCACGATCGAAATCTGTCACATCCTTAGCGAGACATTTTCCACAGTGCTCTCCATTAGCAAGATGCGATCGATCCACCTAGTACAATTTATATAAAGCAAGGACTGTCCTGCCCATGAAAAGAAAACAGGGAGGAAGTTGTCCTAAACGTACTTGTATACTCAGCTGATTGATACCCAGTTCGTTTTTTTCTCTTGACAATGGGGTGTGCATCAATTGTTGGTGATTAGTCACATGGACATTGTATACGTGCACATGGAACCATGAGTAAACCCAATGCTCACCAATGGACCAGTAGTCTAGTACTCTGTTGGTAGTTTGCATTACTAGTGCCCAATGCTGTCCCTTTTTGTTTATGGCTGTGTCAAGGTTCTACAAAATTTATATGATTGCTATTCGAAGAACTATATTTACCATCTGCCCATTTTATTCAGGTTTGCTATTACTGTTGCCTCCATCTTTATTGAGTACTTCTTTCGTCCGTAAATACTTTCTCTGTCTCAAAAGGACTCTAATTTTAACACTTTAACTTTGTCAAAAAAACAATTTTTTATTTCTTATCTATCTTTGATCTGCAAATCGATAAGTTTTATCCTTCCAATATCCCTTGCCTATCACTTTACAATACTACTTTCTTATTAATAAGATGTTCTTTAGTCTTTTACCGCCACCACTAATTTATCAACTTTGTCTCAAAGTTGGAGTTTTTTGGGACAGAGGGAGTATAAGAGATATAAGATTCTTTTGAAGAGATTAAGGATGAAGATATAATGTTCCTATTAAATGAGGAGTGGAAGAGTGGTCGGAAGTATTCTAAAACCCCTTATATTTGTAGAAAAAGGAAGCATTAATCTTAGGTGGTGTTTGAATTGGTTTATCCTGACTTATAAGCCACACATAAAACGAAGAACATTATTAGCTCATGATTAATTAAATATTAACTATTAGAAACTTGAAAAATGGATCTATTTGATTTTTTAGAGATACTTTCATATAGAAAATTTTTCAAAAAACATACCGTTTAGCAGTTCGGGAAACGTGCTCGCAGAAAACAAGAAAATAAGCCAAGCTTATAAGTGCTACCGAACGGGGCGTTAGTCTAACTCAAAGCTTATTTAACCGTTAACTTTTAAAAGTTTCATTATACACCATCAACGAAGTTAGTGGAATACTCATTTGTTATTGGGCAATTTATTTTCTTTCCTTTCATGACATCTCCGGTCCTATTCTTTTAGGTCATGTTGAATTACCCATGCTTATATTAAAGAAAAAGATGCCTCATTTTAAGAAGAGAACGTGGCCAAACTGCATAGTGCCCGGTTGATTAGGGGCAACCGGACTAAAACCCTAAACACACAAAACACATTGTCTAGCAACCCTAACAACGGCAACGAGACTAGCAACCTCAAAGCACCAAGTGGTTCTCTGTACATTGGTAACAACTCTCTGTCATCATCATCAACCATCACACCCACGATAAGACGACTCCTAGTTCGATAGGAAGAACCAGTGAACATAACCTGACCCATGCCAAGACCCAAGTCCGCTAGACACATGTCATCATTGCCACACATCGTACCCTGTCAACGCCGCGGCTTTGTGTAATGACCCGTTTTTCTTTTCCCTGTTGGAATTCGTTTTCTTAATGCGAACTCTTCTCCAATCCTGTTCAGCTGTGCCTCAGTTTTTCTCTCTCTGGCCAGCCGATTGCTTTTCCCCTTGTGCCGAGTAGATTCCTACTCAGTTCCTGAATCTTGCTCTTTTACCTTTGTTCACTCGGCCACCCTTGCCACCGAGTAACCCCTTGCATTACCGACTATCCTGTTAACCCGTTTTGTCTTGCCACCCCGACCTGCCCCGATCCGGTCAAGCTCACGACACCTTGTCTTATCAACGGACGTGCTGTCTCATCGCCTCACCAAGTTGCACCGCAGCCATGTTTTCAACGCTCCTCCCGTTGGACGCTGACTGCAGAAGTGGTGACGTGATCCGACCTCCACCTGCCCACAACCCCGCTCAGACCAACGGACAATAACCGCCGCACCGCAAGAACCCGCTTGGACCAATGGATAGTCAGAGGCTCTGTCTGCAAATCCCTCTAACCCGTCCTTGCCACGACCTGAGTGTCTCATCGTCGCTACAGTGTATACCAACTCCCCCAGTCACGCCCAATCCCTAAGTCAATCTCTGCATTGACGTCGCGTCACCTTGCTAGCTTATCTTGACTCATTTTCCCTCTCTATCGCCCTGCACCGCCATATCCCTGCCTCGCACGCCTGCTATAAAAGGACATCCACGCCTCCTCTTTCCTCTGTTTTGCAAGCCAGCTGTCTCTGCCAAACCGCCATCACCAGCTTCATAGCTAAGCCATCATCTTCCTCCTCCCCAGCCCCGGAGCCATTTCTGCCCCCCCTCGAGCTCCATCGCCGAGCCTACCATCCGGAGTTCCTAACCGGTGAGCCTTGTTGCCCCGTCCGCAAGCTTAACTCAGCCGCCTATGATAAACCTTCATCCGACTACCGTGATGTTCTTTTCCTAGTGTTTTACCTCTTTTCAGCGTGTCAGTAATTATTTTTTCTGCTTGTTTAGATCTTGAACCGGTGGACAATCTAAAAGGTGTCTTCGCCGAGGAAGATCTTCCGCTGGAACAAGGCAAGCCCCTTTGATCATATTGCCTCCTATATCTGTAAAATTTTGTTGTTTGCAAAATATGCATGCTTAGTTTATACTTTAAATTGATCGGCCTCGGTCTGCAAGCGCAACCGACGGACCTACCCAGTAGTCGCACTTATTTTGGTAGGATATTGATGTATTTCTCCCTTGATAGCCCCACAAATGGCACGTTGGCATCCTATCTACGGATACGAATGCTGAGTAGAATGGCTTAGCCCTGCAACGATTGTATTGTCGTTGGGGAAATAGTGGTTTTTACTTAGCTGTTTGAAAACCCGGTACTTTGCGTATTGGCGTGTTTATAAAACAAATGAAAGTTGTGAAAACCTTGATGTACAGAGACAGTGCATGTGTGGCCTGGCTGTGTATTATCGATAAGGACCGTTTCCTTTGGGGATTGCATCCGAGCATTTTACAGTACGACCATACGGATAGTATGGGCTGTCCCTGGCCGAGTAAATTGTAGGTCTAGGGAAGTCTGGTGCCGACTGGAGTGGACTCATCTGAGTTGTGGCTCGTAAGCCCTGGTGCTGATGGTGGTTGGAGCCGACCTGAAGCATTGATCTTGTGTGGATCCTTCTGCTGGCATTGGATAACCCTAGACTGGCTTTAGAAATGGCCTTATCACGAACTTCTGGTACAAGCCAGTACTCGGTGTAAGTTTCGTGTCGTTTGGGTAAAGCGTACACCCTCTGCAGAGTTTAGTTGAACTGTTCGAACAGCCGTGCCCATGGTTAAGGGCGATGTAAGGTGATTCCCATAGCGTAGATTTGATTGCCAGTGATTTGTGAAATGGATTGATGGGAAGGGAGTTGTGACCAGAGTTTACCGAGTGGCAAACGGAAGGCCTGTGTGGCCAGAAACGGGTCTGTGTAACCCGGGGTGTTGAAGCACCATAAGCAAGTGGGTGAAAGTTAACAGGAGTAAAGTCTTCGGGTTGTAGCTAGAAGACGATAAAGAGCAGACTACCTGGTTGTAGCCAGGGCATCGAGTTTGTGCTAACTGGTTGTACCCAGTGTAGCGAATGAGCTGATAACTAGTTGTAGCCGGAATTGCTAAAAGAGATAGCTGAGATTTGGTTGTAGCCGAGTCTCAGGGTCAACGGGTGGTCGGAGCCACTAGGGAGAAGTAATAGACCTAAGGAGTGGTCGAAGCCACTCGGGTGACAGCCGAGTTGTGTGGTTACTCGGTTAATCACCGGAAGATGAAAATGGAAATACATGATTCAGTAAGTATGTGTGGTGAGTTGTTAAAAAGCAACTTGCGGAATAGATCGAGGCGTGAGCCTCTTTCCGACAACTAAAAATTGGACATACTAGTATTTGACAAGCAAAATGTTTCTAAAGGCTGTTTTCGCAAATAAGACTCTTAGCCCCTTTTGTCTAATCGACATGACACCTTTCCCCCGGCTTGATGAGTACGAAAATACTCACCCTTGTTCCTATATTTGTATATATATTATATTAGGTTTTAAAGAAGAAGATGACGACCCGACTGCTGCTGAGTTCTTCCTGGACCAAGCCGACTACGAGGACTTCTGAGGTTTCGGGCCTAGCTTCCAACCAAGCCTGTCGTATCGTCGTGTTCCATCGCTGAGTAGTTTTCCTCCCCTGCTTCTGCCCTGTCTGTGTTGTATCTTGCTAGTTACCTTGTTCTTACCGTTGTCTATCTAGGACCTGTTCTGGATGGAAACCTTTGTATTATATGTACTCTATTATATATTTAATGTTTAGTGTACTCTGAGTTTGTATCACCGATAACTATGTGTGTATCCGACTACTGATCCAGGGATCGGGTACTGTATGCACATGGTGGGCTTATGCCTTGGTGGAGACGCCCCACACTTTGACTTCACGACCATCAACTTCATCAGGTGTGACCAAGCTAGGATGAAAGAGTCCCAAAGGCCTAAAGTCACCGGTCCTACTCCCCGTTAAAAGGAAGCACCGACTCCATTGTTATCGTTGCTCCCAATCTAATTGATGTTAGTCTCAAACCGGCGGACACCTAGCTTAGCGTAGGAACTCCATAACCATGCTTCCAAGAAAGATAGGCTGATGTGGCCGACGTCAACGCTTGATTCGACAAGTCAGACCTAGGTTTTCACCTTGAACCTCGGTGACATTGGACACCTACAATGACGCCTTCAACAATATAAACAGTGCTTAAGAGTGCAGTCATCGTTGCCGCCTGCCAAAGGAGCGCATCCGATGTCTTGTCTTCGTTACTACTTAATGGCTTGTTCTTATGCTTACAACTGATGATTCACTCATTTAACCTAACCTTTACTCCCTCCATTAAAAAACCAATTTATAGTTACGAATCTAGACACAGCTTATATTTTGTAGTTAGGAATGGTTTTTTAGACGGAGGGAGTAGAAATTACTTCATTTGGATGGAAGGTAGACGATTAGGCTTCGTCAGCTAGGCCTAATGAGAGCACCATTTTGCCTCTAGATTATCAGATTTAGATGCAGTCATCAGGCTAAGATTACAAAATATACTACAATAACGCCCTTCTTGCCAATGCCAACAAACTCACGGACCGTTCATAGGCTATCCCTCGCCAAAAAAAATGTTCACAACTGATATGCTATCATCCATTCATACATACATGATACATGTGGTAAGATCGTATTGGGAAGCACATTATCTCTCTCAAAACGCGAAAAGTTACACGCACCAAGGCGCAAACCGAGCCTCCGCACGCAAGCTGGTGCAGTCCGTCAACCAACTGCACGGCCGCTGTGACGAGACACGCGGTACGTACGGCGGCGTCGGGGCGGTGCGAGCAGGCGGTGGAAAAAAAAATGCGCAAAGCGGAGGCGCGGAGCCGAGCACTGCACATAATATACTACTATCTTTCTCCTTAAATAAGTTTATTTTTAATCTATCTTATACATACTAACACAAAATTAAAAAACTAGAATACTCTTTACTCTATCAAGCTCTAATATATTTATTTCTCACTTTAATAAATTCCAATACATTTGTTCCCTACTCTAACAAACTCCAATACATTTATCTTCTACTTTAATAAACTTTAATGTATTAATTGTTTTAAAGATAAATTCTTTATGAAACAAATAAAATAAACTTATTTTAGAACAGAAGAGTAGTAGGGTGTGTTTGATAACTTTTAGGAAGAGAAATAAGAGTTTAGAGGAGAGAATTGATGGAGAGATTGATGATGGGAGTTTTATTTTTACTCTAGTCTCTTGTTTGATCCTAGAGATTAGAATCATAGAGAGTTTGGGTGGAAATTAGATTTCAAGTGATGATATACGGCTCAAATTTATCTTGTCATATTTAGGAGAGAGAATTCCTTCTTAATTACCACCCCTACCCAAAAATTAAAAAGGAAAGAGCTTGCTCTTAAACTCTCATTCCTAATCTTTTTAAAACTCTCACACCCATCACTCAAACAGCAGACTTAATGGCCTCCACTCCATCGCACTCCTATTTCCTCTCAATAATATCCCCAACAAAACACACCCGTAGTAGGAGTAATACGTTAAAAACGGTGGCTGTACCGGCGTGCGGGTGCGCGATGCATCACGGATTGGTGCTGGTGTTTCGAGGCGGCCGGAGGAAGGAATCCCAAAGGACAAATAATTGAGGCGAGAAGCGAGCGAGCGAGCACCCGCGCGGGCCCCACCTCCCCACCTCGACGTCGTCCTCGACCGATCGATCGATCCATTCTCACCTCCAGCTAACATTATTACCTGGGCCAATCCGGTCAAACGCAAAACCCCCCAGCAAGTCGTTGCCTCACGTGTAACAAAAATGCTACTCGTTTCGTTCCAAAACACGTCTCGTATCTAGATTAGTACTACTAAATTCCTATATTTTAGAATAGAGAGATAACTATTCAAGCAAAATCTAATCCGTACACGAACGGCTCAGTTAAACTTGAGGCGTACCAGCAGTAGCACGTTGCGCTGTGGTGCTATTAGTACCAGTAGCAGCAGCAGTAGAGTACGGCAACAATAATGCATGTGCGTGAGTCACCGTGCACCATCTCCGGAGAACGAGACGGGGGGAGGTGCACTGCACCTGCACCTGCACCTGCACCGGGACGAGTCTGGCTGGCTGCACGCCGAGGTAGTACGAGTACGAGTGGTGGTGGTGGCAGCAGGGCCGGCAGCGGCCAGTGGCACGAGCACGAGTGGTGGTGGCGCTACAGTGCTAGCCCCCGCCCCTCCCCTCCCCGTGCCCATCGCCGATTGGGAGTTCGGCGACGCGACGCCCGTACGGCCGCGTGGGCCGGCGGCTGCGCGCCACCGCTTCGCCCCTGCCTCCCCGCGCTAATTACCCGCCTCTGCCATCCCTTGCCACGGCACGACGCCAACCCAAACCCCAACTCCCGTGCGTGCGCTTGCTTCCCACGCCTCGCGTCTCCTCTCGACTCGATACCCTTCGTTCGCCTCTTCCGGTCTCCGTCTCCCCCTTCACACCTTCCACCACCGCGCCGCAGCCGCGCCCCTTCCCTTCTCTTCCCCACCCATCTCACGCCGACCACGCCGATTCTTCCGTTTCCGGCGACGTGAGGAGAGGCGAGACAGGTATTTTTTGGGGGGCGGGGGGCTGATGAGGTGACGTGAAGGCTTCTGTGAGGTTCCGTGCGGGAAAAGGTGAACGAGTTGCTCGAATCGATTGTTGTTGTTGACGTTGTGTGCTGTTTGATGATGCGGTGGTGGTGATTGATTTGGTTGGGTGGTGGGCTTTGCAGATCCGGAGGGGGTGGGTGGATCGGGGTTTTGGCCGGCGGCGAGCGGCAGCGGCGGCGGAGGCCTTGAGCGATGCAGAGGGAGGTGGGGCCGCAGGTGGCCCCTCCGATGTTCCTGCACCAGATCCAGCCGCTGCCTCCCCATGCCACGGCGGCGAAGAAGCGCGGGAACCCGTGGCCGGCTGCTGCGGCGGCGGCGGAGGCTGCCGGAGGAGGGAACTGGAACCCCAGGATGTGGGACTGGGATAGCCGCGCCCTCACCGCGAAGCCGTCCTCCGATGCGCTGCGCGTCAACGGCGTGCAGAGCCAGCAGCAGCAGCCACCGCCGGCGGTGGGGAAGGCTGCTGAGGCGCTGCGGCAGGGGGCCGGGGGTAGCGGTGGGCTGAGTCTTCAGCTCGGACTGCGGGAGGAGGCAGCCACGCCGATGGATGTGAGCCCGGCGGCGACCATGTCTTCTTCGCCTTCTCCGCCTGCGTCGTCGGCGCCGGCGCAGGAGCCAGTTGTTAGGCCGAGCAAGAGGGTCCGGTCTGGATCGCCTGGAAGTGCCAGTGGAGGAGGAGGAGGAGGAGGAGGCGGTGGAAACTCGGGCGGAAGCTACCCGATGTGCCAGGTGGATGACTGCAGGGCGGATCTGACCAACGCCAAGGATTATCATCGGAGACACAAAGTTTGCGAGATCCATGGCAAGACCACCAAGGCGTTGGTGGGCAACCAGATGCAGCGCTTCTGTCAGCAGTGCAGTAGGTAATGATAGCTACAGCATCCCTCCAAAATTTTCATGGCAAGATTCGTTCTCATGATGCCACTTTTAGGAATTTATGTTTATGGTGTGATCGATTGCTGCGGCGTGTGTATTGGGCCTGAGAAATTCTCTATCCAATGGTGGTGCCGATGTTTATGTAGACTGAGAGCATTTAGTTTCTAATAAATTGGTTCTTCTGGTCAATCATTTAGATTTCACCCGCTCTCCGAGTTTGATGAGGGTAAGAGGAGCTGCAGACGTAGGCTCGCCGGTCACAATAGGCGGCGAAGAAAAACCCAGCCAACAGATGTTGCTTCGCAGTTGCTGCTACCTGGCAACCAGGAAAATGCTGCAAATAGGACACAGGATATTGTAAATCTGATCACGGTTATTGCACGCTTGCAAGGTACCTACATCCACTACTGAACTTGACACACTAATTCACTACCTAGTGATTTTAACATGGTTATTTTTTTTTCTTTGTCATGGCAGGCAGTAATGTTGGTAAACTACCCAGCATCCCTCCCATACCAGATAAAGACAATCTGGTCCAGATTATAAGTAAAATAAACTCTATAAATAATGCAAACTCTGCGTCAAAGTCTCCTCAATCAGAAACTGTAGATTTGAATGCCTTGCAAGGTCAACAACAAGATTCTGTTCAAAGGACTACTAATGGATCCGAGAAGCAAACTAATGGATTCGACAAGCAAACTGTGCCGTCAACCATGGACTTGCTAGCAGTTTTATCAACTGCCCTCGCGACATCAAACCCTGATAGCAATACATCTCAGTCCCAAGGGAGCAGTGACAGCAGTGGTAATAACAAGAGCAAGAGTCATTCAACAGAGCCAGCAAATGTTGTAAATTCCCATGAGAAATCTATCCGGGTCTTTTCCGCCACTCGTACGAATGGCGCTCTTGAAAGTCCACCTAAAATGTACAAGCAACCAGACCAAGAAACCCAGCCATACTTGTCACTACGGCTCTTTGGTAGCACTGAGGAGGATGTTCCTTGTAAGATGGACACTGCCAATAAGTACTTATCTTCCGAGAGTAGCAATCCTCTGGATGAGAGATCTCCATCATCCTCTCCACCTATAACACACAAGTTTTTCCCCATCCGTTCCGTAGATGAAGATGCTCGTACTGCAGACTACGGGGAATATACTGCGACTGTTGAGGTTAGCACAAGTCGGGCATGGAATGCACCGCCACTTGAGCTCTTTAAGGATTCAGAACGGCCAACTGAAAATGGTTCACCACCAAATCCCGCATATCAATCCTGTTATACCTCAACCTCATGTTCAGATCATTCACCATCAACTTCAAACTCAGATGGACAGGTAAATTTACATGGCAAATTGATAATTGAATAGATTATTAGTATTATATAATTGGCCACTGTCTTTCATTAACTTAGTCATGTATTCAATCTGATCTTTGATTTGCCTCTTTTATAGGACCGTACTGGTAGGATCATATTCAAGTTGTTTGGCAAGGAGCCAAGCACAATCCCTGGGAACCTTCGTGGAGAGGTATGATGAAGATGGGTTTCTAAAATGATAGATTGCAACCCCTGTCCCATCCCATTTCACTCATGTAATTCAAATGGTTCTCCTTCCTTCAGATTGTAAATTGGCTCAAACACAGCCCCACTGAAATGGAGGGATACATTCGGCCAGGTTGCCTTGTACTATCCATGTATCTGTCAATGCCAGCTGTTGCATGGGATGAAGTAAGTTTGTCGATTCATTAGCCAAAAAAAGCTGTGCAATACGTTTACTGCATACATATCTAATGTGGGATCTATGTAATGTCTATGCAGCTTGAAGAAAACCTTCTCCAGCGAGTAAACACATTAGTCCAAGGTTCTGATTTGGACTTCTGGAGAAAAGGAAGGTTTTTAGTTCGAACTGATACCCAGTTGGTGTCATACAAAGATGGTATAGATAACTACTGTTGTGCTAATTTTCTTATCTGTTCCTGCTTATTTTTCTTTGTTGTTTTGCCAATGAGTTCATTTGGTTGGTAACCAAATGGTCTCTTGTTTCAGGAACAACCCGCTTATCAAAATCATGGAGAACATGGAATACCCCAGAGTTGACCTTTGTCTCACCTATTGCTGTTGTTGGTGGGAGAAAGACCTCCCTTATTCTTAAGGGCCGTAATCTGACGATTCCTGGCACCCAGTAAGTTCAGTTGTAAAGCAGTGGTGGTTTGACTAGAATATGCCCAATGTTTGTGACTTACTTTGAACTCCTGATCAATGCAGAATCCACTGTACCAGCACGGGGAAGTACATATCAAAAGAAGTATTGTGCTCTGCATATCCAGGAACAATATACGATGATTCAGGTGTTGAGACTTTTGACTTACCTGGAGAACCATATCTTATTCTTGGACGTTACTTCATTGAGGTCTGTACGATTTGAATCTCTTTATCATCATTGATATGTGAAAATTGGCTTTGTTTGCACTAGAAGGTGATCCAACTTTCAATATTGACATCTACAGGTTGAGAACAGGTTCAGAGGGAACAGCTTCCCTGTTATCATTGCAAATTCAAGTGTTTGTCACGAGTTGAGAAGCCTTGAAGCTGAGCTTGAGGGTTCACAGTTTGTTGACGGCTCTTTGGATGATCAGGCTCATGATGCCAGGCGGCTAAAGCCAAAAGATGAAGTTCTGCACTTCCTAAATGAACTTGGATGGCTCTTCCAGAAGGTGGCTGCTGGTACATCTGGTGAAAAATCTGATGCTTCTGGTTTGGATCTGATTTACTTCTCAACTGCACGGTTCAGATACCTTCTGCTGTTTTCAAGTGAGCGTGACTGGTGCTCTCTTACTAAAACTCTTCTGGAAATCCTTGCCAAGAGGAGTTTGGCCAGCGATGAACTGTCGCAGGAAACTCTGGAGATGCTCTCAGAGATCCATCTGCTGAACAGAGCAGTGAAAAGGAAAAGTAGCCAAATGGCGCGTTTGCTCGTGCAGTTTGTTGTCGTGTGCCCTGATGATTCCAAACTATACCCCTTTCTTCCAAATGTTACTGGCCCAGGTGGCTTGACTCCATTGCATCTGGCTGCATCCATTGAAGATGCAGAGGATATTGTTGATGCCTTGACAGATGATCCTCAACAGGTAAGCACAGTAAATGCTAGTCCATGTTAGTGTTCAGTTATTTCACATTGGTAATTCTTCTGATTTTTTGCTTAATTCACTACAGATTGGTTTGAGCTGTTGGCATTCAGTGCTAGATGATGATGGTCAATCCCCTGAAACTTATGCTAAGTTGAGGAACAACAATTCATACAATGAGCTTGTAGCACAGAAACTAGTGGACAGGAAGAACAACCAGGTTACCATAATGGTCAGCAAAGAGGAAATTCATATGGATCAATCAGGGAATGTTGGTGAGAAAAATAAATCTGCAATTCAAGCATTGCAAATAAGATCTTGCAACCAGTGCGCTATTTTGGAGGCTGGCTTGTTAAGACGTCCGATGCATTCACGGGGATTGCTTGCTCGCCCCTATATCCACTCCATGCTTGCGATAGCAGCAGTCTGTGTTTGTGTTTGTGTATTCATGAGAGCTTTGCTGCGGTTTAATTCCGGTAGATCCTTCAAATGGGAGAGACTGGATTTTGGTACTATATAATCTACAGAGGATGTGATATTTATAAACTTTGTGGTGCTATCAAGGAAATACCTTTCAACAGCCAGAAGGTTTGGAACCAGACAGCTTTTGACTGTTCGAATTTCCTTGGAACTTTATCCATTGATTCGAATGGGAGTGTGTAAAATTGTAAGGATGAACCCCTCCTTGAAAAAAAGTGTGGATGGGCGGGGATGAAGCACAAAATCTAAAATACCAAATGAGTATTTGGGAGAACAGAGAACCCTGACAAAATGTTGGATGAATATGCGCAGAGTTGGCAAGTAGTTTTTGTGACGAGGAATGTATCGACCGTGCCCCCGCAAGGTGAGATGGGGGCCCTAATAGTTCTGGGCTAAAATGAGTAAGTAACCTTGATTTCTTTTTTGCTGGTGCAATTGTGAATCTGCTGTTTAATGTATCACAAGATGGTGTTTCATTACCTCGATTTGTCTTCACATTTTTCTTTTACCTTTTTGTGTATCTATACGGTGCTTCAGCATGAAACTGTCTTTCTGTTGCCTTTTACATAGTAGGGGTAATTGCGGATGTATCCCATGTAGCTAAATACAAATGAGGCAGATTTACAAGTTTATCCTGATCTATTCTCTCTTGTGGACCATCATCACGACCTATAAGGTCTAGCCTTGATAGAACCTTGGTTCCTTTTTCTCCTTTTTTCTGTTTTTTAATGCCCTCTGTGATGAATCTGATTTTTGTTCGTATATCCTTCCTCTAAATACAATATGTTCATGAATGATACATATTGTATGCCTTTTTTTTATTAGAAAGTCAACATTTCCTTGTCAATTATTTTTGATGTATACACGGGTGATATTACTCGCTAAAACCACTCCGGAAAATCAGTGTTGCAACTTGCAGCAAACCTTGCCTCGCAAAAAAAAAAGTTCTGGTAGGGCAGCGTTGAGCTGTGGCCTTACGGCATCGTTTGTGCGTTATCCTGGTGGGGCGTCGTGGCGAGAATAAGATGCCTTTCTTGGCGCTTTCCCGGTGGCGCCGTGTGTGGATCGTCGTGCGGACACGCCGGCGATATTCCGGCGAGTGGCAGCGGTAAGCCTCAAGTCGAGGGCTCAAAACCATGCCCGATACGCTCAACTCGACGCCTTTTTTGCCCGGGCACCAACAGTGGTGAAATTATTTATTTTTTAATTTTAAAACTAAATCATTCTAAAATTTAATTTTAAATCTGAACTTTTTAAGCTACGTAATTCTATCTGCTGTAACAGAACCTTGTCACACCAGGATAACTGGTGTGGTCAAGAAGTTTAGATTTAGAAATAAATTTTTAAAGGACTTATTTTTAAAAGTAGAAAATAAAAGGTTTTAAATAATAAAAAAATTCTGCAGTGGTGCGTGGCCAATGGCTTTCGCTGCCTGGTTTGGAGCTGGGCACTTTGCTTGCCACATTCATGATGATGGCCACTACCACTGGTAGTCAAATAGTAGCCGGCTACAGCGACCGTCCGGCGAAAGGGTGCACGTACGAACAGTCCGTGCCCGTGTCGCCTGCCTGGTTTGGTCTTGCCCGTTGTTACTTTACCAAGATCACGTTAGAGAAGTTTTTTTTTTTCTGAAACACGGTATAAATATAAGCAATCATATACGTGCGTGCACTTACTCCGATAGACCCACATATATACACCACTAGACCGATATATTTTAAAATAAACAAAGTTACCGTAGCACGTCGTCGACGATTACATCGTCTACTATTTAAAAAATAATTAACCATAAATACGAACACCCATGTTATAGATAAACATGTTCTACTTGCTAAATGTTGTTCACAGATTCGTTTGAATTTCATCACCCAAAATTTGGAGCTCTTCCAAATCGCTTGGTCCATATCAAATTTCTTTGTGAAATCTCGCGAAATTCGTCATATTGCTGGGGTTCTGCAGTTTGACAACCCTGGCAGCTTTTTCGATGGCTCAGATCATACGAGACTATTTTCTATAATATTTATATAAAATTTTTTATAACATTTTTGCTTTTGGAAAAGCCCTCACGGGTTCTCTGGTTCGATCGATCTACAGCGACGGGTGTGATGGTCCAATGGTCCTCAGCCTTCACGGCTGAATGGTGGCGATGCACACAACACACCGCGCGCTCGGCCGCGCCTAACAAGATGGACCACGATGAGGACGACGACGTTGCGTGTGGATGCCAGCCAGGCCATACATGCTCCTACGCGGATCGGGATCACCTGCAGTTTCAATAGCGACTGCAAGTTAAGCTACACGCAATTGCATCCATCCATTTACTTAATGAACGGACCAGATCGTTGCTACAGTGTTAAGGTATAATCACTAAATAATTCTTAGGGATAGTTTAAAGATGAGGGAAGAGAGATGAATAAGAAGATCACATAAAACGAGATAAGCTATTAGCATATAATTAATTAAGTATTGGTTATTTTAAACTTAAAAAATAAATTAATATAATTTTTTAAAATAAAAATTTTAAAAAAACAGACTATTTAATAGTTCAAAAAACGTCCTAATAGAAAACAATCAACCAGCACTTCCGAACTATCTCTTACTACGGTTATCTACGGTATCCGGATGCATTTGATCCTTGGATTCGGATCTAACAGCAGACAGTAGACTGTCCACTGCACCTGATCCTGACGCTCGCGAGCACACATCCAGATCACGACGACGACCGAGGAGGTTACGGCTCGTAACGTGCTTGCTTTTCCGCGCAAAAGCGGCCGCCATCTCCGTGCCCATCCGTGACAAGTAATGTGCAACCGAAGCGATCAAGCCGCAGCCTTCCTGTCCGTGGGTTGCGACCCACCCACGCCCACCCCTTGAGACAGGATAAGCACGACACGAGGCGGCTGTGTCGACGGAAAGAACCCAAGGGATGGATGCATGCATGCGTCGGTAGGAAATTCTTCGTTCAAAAGGAGCATCCATCGATGCATCTGCCGCTGGTGTTTGATCTTAGTACGTGGCTAATTGATTGATTGATTGGTTAACACGACGGGCCGACGGACGCGAGTGATGGACAGGTAGATCGAGCAGCAGGGCGTGAGTGATTAATTGCACGGTCGCACACCCAGAGAATGACGCGTACGCGCGTAGTACAGGCCTCGGATAAGTGCTCCTTTAAAACGCATGAATTCAGAAACACAGGAACACAAAAACGTATAAGGCTTGTTTGAAAAGGGCTATTTGAATTGGTTTATTGTGTTTGAAGAAATGTTATTAGCATATAATTAATTAAGTATTAGCTATTAAAAACTAACTTAAAAATAGATCTATTTGATTTTTTAAAAATATTTTCATATATAATTTTTTTTAAAAAAACACACTATTTTACGTTTTAGGAAGCGTGCTAAGAGAAACGAGGGAATAAGTCCAAAGCATAAGTAGATCTAAATAGGCTTAGCTTATTCTGGCACGTAAAACGAGATAAATCATTAGCATATGATTAATTAAGTTTTAATTATTATAAACTTGAAAAATAAATTTATTTGATTTTTTAAAGCAATTTCTATATAGAAAGTTTTCGTACAAAACGGACCGATTAGCAATTTGAAAAGCGTGCTACGAAAATCGAGGGAGTAGTCAAGTCTATAAGCTGTTTAGAATACAGCCTAAATTGAGATGTCGTACTAGTGATTACTTAAAAATTCTATATGATATAATAATTGTTGAAACTTGTTGTGCATCTATAGAAATTTCATAGGAATCTTAAGTGTTCATTTTCCTTTGTTTCACACGAGTATTAAAAAAGAATTTCTTTAAAATTATAACCCTCCAAAAATTATTTATTTTCTCTTGGTATCGTCTATTGATCAAACGTTTGAAAAGAATAAATCCATCAATCGATTGTAGTTGTACAAATTTATGACTAAAGTTAGGTGTGATTCATTATGACAACTAAGACAAATTAAAAATGTAATTATAACATGTTAAAAGTACAACTTAGAACTTATTTTTTCTGTTCCTAATTATAAAGAGTACAACTTAGAACTTATTTTTCTTTAAAGTTCAACGGTCGTTATTTGATAGAATTAAAAAATCAGATCGATAGGAAATCTGTTTTCTGTTAGTTCGAAAGGAGCCCTGGAAACGGAAGTAGCCGGATTGCCTGTGGGAATGGGTCACCGGAGCCGGGTTGTCGTAGCGGACGATGCGCCGACACGCCGGGACCCCAAACCAGGCACCCGTACATACGCGCGGCGAGCGGAGCGGGCGAGCCAACGGTGGACGCGACGCGAGCGTGGTGTGCCGCGTGCGACGGATGATCTGATGCGATGGGCATTGTGGCACGCGAGGGAGACAGCGCGCCCGGCCGCGCGGGGAACCCGCTGGCGCCACGAGCGAGCGATGGGCGTGCGGCGACGTCGCGTCGCGCTCGGAATCAGATCACAGGGGGACGGCGTCGCCGCGCGCGGTACGGTGCGTGTCGCGGGTAGAAAAATGTTGCGTAGAATCTAATGCGTGGCAAGAACATAGGGTATATGTTTTTCTTCAGTTTAATTGGATTATTGAAACGGATTATTTACATTTCAAAAAATACGTTTTCTTAAATAACTTTTTTCTATTACATATTTATATTGCTTAGACTACTTGTGTTAAAATATTTGTTAAGTTTATTTTTAAAATATTTAATTTAACTCTATATTTAAGTAGATAATGCATTCAATAATCTATGCAAACAGTACAGGAGGAGGAGGTTTGCTCCAAAACTTGGACTTGACTAGCGATTAGACATCCAATCTCTTCAATCCCTAGCAAATCTTCGCACAATGTTTCACCACATATAAAAAAATGTTTCGCATGTTTCATTGTTCGGTGAAAAATATTTTAATAAAATATGTTTCAGATGTTCCATTGCTGGATGAAAAATGTTTAATCGCTTGGTAAAGGAATGTTTGTAGGATCAAGGAGGCGAGGGAATAGGCGGTTTTAAAACTTTTGGCTAGAAACCAGTTTTTATATGCGGATGCGTAAATCAAAAAGATTTTGCACAAATCAAGACTTAAATCAACTAGTCTCAACTAAGTGTATAAAGAAGCTAGGCCTATGTTGAGGTTTATAAACCTAGTGTGATAAACAAGCAAATATACTAACTAAATTAGGTTTTGCAAGCCTAGGGTGATAAAGATGTTACAAGATTCTCTAATATGTAAATTGCTTAAAGTAAATACAATAAAGTAAATGAGACAAGTGACAATCAATTTTTCACCCGAGGTTCAAAAATTTGTCGGTTTCCTAATCTCCATTGAGGCAAGCCCAACTTCACCGCTCAAACCACCAAGTCTCCGAACCCCTTCGTCAAGGGATGGGCAAGGCGGGAGCTGGTCCAGAAGTGATCTACATAAGCCTCAACCACGAGGGGGTATTCTTCCTCCACTCCGGAGATAGCGAACACCAAGCCGCTCACAATCAACCACTAGGCCTCCTCCACGATCTCCTTTGGAGAGGTCCCTGGGTAAACTCCTCTAAGCTGTCTAGGAGGTGGCAACCTCCAAGAATAACAAGTCTAGGATGCTTGTCGAGAATGATCAAGTGCCACACTAGTTTTAACAATGAAGCAATGTATTTGGTTTGGCTCAACTCACTTTCCAACACCTCACTAGATAAACTAAGTGCTAAAGGGTGTGAGAGTTCTTGCAAGGGCTTAAGATAATGCAATGAAGTGCCAAAACCTTACCCTTACAACTGGTGAGGGTGTATTTATACACCCACCAAGTCCAACTAGCTGTTGGAGGCGAAAATCCC
Organism: Oryza meyeriana var. granulata; assembly: GCA_003991445.1. Lineage (NCBI taxonomy): Eukaryota > Viridiplantae > Streptophyta > Magnoliopsida > Poales > Poaceae > Oryza > Oryza meyeriana. Next base: position 287,068 of record RYFJ01000431.1, on the reverse strand, counting down.
AACTCACAGTGGTCTGCCGATCAGACCGCCATGGGTGGGCCGGTCAGACCACCCACCAGCCTAAAGGCTCGAAAACTAGCTGTCCTTTCAAAAGCCGCCAGTCAAACCGCCATAGGGGGACCGGTCAAACCGGCCTCACTTCGGTCAGACCATCCATGGCTCGGTCTGACCGCCCTCGGCTCTAGAGGCTCTGTATCTCCTCAAAAAACAACTCTATGTGCCCCCGGTCAAACCACAGTTCATCGGGCGGTCAGACCGCCGGTTAGATTTCAGTACAACCGACAGTTAGTGAAACGTCGATATCTCATGACTCGGGTGTTGGATTTCGGCTTTGTTGGACTCTATGGAAAGCTTATTCAAAGGGCTATCCAACCCATGAACAATTCAACCAAGAAACACATCTTGGGTCAAGGAGAAGGGGCTCAAACTCTAAAAGACACTCCACTGAGCGTGCACACATGAGACCACTCACTTCTATTGGACGTGTCTACTTCTCTTATTGTTTGGGACTTGAGATAACTCGCCACACATGGCTAGACAGGCTCACCAAATGCAACCACATGCATATAAACTAACATGGCACAAGATCATTCACATGCTCACTTCATAGACTCCTCTTGATAGTATGGCACCTATGTAGCAATCCGGTCTTTACTCTAAGCACCAAGACAGGTAAAAGACTAAGAAAACAATCTTAGCTCCATTATACCTTTGTCTTGCGCTATCCAACTTGGGATCAATTCTTAAGCCATCAAGATTTGTGACCATCCAATTGAACCATCTTTATATTGTGGTCTGGATCAATCTTTGTCAAGACTTCTCTGTCATCATAGGCTTGACTTTATCCTTGTCAACATAACGATGTCCTTAGCTTGATGACCATCAACCCATGGTACCATCCATTAGCCTCATCTTGGTAGGATCTATTTCTTTGCACAACTCAAAGGAAAACATTAGTCCCAACACTTCGGTTGTCATCCACTACATGATGACCAACCGGTTTGCATATCAAAGAAATGAATTAATTTGTTGAGTATTCATTAACACCATAAGTAACATATACTCAAATACGAGCTTAAGTGCAAAGATCCAAAATAACGTGTATGTGAACAAAGTGGATCTAGAACATGCATAACAAATGTATAGGATTTGCTCCCCCTAAATATATGCATACAAAATATTTTGCATGAGACAAGTGTATGCATTATAGAAAGTGAACCAGTGGGAGTCTATCCTATATATATAAAGACATGTAGCAATGATGTAGACAAACAAAAACGCATAACTTCACGATCTCCATGTTCTCAATGTAAAAGAGACTAAATATGATAATGCTCAAATAAAGCATTAGTCTCACACGAACATATCAATAACATGGAAATCATATATATGAGCCTATCAAAAAATGGATGGAGAGAAGAAATGATACGTATTGCTTGATCTCCATACATTTCATCCTTATTGTGATTAGGATCCATCATCAAGGAATATATCACTATCTCAACTCATATTAAGTTCGGGAATGACCTATTTGCCAACTCATGAAAAAGGTTAGTCCCACAAAGTCGGTTTCTCATAAATCACCAAAACAACAATTACTCAAATTGTTTGATCATAAATCTTTCGATGTATTCCTTTTTGGAGATGTATGACAACCCGATTTAAAGTATGTAAAGATGAGTAAATAATGGATCAACATACTAAGAAAGCACAAAATATAGAATGAGCTCCCCCTAAATATGTGCATACATATGAATATGGAAGAAAACATATGCACATATTTAATGAAGGACAATGAATGAGTTAATTCTATATTTCAGACCCATAAGAGAGATCAATTTAGAGCATGAGGAATTTAATACATATCTCTCACTATTTCTATCTTAATATCCAAATGAGACTAGACAAGAATATACTCAATAAAATATTAGTCTCATCAAATTAGATTTGTCATTAATCACCGAAACCAAATTAAGGACACTTGAACTTACAATCTCCCCCTTTTTGGTGATTGATGACAAATCAATTAATAACAACCACATTTGGATATGAAAGATATAAATCAGCATGATATGAGAATTTTATAAATGATTTATATCCATGCATGTCAATAAAAAATAAAGTGCAGTATATACCAATGACATGCTAATGCATATGATTTAATGGAATGCTATTATGTGGGATCATAGAATATTTTCCCCTTTGTAGCAATGATCTTATGTGGGGTTCACTAATATTCGCCCCCTTTTAGCTCAAATGTGGGATCCTCAAATATTCTCCCCCTTTTGGCATTAAACACCAAAAAAATTCAAAAGGCTAAAGAAGAGGTGATTTTGCAAAAGTCAAATAGGGATGAACACTTACAAGGCCAAAGAAAATTTTTATGGAAGACCAATGCAAAAATTTAGAAATGGCCCATTGAGGAAAAACTCCCCCTTAAACATACAGTCTTGTCTTTGACAAGAGAATTTGGGATGTGTTTCATTTGGAGAAGGGGTGGTTTTGAGCACTTGAACTTTCTCTCAAAAAGTCATAGGCTTTGTTTAGGATGCCAAAATCTAAGAGGAGCTTGGTCAAGGATATTTGTGAGGATCTTACTCAAGTGCATAATCTTGGCAAGAAATGGAAATAATGAGGAAGTGTCGAGTTCAAGATGATCAAAAGATACTACCATTTGTTAAGAAACCACTTGTGTATACAAATTTGAATTTGGGATCAAGGAATGGTAGTTGGTATTGTTAGCAAGGATCAACTTGTATTTTGGTGGCAAAGATTGGAATTTGTTAATGGAGGCTCAGATTTGAATTTTTCAACAATGGCTTTGAGTAGTAGGGCTCATATGACAGGAATTTGAGGGTCAAGAGAGTTTAAGCAAGGAACACATTCAAGGAAGCTCAAAAATTCAAGAAACTTTCAAATAATATAGGGCTCATTGCTTAAAACACTTTTTATTAAGCCACCAAGCTCAGATATTCAACAAGGGATATGCACTTTTGAAAATAAAATTTCATCTCAAAAAGACATATCCTAGGTGGCTCATCTCAGCAATAGAAAATATGTGCAAACACACTTCAAAAAATACGCAATAAATTCTGAAGATAGTTCATATAACAATACACAAGTTTCATTTTGGGGGCCTTGTCAAAATCTCAACCAAAATGAAGAAACAAAAATCACAAGCTTTCAGCCAATTGAAGATTTCAGACTTTTCAAATTTTACAACTCAAAAAGAGCTTTAAAAGAGCATTGAAAAGAATTCAAATGACCTTCAAAAAATATGAAACAATTTTTTAGTAAAATCCAACTATAGAGGATCAAAATCTGTAATGTAAGTTCCTTCTAGTTTGCAACCAATTTATAGATACAAAAATCACAAAATTTCAGCCAACTGAAAGTTTCAGATTTTTCATGTTTTTGGACACTCAAGATGAGCTTTAAAGAGCATTAAAAAAGCATCCAAATGGCATTAAAAAAATCCAAATAAATTGATAAGTAAATTTCAACTATAGGGGATGAAAAGTCATAATGTGAGCTCCTTCTAATTTGCAACCCATTTCGATATACAAAAATCACAATTCGGCCAAAAATTATACTTTCTCTGAAAATTTCAGCAAGTTGAGCAAAATGAGAAAAATGTCAAAATCTTTGCTAATCAAATCGAAATGAGTTGAAACTTTGCAGAAATGATCTTTAGACTTGTAAGAAACTTTTCCAAAAATAATTTTTGAAAAAACATTTTTCTATCAAGAGAAAAACCAAAAGGAGCATTCTAGGCTTTTTAAATGAGTAAATTTGAGTAGAGAGCTCAAATCACATTCAAAATTGAAATTCATGGAATTTGGTATTTTTACAACCTTAAGAGGGTTAAAGATACTCATCTAAGCCAAGATTCACCAAGAAATTCAGCTCAAAAGGCTTAACCCGCAAAAACCAAGTTTAGGCTAAAATTGGTCAAGTGAAGGTTTTGGCTGAAATTCAAAAGGCTCTAGCATATGAACGGTTGGTATTTGTGGAAACTTTGAATTAGTGAAATGTTTAAATGACTAACTCTAAAAGTTTTGTATTGTCAACTTTTTGAAAAACTCAACAGATTTTGAGTTAGGGGAATAAAATTGTTTCAGCTAAAATAAGATCCTATTTAGGCCAATTTTGCTATTTTGTTTCACAAACAAGAATTTTTACTCCAAAAGCCTTGCAAAACATTTGACATACATATTGAAATACTTTTGAAAGGATTTTCGTAGATTTTGGCCTTTTTAAAATATTTTTTGATTTTTGACCCAAAGGCTATTTGGAAAGGCTTTGAAAGCAACTTTTTGGTAATTTTATATTTTGGGAGATAGGAAAGTAAGAGTATGATTCATATCACTTACACTTGATGCATTTCTCACTTTAACTCCATAAATTCAATATTTGAGAGCAAAGGCCAAGTTTGAGCAATAGAGCTACACGAGCTCTCTTTTCAAATCCATCCACCAAAAAAAATTAAATGGGGTTTTGGAGCAATTTAAATGGTAGGGGAGTACCATTTGCAAGTATGAGTCACAAGATTTACAAACTTCTAAATTATGGTGATTAATTTGAATTTTGTAGTTCAACTCACTCAAGTGTTAGAAAGTGACCTTTTATGGTCTAGTTAAGATTTTTGGCGAGTTTTGACATCAAATTTCTTTTGTTATGTTGGTCTTTTGGATAAGTTTCAAAAGCCAAAACATTTAAATTGACCAACTCTATCTAAATTGTTTTTGGGCTCAAGTTCAAATTCCTTTTAGAAACCATTTTAGAGAGAAGTTTAATTTTGCTCCAAAATAAGATCCTAGAAACTGAAATTTTGGACAAAATAGCATTTTCACCTAAAAATAGCTTTTCTTGCAAACTACAGCTTGGAAAACATATTAGAAGGGGTTTGAAACATTTTCTAAGTAAAGTTTTGAGAAAAAAAATTGTTTTTCACAAAATGTTGACTTTTGGTCAAAATTGCCTTTTGAAAACATTTCTAGCACATTGATCGCTTTGTTCACATTTTAAGAGTTGTAATGCATATGTAAGGAATGCAATACTCCCACTTAATGTGATATTCCCCATTGTCACAAAGAATGAACAAAACTCCCAAGATCCAATAAAGATCAAATAGGATTGACAATAAGCACAAAGCGATAAAAGAGAATCATGATAAATATGGTCAAGCATATAGGTTCATATGCCACAACTCATCATGCTCAATAATGCATAGATGATGACTTTCACAAGAGCAAGGAATAAATTTTTTCAAGAAGCTATGAGAATGCCATGCAACCTACACAAGGCTATATAAAGAATTTAAATTCGATACATGTTACCAACATGGCATTGGCCTTTATGTGAAATATTTATCCTCATACTTGGCTCCATTGTTATACGTAGTGAGAACCACCTTTTCTTGAATAAGCCAAGCTTCCAATGCCTCTCCATTTACCTATATTCTCATTTTAGTACACTTTGGTCCCCAACAAAATTGGGTCCATCAATGTTAGTTACCAAATTGTGAAGCACCCAAATGGTCCTCCTTCTAGGTGCAAGTCTAGGTAAACCAACATTTCTAGCAAACACATTGTCTTGCCTATTCTTTCTAAGCACATAATCATCAAAAATAATAATAGGCTTAGGAGTGTTACCTATCGGACAATTCTTGCCAATATGTCCTTTTTCTCGGCAATTGTAGTTAGTTGGGCTTTGACCCCTATGACTTGTCTTTTTCTCTTGCTTCTTACCGGTTTGCCTCAATTTTGATGAGTTGTACTTCTCATCTTTCTTGTTAGGGCACACCGAGGCAAAGTGTCCCTTCTCATGACAACCAAAACATGTAATGTGTGGATGGATTTTGCTATTCTTGCCATCCTCTCTTGAATATTCATGTTCCCTTGTATGTTTTGACATGTGCCTTGTCTTCTTAATATTCTCCTTGCGGTAGAAACCAACTCCACACTTGTCATTTGAGATCTTTTGCTTGCTTAGTATTTCTTCAAGTGTGACCTTCCCTTTGTAGCTTCTATCCAAGTCTTTTTTTAATTCTTCGACTTGTGCTTATAATTTCTTGTTTTCCTTTACAAAGTTAGCAACAACATACATAGAGGAAGAACAAGCATTTTCATCTATATTAGCGCTACAAGGTACATCTAGTAAGTCATCACAAGAGGTGGACACATTGGCCTTAGATATAATGCATGGACTAGCTACATGTGGCATATCATCATCAATTAAATTACATGTGATGCCTATGTCCACTTTTCGCTTACTAAATGCATTGTCAATAAGAAGAGACTCATAAGCTTCTTTTAACTCCTTATAAGAATTTATTAGCTCCTCATTTGAGTCTTTCAAAGAGAGAAGAGTTTTCTCTAAAATTTAATTTTTCTTCTTCTCTTTGGCAATGTATTTACTAGCCTCTCTAAGCTTGTCAAAAAGATCATCTTACGAAGGATCATCACCATTATCACTACTACTATGATTAGTAGTATCATGAGAATTTCTATTTACCTCATTCTTACCGTTTGCCATGAGGCAATGAGGTGATGTGAATGGTGTTGGGAGCTTCTCATCATCACATGAGGAGGTTGAACCTTCACCCGACATCCACTCTTGTGTGCAATCATTCTCAACAATCGTGGGCACTTCATATTTTTCCTCAAGCTTTACCCACATAGCGTGTGCACTCTTGAGATTGCATACTTCATTGAACATGTCTTCACTCAAAGCACAAAATAAAGCATTAGTAGCTTGAGAGTCGAGATGTAGGCATTTTTCTTGCCCACTTGTTGGAGCAAGGTCATCCAAAGCATGAAAAAAGCCCACATCTACAATCCATCATATTTTTGGGCTCATGGCCCTAAAATGAGAAATCATGTGGATTTTCCATTGTGCATAATTTGTGCCATCAAATATAGGAGGTTCACCATCCCGGTGCACTATATCTATAGAAGCCATCCTTTTCTCTCGAGACGGTTAAGTCCACAAGACCAAGCTCTGATACCACTTGTACGATCAAGGAGGCCAACTAGAGGGGGGTGAATAGGCGGTTTTAAAACATTTGGCTAAAAACAGGTTTTTATATGCAGAAGCGTAAATCAAAAAGGTTTTGCACAAATCAAGGCCAAAATCAACTGGTCTCAACTAAGTGCACAAAGAAGCTAGGCCTATGTTAAGATTTGCAAACCTAGGGTGATAAACAAGCAAATATACTAACTAAATTAGGTTTTGCAAGCCTAGGGTGATAAAAATGTCACAAGAATCTCTAGTATGTAAATTTCTCAAAGTAAATACAATAAAGTAAATCAGACAAGTGATGATTGATTTTTCCCCCGAGATTCGGAAACTTGCCGGTTTCCTAATTCCCGTTGAGGCGAGCCCAACTTCACTGCTCAAACCACTAAGCCTCCGAACCCCTTTGTCAAGGGATGGGAAAAGCGGGAGCCGGTCCCGAAGTGGTCTACACAAGCCTCGATCACTAGGGCTTGTTCTTCCTCCGCTTCGGAGATGGCGAACACTAAGCCACTCACAATCAACCACCGGGCCTCCTCCACGATCTCCTTTGGAGAGGTCCCTGGGTAAACTCCTCCAAGACATCGAGGAGGTGGCAACCTCTAAGAATAACAAGTCTAGGATGCTTACCGAGAATGATCAAGTGCCACACTGGCTCTAACAATGAAGCAATGCACTTGGCTTAGCTCAACTCACTCTCCAACACCTCACTAGATAAACTAAGTGCTCAAGGGTGTGAGAGTTTTTGTAAGGGCTCAAGATAATGCAATGAAGTGCCAAAACCTTACCCTTACCGCTAGTGAGGGTGTATTTATACCCCCACCAAGCCCAACTAGTCGTTGGGGGAGGGGGAGGGGGGGCGAAAATCCCAATTCACAGTGGTCTGCCGGTCAGACCGCTACGGGTGGGCCGGTCAGACCGCTCACCAGCCTAACGGCTAGAAAACTAACCGTTAGCTGTCCTTTCAAAAGCCGCTAGTCAAACCGCATAAGGGGACCGGTCAGAGGCCAGACTATTCGTGGCTCAGTCTGACCGCCCGCGGCTCTAGCGACTCTGTATCTCCTCAAAAACCAACTTTGTGTGCCCCCTATCAGACCACTGGCAGTCAGACCGCAGTTCATCGAGCAGTCAGACCGTCGGTCAGATTTCAGCACGACCGACAGTCAGTGAAACGTCAATATCTCATGACTTGGGTGTTCAATTTCAGCGTTCTTGGACTCTAAGGAAAGCTTATTCAAAGGGATATCCAACCCATAAACAATCCAACCAAGAAACACAACTTGGCTCAAGGAGAAGGGGCTCAAACTCATCAGACACTCCTCCGGGCGTGCACACATGAGACCACTCACTTCTATTGGACATGCCTACTTCTCTCTTTGTTTGGGACCTAAGATAACTTACCACACATAGCTAGACAGGCTCACCAAATCCAACCACATGCATATGAACTAACCTGGCACAAGATCATCCACATGCTCACTCAAGCACCAAGACAGGTAAAAGACTAAGAAAGCAATCTTAGCTCCATTATACCTTTGCCTCACGCCATCCAACTCGGGGTCAATTTGTCACACCCTGAAAATTGCTGAAATTAAAAAATAATACGAGTAAATGGAAATACAAGAAATCACTAGAAAAGTTGCTTGTGAAAGTGTTTGAATAAAAGTATGAAATTTTCATTATTAAAAACTTTTGGAATTAAAACCTATTTAATGCTTGGATGTTTTTATATTCCCCGGGGTTTTGTCGAAATATTTTAAGTATTCAAGTATTTATAATAATTGACCTTCTTTTGTTTCATTGTGGTTTTTTCTTCTAGTAAATTCCCCATGGTGTAATGAACTCTCTGAAATTTTCTCAGATTTTTCGGAGCTCTAGAATGAATTTTAATGTAATAAAGAACATTTCAGTAATTAAATAAATAGAAAACAAAACCTTTTCTTTTCCCCTTCTCAGGTCGTGTCTGCTCCAGTCCTTTGGTATCTCTGTATCCAATTCAAACCCTGGTTCTCCTCCTCTCTCTATACTTCGTGTCGCTTCCGAACCCCTATTTTCCTTGAAAAGTCCGATTCCGAAAACCTTATCAAAATCCAAAATCCCAAATCGCTGAAATCTCTTAATTCCCCGAAAACCTTTTCCTTTTGAAATTAATCTTTTATATTTCCTTGAAATCCAGTTTCCATTGAAAGAAATCCAAATCCACCAATGTTCCAATTTTTGCCCAATTTCAACCTTGGTAAAATATTCCCCCAATTTCTAAGTTTCAAAATATTCTCGATATTCTCAATATCCCTAATATTCCAATTTTCTGATTCCCACAAAATAGTCTCTATTTTTGAATCCCAAAATACTCCTATATTTTAGATGTTTAATTATTCTTTAAATATCCCAAATATTCCACTTCCAATTTCCATAAAATACTCTCGAGTTTCTAGATTCTGTGAAATATCTTTGAGTTCTCGATTCCCAAATGTCCCAATATTCGACATATTCCAAAATTCTAAATATTAAATATCCTAAATGTTTTAATCTTCCTATTATTCCATTAAACCTCCTAAAATTCCAAATTTTCTAAATTTGGAATTTTCTAGAAAAACCTCCATTTTCCTTTCCTCTTTTATGTCCTTTTCTTTTCCCTTCTTTTTTTTTTCTCTTTCCTTCTTCTTCCTCCTCTCTTCTTCTTCCTCCCGCCTTCTCTGCCCTTCGGCCTGACCCGACGCCGCCGCTGCCTCCTGGGCCTAGCTCGGCCTGCGCTTCCTTTCTTGGCCCTCGGCCCAGCCTGCGCCTCGGCCCACAGCCGCCTCGGCCCGGTCCGCCACCGCACTGCGCCGCCCCCTCGGAGACTCGTCGCCACCCGAGCCGCCTGCGCCCTAGTGCCCTGCCCTTCCATAAGTAGCTGCCGCATCCCCGTGCCCTAGTGCCCTAGTAGCCGCCGCCCTCGCCCTCTGCGCCCTAGCCGCCGCCCGCGCCATCCCGCCGCCACCGCCTTACGCCGCCCCTTGCTCTGAGCTCGCCGATGCCCTGAAAGCTGAGCACGACCACGCTCCACATCGCCGCTGCCGTCTATCACCGTCGCCCGTCGCCGTTCGCCGCCATCCTCTTTGCCGGTTGCCCTCGCTGCCGACGCCTCCTATCGCCCCTGCCTGGCCATGTCGCGCTGCGCTGCGTCGGCTCAGCACCATGGCCGGGCGCAGGAGCTCGCCCCTGTGACACCGCCATGTGGGCCCTGGTCGACAGCCCATTTCAGCCGTTTGATCTTCATAAGAAATCATCGGGTGAATCTCAATCGTTGGATCTCCTCAGATCGGATCTCGGCTGCTGGATCTCCTTAGTCCACACTGATGCCACATCAGCCCTAAAACCCGTCCCCATCCGCCTCAGCCGCCACATCAGTGCCACCTCAGCCCTACAAGCCCACATGTCGCCACGTGGCAGCCAAGTCAGCAGTCCACCAAACCCATTCTTTCCTCGGTTTTATGAACTTAGCCCATCTGAACCCAGACAATGTCAGTGGGTCCCACTCCTGTATTCCATTCAAAAATAATTTTGCAAATTAAATTCCGAGAGAATATTCTTTTTTCAATTCTTTTCGGATTTTCTCTGAATTCGAACTTCCGAAGGTCGTATCTTTTTCATCTGAACTCCGATTCGACCCGTTCTTCTTACTAAATTCATCGAAAATCATGATCTACATGTTTGTGTATTTTTATTACTATTTATTTAGAGTTTCTTAGTGTTTTCCTCATTTTGCGTGTAGTCGCATGTTTTCTGCTGTTTCGGAAGGTCGCGAAGTTCGAGGAAGAGTTAGGAAGACCTATTGAAGATTTTTCTATTGCAAGGTAAGTCACACAATAATCTCCTTGAGCATGTTGATCTTAGTTGTGAAGCTTATTTTGTTTTAACGTTATTGCATGCAAAGTTGATGGGTATTTATTATAAATCCTATATTCTTTGATTATGACCATTTTGCTATTGATATCTTTTACCTTGATACCCTGAGTAATTAATATTGATTAGTTGGATGTTTACTTAATGATCTAGCTGTTAACGCCAAAATTTGGCACGATTCATATCAGACTTCGGTTAAGGAAAGAAGCTATATCAACCGATGAAAATTAATACAGAAGAATCCGAGTTCAGGAAGGAATCGTGAAGACCACGGCATGGCAGTTAATATTCTATCTATAAATTAGGCATGGATAATGATTTCTAGGAAACCTGATCTCGTGTCCGATCGGGGTTTGTTATTTTTCCTTTTATAGTTAGGAAACTCCTGTTTCGTATCCGATCAGGACTGTCTCAACTCGGGGTATAAATATGTATGCCCGGGTACCTTGTAAACTATCTCACAGATCAATATCAAATTTGGCGCATCGCCACCCTTTCCGACGGGTTCTTGCTTCTCGAGCCGGGCTGCATCGGTTAGGTCCGAACTCCTGCGAGAGGGTAAGACTCGTCACCCCTTACCACGGTGTACCTATTCTGTCTACGGCTACATCAGTTAAGTTTGATCTCTTAGTCCGAGTAGATATACCACATCACGTGTGCATAGTTTTTATCGGCTTGCCGGGGGTAGTTTATCATCAGTTTGTGCTGTATCGGTTGGGTCCGACCTACTAAACTGCTAGCGATAAATTGTTCCTGTTAGGTTGATAAATTTTATGCAAGCGTCTTATCGGGATGTATAGCCGATAAGTTATCGTACATCACAATTGCATTAGATCTATCGGCTCATCGAGGTTCTTTTATTATTATTAATCTGTGCTGCATCAATTGAGTTTGACCTACTAGATTGATAATAATAGATTTATCCTTGTTAAGCCGATGGGTTTTATGCGATGTTTTATCGGAGTGCTTAGCCGATAAGTTATCTTTCTACTAGATAAAGCCGACTACATTGTCTATTGATTATTATTCTGCATATCTACTCTTTCATCGGCTTTTAGCCGATGTCCAAGTGTTTTCTCGGCAGTCGGCTGGCTTATTATTTGCTTATATTATCATCGATTCTATCATCGGCTTCTTAGCCGATGCGCAAGTGCTATTGGTAGTCGGACACGAGGAAGGACTCGGGCACGGGCAGCACGCAAGGACCCGGGCGCGGGCACGGACGAGGACCCGGACGCGAGCACGAACGAGGACCCAGGCGCGGGCACAGGCAAGGGCCCGGGCACGGGCGCGGGCAGTACCTTAGGTTTACGGCCGATGCTCAAGCATTCCTTCAGCAATCGACTGGTAGGATTCTTATCGGCCGATTGGATCACTGAGCTAATATTTTCTATTTCCTTGTCAATTGCGGGGTCAAATTGATTGGCACACCTACGAACCTCAACATCTTAGGACCTGCACTGGAGCTAAGCAGATCTCCCAGGCCTTCGCGTGTGTCCAGGCGCCAAATGGCCCCCGGCGGTTTTCGGCATCAACACGTTTTTGGCACGCCCGGTGGGACACAGAACTTCGACATGGCTGGAAAGGAGGTCAGCACAAACAACGTGATTCCAGTCACAATGGAAGATTTGACCGAAGAACAAAGACAACAAGTGGAGCAGAATATTGCTGAATTTCAGAAGCTTTGTCTAGAATCCTTCGGTATGACACATCAAGGGGCGATTCAGAAGTCACAATTACCAAAACCTGTTATGGTTGGTGAATCGAGCCATACATCGCCTGCAAGTTCACAGAAGCCACTTCAAGACATGGTTAATGAAGCAGTTCATCATGCATTGATCGATCAATCTAGGATGTTGATGAACACATTACAGAGCTTGATCAGGAAAGCGGTGGAGCCGATTCAACTGGCTGGGGGGCAACAAGATGGAGTTCCTCAAGGATATCATCAAACTGCATACTATGGGGGGCATCGTCATCCAGGAGCTGTCCCTGAGTACAATTATCAGAGAGGATATCAGAAGCAAAATCGGCTACCAACTCCACCTCTGCATTATCACATCGAAGATCCAAGGGAAGAAGATTGGATAGCAAGAGTCACAGAGGTGGTGAGAGAACAATTCGGTTTAAGACCGAAGAAGGAAACATTTATGTATCGGCCTCCATATCTAGATTGGTTTGATAGAATTCCATTGCCACGCCGATACAGAGTACCAGACTTCTCCAAATTCTCAGGGCAAGATGATGTATCTACAGTGGAGCATGTCAGCCGATTCTTGGCTCAGTGTGGGGAGGCATCGGCTGAAGAAGCTTTGAGAGTTAGATTTTTCCCGCTATCATTGTCCGGATCGGCTTTCGCATGGTTTTCTTCGTTACCACCAAATTCAGTTTGGGGTTGGGCCGATTTGGAAAAGCAATTCCACAAATATTTCTTTACTGGGATTCAGGAGATGAGCTTAACGGATTTAACATCGGTAATACATAAGCCGGATGAATCAATCGCAGAATATATCCAACGGTTTCATGATGTTAGAAGCCGATGTTATAGTTTAAGTCTGGATGATGCACAGCTGGCCGAGTTAGCATTCCAAGGTTTGTTGGCTCCGATCAAGGAAAGATTTTCAACAGAAGACTTTGATAGCCTAGCACACCTAGTACAGAAGGTATCGGCTCATGAAAGCCGATTTCAAGAAGCCAGGAAGGGATGTTGAGGCTCAAACAGAAGAATTTCGAAGTTTGATAACAAACTCCGAAATTGGAGGGCATGTGTTAACGCCAAAATTTGGCATGATTCATATCAGACTTCGGTTAAGGAAAGAAGCAATATCAACTGATGGAAATTAATACAGAAGAAGCCAAGTTCAGGAAGGAATCGTGAAGACCACGGCATGGCAGTTAATATTCTATCTATAAATTAGGCAGGGATAATGATTTTTAGGAAACCTGATCTCGTGTCCGATCGGGGTTTGTTATTTTTCCTTTTATAGTTAGGAAACTCATGTTTCGTATCCGATCAGGACTGTCTCAACTCGGGGTATAAATATGTATGCCCGGGTACCTTGTGAACTATCTCACAGATCAATATCAAATTCGGCGCATCGCCACCCTTTCCGACGGGTTCTTGCTTCTCGAGCCGGGCTGCATCGGTTAGGTCCGAACTCCTGCGAGAGGGTAAGACTCGTCACCCCTTACCACGGTGTACCTATTCTGTCTACGGCTGCATCAATTAAGTTTGATCTCTTAGTCCGAGTAGATATACCACATCACGCGTGCATAGTTTTTATCGGCTTACCGGGGGTAGTTTATCATCAGTTTGTGCTGCATCGGTTGGGTCCGACCTACTAAACTGCTAGCGATAAATTGTTCCTATTAGGTTGATAGATTTTATGCAAGCGTCTTATCGGGATGTATAGCCGATAAGTTATCGTACATTACAATTGCATTAGATCTATCGGCTCATCGAGGTTCTTTTATTATTATTAATCTGTGCTGCATCAATTGAGTTTGACCTACTAGATTGATAATAATAGATTTATCCTTGTTAAGCCGATAGGTTTTATGCGATGTTTTATCAGAGTGCTTAGCCGATAAGTTATCTTTCTACTAGATAAAGCCGACTGCATTGTCTATTGATTATTATTCTGCATATCTACTCTTTCATCGGCTTCTAGCCGATGTCCAAGTGTTTTCTCGACAGTCGGCTGGCTTATTATTTTCTTATATTATCATCGATTCTATCATCGGCTTCTTAGCCGATGCGCAAGTGCTGTTGGTAGTCGGACACGAGGAAGGACTCGGGCGCGGGCAGCACACAAGGACCCGGGCGCGGGCACGGACGAGGACCCGAACGCGAGCACGAACGAGGACCCGGGCGCGGGCACAGGCGAGGGCCCGGGCACGGGCGCGGGCAGTACCTTAGGTTTACGGCCGATGCTCAAGCATTCCTTCGGCAATCGGCTGGTAGGATTCTTATCGGCCGATTGGATCACTGAGCTAATATTTTCTATCTCCTTGTCAATTGCGGGGTCAAATTGACTGGCACGCCTACGAACCTCAACATCTTAGGACCTGCACTGGAGCTAAGCAGATCTCCCAGGCCTTCGCGTGTCTCCAGGCGCCGAACGGCCCTCAGCAGTTTTCGGCGTCAACACTAGCTAAAATAAATAGGTTCTGCTTAGCCATGCCTAGAAACTCTGGTGTCATTTTATGTAGGGAAACTATTCATCTACTTATGATTAATTAATAATTAATGGTTATATTCTCACGACGATTGGTCATGGATGGTTAAATAAACTTGCCAACTAAAATTTGATTAATGGTGGGTTGTGAGGTCATGGAATGGTGATGATGCTAGTGGTGCTCATGACAATTGAGGACCGGTTCACGAGCTATCTTTGCAAAGCAATACCGTACTAACCACAAGCTAGAATAGGTAATAGCTTGACTGGACGTGTGGCGAGTTCAACAAGAGGCACTAGGGCGTGTTTGTGGCAGTCGTCAATAAGTCCACGCATGGCAGCCATAAGTCCATGATTTGGGCGTTGGGACGTCTCCCTGTTGGGTGCCTGATCAGTTCCTGCCGGAGACAGGTGGTTCAGCGGGTTGCTCTTCTGTTGGGCGAGTTATATGAAAGGTTTTTTTACGGTTCCCCCTTTGCAGTACCATGGTGGTATTTCGGAGCATGGTGATATGTGTAAAATCGTGTCTTGTGGGTTAATTTGTACATCTCTAACCAGAGTAAAACTATTCGAATAGACATGCTCGCGGTTAACGGGCGGCCTAGCAATGTTTTTCATGATTAGTCCCACACTACTCATTAATAATAATAAATAGTGGAAACTTGATAGCTCCAGGTTTGGAGAGTTTAGGTTTGGGCCTGAACTGCATTGAAGTGTTGTTCGATGACTAGTTGAATATTGATAATAATTAAACTATACTATTTTTACAATGTTTTTAAATGCAAATATTTTAAATGTTGTTTTATGCAAATAAGTCATACTATGTCTTTCCTTTGAAATCCTGTTGCATTCCCTGTGTGGCTTGTTGAGTACGGTGGGTGGTACTCAGTCTTGCAATATTACCATCGTCATAGTGACGATTTGCGTGGAAGGAGAAGATTCTGGTGTTTGGCTTTTACCCCAGTTGAGCTGCCTGTGGGCTTGTTGCTGAAGCTTTGCTAGGTTGCCGTTCCGCTGTTGTTTTCTTCTGTGTGAGAACTAAGTGTCTCTTTTGTAAGTATTTATCGTTTATCTTTTTGTTTATGTTTATCAAATTGTCGATTTGTGTATCTCGGCTAATTCCTGCACAAGGATTTAATGCACAAATTAGCTTTGGAAATTTTGGTGAATTTTCGGGCGTGACACAATTCTTGAGCCATCAAGACTTGTGATCGTCCGGTTGAACCATCTTTATGTCGTGGTCTAGATCAATTTTTGTAAAGACTTGTCTGTCATCATAAGCTTGACTTTATCCTTATCAGCATGACGATGTTCTTAGATTGATGACCATCAACCCATGGTGCCATCCATTTGCCTCATCATGGTAGGACATATTCCTTTGCATAACTTAAAGGAAAACATTAGTCCCAACACTTTGGTTGTCATCCACTACTTGATGACCAACCGATTTGCATATATACTCAAATATGAGCTCAAGTGCAAAGATCCAAAATAAAGTGTATGTGAACAATAGGGATCTAGAACATGCGTAAAAAATGTATAGAATTTGCTCCCCTAAATATATACATACAAAATATTTTGCATGAGACAAGTGTATGCATTATAGAAAGTGAACTAGTGGGAGTCTATCCTATACATATATAGCAGGCTGTAGCAACGATTTAAACAAACAAAAACGCATACCTTCACGATCTACATGTTCTCAATGTAAAAGAGACTAAATAAGATAATGCTCAAATAAAGCATTAGTTTCACATGAATATATCAATAACATGGAAATCATACAGATAAGCCTATCAAAAAATGGATGGAGAGAAGGAATGATACGTATTGCTTGATCTCCATGCATTTCATCCTTACTGTGATTAGGATCCATCATCAAGGAATATATCACTATCTCAACTCATATTAAGTCCGGGAATGACTTATTTGCCAACTCATGCAAAAGGTTAGTCTCACAAAGTCGGTTTCTCATAAATCACCAAAACAACAATTACTCAAATTTTTTTATCATAAATCTTTCGATGTATTCATTTTTGGTGATGTATGACAACCCGATATAAAGTATGTAAAGATGAGTAAATGATGGAGAACATACTAAGAAAGCACAAAATATAGAATGAGCTCCTGTTAAATATGTCCATACATATGAATATGGAAGAAAACATATGCACATATTTAATGAAGGGCAATAAACGAGTGAATTTTATACGAACTAGGCTATGCACATCAGTCCGCGATGGGCTGTGACAAGAATCCACGGCAGCAAGTCGGTCAAGCTGCATAGATTTACTGAAAGAACAAGTCCAAGTAGAAAGCAACGAGTACTAAAAATTAACACGCGACGGGTGGTGACGAGAATCCATAGTAGCAAGCCAATCAATCCACATAGATTAATTGGAAGAACGAGTCTGAATAGAAAGCAATGAGTACTAAAAATTAACACCAACATTTATTGTAACAAAAACTCATGAATAATTAAGAGCATTGATTGATTTGGTGTCAGACAGGTTGCATGTAGTGTCGAAGCTGGTAATTAGAGTATAAATCTAATTAGGGTTATCCACATCTACGTTTGGCTGAAAACAATAGCACTACTTAAGTATATGTTAAGCTGTGAAAGTTGCTATATTTTAGAACGGCGGTTAACAAAATTAGGAATAATCCGTAATAATTACAATATATGTATAAAGATGTATCCTTAATAATTATTTATTTGGAGATTCTATCAAAAATGAAATTATAAACAAAAATGTTAAGACAAAAATTATTTAAAAAATTCATGTGAACTAATATCCAAGAATAGTTTTAGCTTGGACAATAAATATATAAAGATGTATCCTTGATAAATATTTATTCGGAAGAGTCTATTCAAAATAAAATTATAAACAAAAATGTTTATAAAAAAGTTATTTAAAAAATTCCACGTGAAATAATATCGAAGAAAAATTTTAGCTCTAACTAAAAATAAATTTAAAGTGATGGCATTGCGTTTCAAAGCAAATTCCGCAATAAATACCTAAATCACTAAGAAAATTAGAGTTGAAAAAAATCAAGTGTCCATGTTGAATATACCGTCTGAGAGTAATTAAAATTTACTAAAAATATAGTTATTCGATTACCATGGGGATTTCAAATATCTAGATGTTATGATTTGAAAATGAACTAAAAATATTATAATAACCAATGTGGAAGATAAATATTGTTTTTAATAAAAAAGAATTATCTACCTGTTATATAACTAAACTCATACGATCTGCATGTCTACAATAGCTTAGAATATATGCATGATGATAATTTAGAGTTGATACGAACATGGCAAAGCAATGGATGAACACTACTGCGGTGTATGGATGGTGGACTAGGATCCATGATCGCTACTATAAAGAGAGCTCGAAAAGAAGGCACCAAGTTTGCCCTGAAGATCTAAAAATTCTCACATTAATAAGAGAAAAAGAGAGATATTTTTGGTTGATTCCATATATCACTTTAATTTAAAATAATAAATAGTAAATAATAGCACTACATATGTATATGTTAAGCTATGAAAGTTGTTATATTTTGGAACAGAGAGAGTAACAAAATTTAGAGTAATTCGTAATAATTACAATACATATATAAAGTTGTATCCTTAATAATTATTTATTGGTGAGCGTCTATTAAAAATAAAATTGTAAACAAAAATGTTGAGATGAAAAATATTTAGAAAAATTCATGTGAACTAATATCTAAGAATAATTTTAGCTTGGACTAAAAATAAAATAAAATAAATGACATTTTGTTTCAAAGCAAAATCCACAGTAAAATACCTAAATCACTAAAATTTAGAGTTGAAAAAAATATCAATTGAGTCAATGTCGAAATACTGTCTGAAAGTTACTATATTTTGAAATGGATGGAGTAACAAAATTCAGAATAATCCGTAATAATTACAATAAATATATAAAGATGTATCCTTAAAAAATATTTATTGGGAAGTGTCTATTCAAAATAAAATTATAAACAAAAATGTTAATACAAAAATTATTTTGAAAATTCCATGTGAAATAATATCAAAGAATAATTTTAGCTCTGACTAAAAATAAATTAAAATTAACGGTATTGCGTTTCAAAGCAAATTCTAGAATAAATACCTAAATCACTAAGAAAATTAGTGTTGGAAAAAGATCAATCGTGTCCATGTTGAATATATCATCCGAGAGTAATTAAAATTTTTTAAAAATATAGTTATTCGATTACCAACTAAAAGTATTATAAAAACCAATGTGAAAGATGAATATTTTTTTAATAAAATAGGATTATCTACCTATTATCTAATTAAACTCATACAATCTGCTTGTCTACGATAGCTTAGATTGCGTGCATAATAACAATTTAGAGTTGATACGAGTATGACAAAGCAATGGTTGAACAATATTGCGGTGCATGGATAGTGGACTGGGATCTATGATCGCGACTATAAAGAGAGCTTGAAAAGGAGGCACCAAGTTTGCCTCGAAGGTCTAAAAATTCTCACATTAATCTGAGAAAAAGATATATATATTTTGTTGATTTCATATATCACTTTAATTTAAAATAGTAAATAGTAAAAAAAGCAGAAAAGGTCCATGTAAAATACTACCTCTGTCAAAGAGAGTTGATTTGTAAAAATATGAATAGTTAGAGAAAGTGATTAAAGTACCAATAATCAATAGGAATATGAATTTGTATTTTCAGGTGGGCAACTACAGAGGATTGAAGGGACAAGACACATTTAATACTTTATCTTGAGGTAAAGGGCTATAAATCAACTCGATCTTTTTAGGAAAAATTGTGAACACTACAAATTAACTCCTTTTGGGATGGTGGGAGTACCATATAAAAACAGAAATATGAAAAGTCGACAATGAACACAAATAATTAAAATTTGAATAAAAACATAATTATCTATCTTATTTGTATACAAATAAACTATATAACCATATCACCTTCTTGCCACTTTGTTAAAGAAAAAGCTGATACATCAGGATATCGAAGGGAGGGAAAATTTTAGCCGATAACATAGATATTAAGGGGTTGGTAAAAGAAAAGAGTAGGGAAATGGGAGATAGATAGAGAGAAATAGGGGGGCAAGGGTTCCTGGAGACGGAGGAATGCAAGCCGCTAGAAACTAATGATCACATATTTATGCTATGAGCTCACCTCATATCAAACGGTTATAGAGTATAGATTCGATCTTAATTCAAGTGGTTGAGAAACATGCCTACGAGATGTTTGATTCCAATGTTTTTAACTTTATGATCTAAAATCAATAAATTTTTCTTATATCCCAAAAAACTTCACGTGCTCTTGAAGGAAAAACTAATAGAATATCATATCAGTAAATGAACTATCCAATATTTTATATAATAAAAGAACTTTTTCGCAAATAAGTGGACTAGATGTTGGCTCTCAGTCACCCTTGAATAGAGACTAAATTATAACAAGTAAGTATCAAATAAGTGAGATTGAGCAACATTCAGACTTGCTATTGTTAGCCGAACAAGAGAAATTCTGGTAGTATGTGATTATGTGAATAAATAGAAATGCATACTATCAACTTATAAATATATAAATATTTGTTACAATTTTGATTAATATTATTAGGTACTAAAATGTTTAAAACAAATTTAGTCATACAAATGTACAGATCACCATGCTAGTTTGATGAATACAATACAAGATATTGAGCATGGGATGTCTGCCATGTGATCTGGGATTTGGTGAGGATTTGGAAGCACTCTAGTTCTTTATGCCTACTTGTTTATAGACAACTGCTCAAAATTGGGCACTTGACTACTTGACTACCAGCTTGTACTTGCTGGCCAAAATGGTCCAAAGTTCGGTTTTATACTAACAGTTGCTTATTTTGTATATCAGTACTAGTGACAGATTAGCGTCGTGTCTACTGACTATGGTGAATTGGTGATAAACTTGAAATAAGTAACCGTTTTAACCTTATTGTCAAATCTTATTCCGCCCCAACCTTTCCCCTAGAAGGGAAGCATCTAAGCTTTGTAACTGAATTTGTGAACAAGCGAATTACTGTTCAGAGTAATCTGTGTATGTCAACATGAAGAAACAAGAAATTAGTTATATGCAGGAAGGACATCTATTCCACGCCAAGAGGTTGCAAGTACAAAACAAAATTGCCAATGAAGTCCAGCTTTGATGATATGATTAATCAAACAACTTGAAGTACAAGAAATTTCGAGGGTGACTTAATGGAAGACATTTCATGGGGGTTCATGCATGATTAGCTAGTAATTTCCGGGTATCCGTCACTCTTTGCTAATGGTCGCTCATATCGTCATATAGACAATGGAATCGTCTAGTATGACAAGAATGCTTTAACAATCTCACTGATATCTCAAGTTTAACTCTTTTTATTTCCTCCAAGCTTGTCCATGGCTGTTAAGTTGTATCGTACTCTCTGAAACTAATCGTTAGAGCTCTTGCCATCCTGGAAAGAAAAAACGCAAATTGTGGGACTACCTAAGTCTTATGGTTTAATCTAGCACTTGATATACAAATATTGAGGCAAATTGCCTTGTCAAAATGGAACTAGATAGCATCTGAAAAGGATCATGAAGAAATTATTAATACCCGTAGCAGGGTACCCCGCATCTGAGCTGGCTTACGACTTTACAAAGGCGACTTGGGTTGGTCGAGTCACGAACAAAGCTCCAAAACTGAAGGCAAAATACTATGTCAACATGCAGGGCAGGATCATTGCCATGTTGATAACGCAATTACGCAACATATCCAATGTCACCCGGTGCAGCGTGGACGACAGCGACCCATCCATTCTGGCATGTGGCGAATTAGAATACCCTTAATCAAACCGTAGAAGTTTATGACTTCAGGATTATTTAGGTAGGTCTCTGATGTGAACCCAAAAAACATGGAAGTTCTACAACTTGTACATTTGGACCTACAGGAATAAGGATAGGATGCTATAAATTTTTTTTACCCATTTCTATATCTATCAGTATAAATATTTTTATACTACTACTTATTCCATTAATCACATCACATTTATATTTTAAATTTTTACTATCTTACCTTTAACGATTCTTTCTCCTCTAACCATCACTCCTTAAATAAGAAGAAAAAGGCTTCTCAACATTATTTCTCTACCACCTCCGTCTAACAATATAAGCTTGCTACCTATCCAGATTTATAGCTAAAAATGCTTATATTTTATGGTAGAGGAAAAACTAAATAACCTAGATTTACTTATATTATTGGATGGAGGGGTACTGTTTCCTGTTAGTGTCGTGTCAATCCGTGCGGCACTGCACTGCACGTTTGAGGAATTTCCGAATTTGCCAAGCAGCTTCGGTTAATCGATCGATCTCCGGTCAGAGTCAGACTAAAACCGGTCGCCCAGGCGAACCATACACCAACCGTGCGACCACGACGCAGCAAGATATATATACCGCGGCCGCGCCGCCCGCCCGCGTGGATTGGATTTCCCCGCGAGCTCGGTTTTCGCTTGCATTGCACCGTTTCCTTGCCAGCCTCCGTCACGACGCCCATGGCGTCTGCGTCGCCGCGCCACGTCGTCTTCTTGCTCGTGTTCTGCGCCGTGGCGGTGTGCCGCGCGCAGCCACCGCGGCAGCGGCTGCCGGTGGAGAGCTACAGCTACGTCTCGTTCCAGCGCGGCGACCCGTCGGTGAGCTCGCTGCTGTTCCGCGGCGACGCCGGCATCAACAACGGCGCGCTGCAGGTCACGCCGGACTCCCGTAACCTCAACAACTTCCTCTCCAACAAGTCCGGCTCCGTGCTTCTGCCGCACCCGTTCGCCCTCTGGCGCCGCCTCGACGGCGCAGGCGAGAGGCCGGCGGCTTCCGGCAATGGCACCACCGGTGGCGACCAGGGCCAGCGTGTCACTGTCGTGTCGTTCAACAGCACATTCTCCATGAACGTGTTCTACGACAACGAGAGCCGTCCCGGCGAGGGGCTCACCTTCGTCGTCGCCCCGTCCACCGACGGGCCTCCTCCCGGCAGCCACGGCGGCTTCCTCGGCCTCACCAACGCGACAATGGAGGCCAGCCCGGCCATGAACCGGTTCGTGGCGGTCGAGTTCGACACGTTCAGGCAGCCGGGCGGGTACGACCCCGACGACAACCACGTCGGCCTCGACATCGGCACCGTCGTCTCCAACAAGACGGCGCCCCTCGCTGGCCTCAACATCACCATTGCGACTAACGGGACGGCGCCGGCCAACTACACCGTCTGGATCGAGTACAACGGTGCGGCGCGCCGCATCGCCGTGTACATGGGCATCAGGGGCAAGCCGAAGCCGGCCTCCCCCGTCCTCGCCTCGCCATTGGACCTCAGCAAGCACGTCCCGGAGCAAGCCTACCTCGGCTTCACGGCGTCCACCGGCGTCAGCTTCGAGCTCAACTGCATCCTCGACTGGAGCCTCACGATCGAGACGTTCCCGGCGGACAAGAAGAGCAAGGGTTGGGTCGTCCTCGTCGCCGTGGTAGTCCCCGTCGCCGCTATCGCCGTCGCCGCCGCCGCCTTCTTCCTGGCAAGAATGCTGCGCGCGAGGCGGTCCATGGATAGGAGGAGACAGGAGCGGCTGGAGCACACGCTGACCAACCTCCCCGGGATGCCCAAGGAGTTCGCGTACGAGAAGCTGAGGAAGGCGACCAAGAACTTCGACGACCGGCTCCGGCTGGGGAGGGGAGGGTACGGCATGGTGTACAAGGGCGTCCTCCCCGCCGACGACGGCCGGCCGGAGGCGACGACGGAGGTGGCCGTGAAGATGTTCACCCGGGACGACGCCAAGTGCGTCGATGACTTCGTCAAGGAGGTCGACATCATCAACCGGCTGCGACACAGGAACATCGTGCCTCTCATCGGTATGTCAAAATTTTCAAATTACATTGCTTAATTTCATCTTATTTTGTTCTGAAGAATGCTTAAATTCATCTTATACATGCTTGAGCAAGATTTATATTAACACAATAACATGTGCTTTTAGCTAGTTGAACATGTTTAGGCCCCGTTTGATTTAGAATATTGGTTGAATTGTTGTTGCGGATTATCTATTTAATTATAAGGAAAAATTAAATATTTAAGAAATATACTTAACAAATACTTCTTCAATTCAAAAATATAAACATTTCTAGCTACTTATATGGTTGGATAGAGGTAATAACTTAAAATAAATAGTTTAAACAATGTAATAGAAAAAAGTTTTTTAAAAAACATTTCTTTCAAAACGTACAATAAATAATCCGTTTTAATAATTCGATGAATACGTTTCGTAGTGCATTGATAAGTCAACGGAGCTACAATGGAGAGAGAGAGCGCGGGGGGAGGTGGGGGGGGGGGGGAGGGAGTACTATTCAACCCAAATTCTAACGCGTTTAAGTAATCGTTTACGTGCCAACAACTTAGCACTCTTATCCTCACTGAAAAAAAACAACCACACTCTTATCCACTTAAAAAAGGCGAAACCTGAAAGCTAGTCAATTATCCCAGCGATAGAATTTTCAAATCTCTTCGAATTTTTCATACTAATCAAATAAATCTATTTGAGTTTGATCGGTTTTATTCAATACTTGTCAAAATGGTCCATTTCAAGTTTGAACTGTAGTGATGGAAATTATGTGATGTGCTGATATATACGTGCAGTTTCTATCTGAACTTATGTTTTGCAACTTAATTTTGTTGATCAGGTTGGTGCTACAAGAAAGGGCAGCTGCTGCTGGTGTACGAGTACATGCCCAACGGCAGCCTGGACCAGCACCTGTTCCGGCGAGGCGTCCACGAGCAGCGGCCGGTGCTCAGCTGGGAGAGCCGCTACGCCATCGTCGCCGACGTCGCCGCGGGCCTGCACTACGTCCACCACGAGTACGGGCCCATGGTGCTCCACCGCGACATCAAGGCCAGCAACGTCCTCCTCGACGCCTCCTTCCGCGCCAGGCTCGGCGACTTCGGCCTCGCCCGCGTCCTCGACCTCGACCGCAACTCCTTCACCGACCTCGGCGTTGCCGGCACGCGAGGGTACATCGCGCCGGAGTACTCCGTCGGCCACAAGGCCACGCGCCAGACCGACGTCTTCGCCTTCGGCGTGCTCGTGCTCGAGGTCGTCACCGGCCGGTACGCGCTGCTCGGTGACCCGGCGTGCCCGCTGCTGTCGGACTGGGTGTGGCGGATGCACGGCCGCGGCGCGCTGCTCGGGGCGGTGGACCAGAGCCTCGGCACCGACGGGTTCGACGCCGGCGATGCCACCCGGCTGCTGCTGCTCGGTCTGGCGTGCAGCAACCCCAACCCCGGCGACCGCCCCACCATGCTGGAGGTGCTGCAGATCCTATCCAGGTCAGCGCCGCCGCCGGAGGTGCCGCAGTTCAAGCCGTCGTTCGTGTGGCCGCCGGAGGGCGGCGCGCACTACGACCTGATCGACATCGACGCCATCACGAGCGGCAGCCTCGCCGGTGCGAGCAGTGCCGCCTCGGCGCGAGCCACGCAGGACACCGCGTCCGGCGGCTTCCCGCCGCCGACGGCGCCGAACAGCGCGATGACTACTTCCCCGCGCTGTCCTCCGGCCGCTGATGAAATGCTGCCATGTCACACACACACGTGTGCATAAACTGTGGATTTTGGTCAGCCATTTCGCCATGGTAAAACAACATATATAGGAGTGCAAATATAGTAAATGTAGATACATATCAAGATTTTTTTCTTTCAGAAATTTTTCGTGTTGTAAGAACATATTAGTAGTGCCCAACCAAATGTTTTTTTTACAAGGTTTGTGCTACTTGAGATCACATCACTGATCAGTGAGGAAATTTGTGATTGTGAGTGTGCCTTTTATCTGACAAAGCACTTGTCTACCTACAACATCCATGTGTTCAGAATTCAGTTAGGCTATAAATACCTGGATGTCTGAATTGACTGGAGAAAGTTGATGCAGAATTCCAACATGGAACTGTTGCTTTCAGACGAAAAAATACGTGCGTTTTTGCCTTTGGACACCAACCATTCTGGTCTCTGATGATCTGATCCAGTTCTGAGTTGTGACAATGACAATTGACGACCCCTTTCCCTAATCCCTTTCATTCCATCCCTAAATCTCACATCTTGGCAACAAGCCAACAGCTTGATATGTTCATGGCCCATTAGGTTAGTATTTGCTACTGATCGGCGGAAAGCAAAAGGGACATGATCTGTGCTAGCTGCAATGCTGTTTAATTATCATGCCCGACACTGACAGAAACACTAATCATGGGCCTCATGGCGCCTCCAGCTTTGCAACTTTTTCACCTAAATGATTCTCGAGGCTTTGCATAGTTCACATTGCAAAGCAGAAAAGGAGTGGTCTTTTGATCTCTTTTTTTAGGTGAAAAGAAAGTGGAATGAGCTGAGCAACTCAGGCTGGTACAGTGATGAACTGATGATGGTCCCGCCATGTACACCTGCAGGCTGCATTTCATATGAATGCATGCTCAGTGCGACAGCAGGTTGGAGAAAATGTCTGAACTTGAGCTAGAATTTCCGTCAGAATTGCCGCTCCATTCTGAATTCAACCGCAGTAGGAGTATTTTGTTCAGGGGCCTTGATGGCTGGATCTCCATAGTTGGCACCTGACTCCTCACACTACTTGCTAATCTGTCATGGTAGCAATGTAGCATCAGGAAAATCACAGCGTATATGCTGAGAAAAAGGAGAGGAAATGGCGATGCAAGTTGGGTTTGGCGCATGTGCTCTCCAACATTTGAAGGCTTGAAGCTGAGGACCTGACAATCTGGGACAGTCCACTCAGTTGTTGACCAGCGACAAGTTTCGTCACCCGTGAATGTCTTCCGGCTTCTGTCACTCCACGTCGATCTGTTCTCGAGAAAGCATCTGCCGGTGGGTCATCTGAAAATTTACTGTACCTTACTCCCTCTATCTAGAAAAATATAAGTACATTTGAAATTTAAAATTTATCCATAAATTTAAGCACATCTTCGACTACTTTCTTATTTCAACAAATCACAACAATTCCTTGTTTAATTTTGTCACCTATTTCCAATCACAACTATCATTCGTCTTAACTTTAATCTCTAAAATTATCTAAATGTGTTTATATTCTTGGACAGAAGGAGTAGGAAAAAAGACTAGATAGGTCTTAGAACAAGTTTAATAAGAAGAAGGCTAGTTACTAGCTCCAAGTCTATCCATATCATCTATAAATAATCTAGGAGATTGTTTGTACAGAGCTCTAATCCTCCAGAGGTACTACACATAACTCAATTTATTTATCAGCTTGGACCCACCATCTCCTAGTTCCACATAACGATTGGGGGAGTACTAAGGTTGGGCCCACCCTGCATCGTAGCTGACGCTCGTAGTCGACGCTAATTTAGTCGCCGACCTCCGTTATCTTTCCTCTCTTCTTTTCCAGCTCACCCAAAAATCTGATGTGGTATGTATGTAGACTGCTGAGATAAGACTATTGTACTCGCTTTTACTGATACATTGATGCTGATGGTAGCATCATTGGTACACATGCCTTCTCGAGCACTTTCAGATGTGTATGTTACTCTGTTTAGAACTTGAGAATATCCTAGATAGAAACACTATCTAGCCGGATCAACGAGGCTCAAAGAACTCAGAAGAAGAGAATTTGATGATGTGCACGTAAGCAAATTTACAATTTTTTTTCCAAACAACATTTCAGATGCAGCAATGCAGTTATGCAGGGGAGAAGAAACAAGAAAGCCTGTCCTATCCTGCCTGCGTCCCGGCTCTGTTTTTCCAGCGACTGGACACTGAAATCTGAACGCGGCTTTGCCACTGGTCAAATCGATTTACTATTTATCAAATATTTAATTTTTTAATTCTATTAAATAATAACGCTGGTGGTTAGATGAAACTTTAAGATTCGAGACGGGAAAACAAATTATAAGTTATATTTTTAACTTGTTATTGTTGCGCTTTTAATTTGATGTAGTTACTATTATTGATAACGTGTAATTTTAGTTATAAATTTATATAATTTAGTTATAAATATGTGTAGCTGTATCAGTTTATATCTTGTTATTTGAATGTTAAAAAAAATCGTTTGATGAGTTTTTTTTTGACGGTCCAATCTTTTCTTTGTTTTTTGTTAACCTTTCTCCTCGTCTCTGCTGGTGTAGGAAGCCTACCAAGGCGAATCTCACACGAAAGCTGCTCGAAATAACGCAAGCTGTTCAGTCCCCGCACGGAGGCAACACACAGTGGTGTGGGGAAGTTGGTCTCGCTCGCCATTGATGGCCGCCCGTTTCCTCGTACTCCTCTTCTTGGCCACCTTGGTCTCCTCCTCCTCCTCGACATCCACTTCACTCTCCACCAACAACACCGGCGGCTCGCCGGCGCTGTCCGGTGACAATGCCATCACCTTCAGCTTCTCCAGCTTCCACGGCGACGCGCGGGGAGCCAATGTGACGGTGGTCGGCGACGCCAACATCAACCAGGGCGCGCTCCAGATCACCCCCGACTCGCTCAACAACGCGTCGCACTACCTCACCAACAAGTCCGGCCGCGTCCTCTACTCCACCCCGTTCAAGCTCTGGCACCGCGAGGGTGGCAATGGCAACGCGGCGAACGCCACCGCCGGCGGCGGCAAGAGGGTCGCGTCGTTTAGCACCGTCTTCACCGTCAACGTGTTCCGGCCCAACGGGACGGTGCCGGGGGAGGGGTTCGCGTTCGTCATCGCGCCGTCCCGCGGCAGCGCCGCCCGCCGGGAGCACCGGCGGGTTCCTCGGCCTCACCAACCCGGCCACCGACGGCAATCCGACGAACCAGATCGTCGCCGTGGAGCTGGACACCGAGAAGCAGCCGTACGACCCGGACGACAACCACATCGGCCTCGACGTGAACGGCGTCGTCTCCGTCGCCAACGCCTCGCTCAGGCCGCTAGGCATCGAGATCTCGCCCGTCGAGGCCGTCAAGTACGTCGTCTGGATCGACTACGACGGCGCCGCCCACCGCATCGCGGCGTACATGGCGGTCGCCGGGGAGGCGAAGCCCGCGTCGCCGGTGCTCGCCGCGCCGCTGGACCTCGGCGCCACTGTGGCCGAGTGGTCCTACTTCGGGTTCTCGGCGTCGACGGGGCTCAGGTACCAGCTCAACTGCGTCCTGGCGTGGAACATGACGGTGGAGAAGCTCCCCTGCGACGGCGACCACGGCAGGAGCCTCACGCTAGCCCTGGCCATCGGGGTGCCCGTGGGGGTGGTCGCGCTCGTCGCCGCCGCCGCATTGGGTTACCTGTACGTGGTGAAGCGGCGGAAGGTCGACGGCGACGACGGCAGCGCCATCACCGGCACGATGATCCGGAGCCTCGCCGGAGGCCCCCGCGAGTTCGACTACCGGGAGCTCCGCAAGGCGACGAACAACTTCGACGAGAGGATGAAGCTCGGGCAGGGCGGGTACGGGGTGGTGTACCGCGGCGTGGTGGTCGGCGACCACACAAGCCCCGGCGGCGCCGGGAGCACGGTGGAGGTGGCGGTCAAGAAGTTCTCGCGGGCGAGCACCCAGGGGCAGAACGACTTCCTCGCCGAGCTCAGTATCATCAACCGCCTCCGCCACAAGCACCTCGTTCGCCTCGTCGGTAAGCAATAGCAATCCCCCACTACTCCTTCCTCCTCGCCGCCGGCGCCGCCCTGCTCTTAATTAACACTTGATAGTAATCTCTCCACAACTTGTTTCTTTATTAGTAGCTTATTAAGTTCTTTGAATTTTTCATCGTGTGATGCTTGCACATGGGGGTGTGCATTAACAAAGGCCAATTGGAACGCGATTTACTAGGCTTTTCCACGCGATGCACATGTGCACGCACATAACAAAATCTTTAGTTTGACCCTTCACTTTTGTTAGCTTCACATAACAAGACGCCTATATAGGAAGCTTCTAACAGCTATAACTTTTTTTTAGAATCTCCAACTGACAGAAACTCCCTTAAACGATCTAGATTCTCACCTAAATGCTAAAAATCTGTAGTTATAGAATTCAGAAAATAAACTAGAAGTCAGAAGCTGAAAAATCTAGTTTCTCCATATTCTCACCAGCTACTTCTCAGAATCCTAAGAACAACTCTAAAAGAGTTGCTATCTGGCTGGACATACCAAAATTTGACAAACACAAGAAAAAATGCACTCTAAAAGACTTGCTATCTGGCTGGCCAAACCAGTTCCCATGTTAGCCAAATATAGCCAGCCATCTCCACTGGCCAAAGGTGGGTTCCACGTTCTCTTTTCTCCTACCATCTCCCTCGCGCTCCCCTGCATCGCCTACCGCTGGCCACCGCGCCTCCCCACTAGCCCGCTGGCCCGTTGCCGGCTGCCACGCCTCCCCAGCTCCACGCGCTTGCCGCCGGCCGCCACGTCTCCCCGATAGCCACTCCCCCTCTATGACCGTCAGCTTGGGCCAGAGAAAGAGAGAAGAAAGAGAGAAGAAAATTAAAGCATTGATACTAACATGTGGGACATAATAAATTTAGAGAGTGAGAGATGGAGAGACTATTACAGTATATAGGAAATTTAGAGAGGGATTTTTTTACTAGTTAGCCATATGGCTATTTGGAGAGCTAAATTTGAACAGGCTTTTAGAGATGCTCCTATGTTCATACTTAGACCACCCTGGCAACCTGCGGTTAAGTATAGTTAACTAACCAGCACTGTACCTTGCGCTAAATAATCAACACCCGTTTCAACGGATACACCTCATTCCAAGCAAGCACAAAGCAGCGATCATGATTAATTCAGGTAGAATTAAATCTGAACAATGATAAGGTACGTGTTAAGGTACACATAACGACAGAAATGCAACACTGAATCACGCAGTTTGCATTACAATTACTGAATTGAATGTCTGTTTGCAATGATGAGTACAAGCTGGTCAATTCAAGTAATGCACAATGTATAGTAGAATTGAGTGAGACATGTGAACTTGTAGCATGAGGTTAACCTGGTGTAATTGCCTGGGTGAATGCCAGAGTTTAAAATACGACGATGACCGCTTGGTTATTGGGTTATTGGTCTTATTGAGCCGGTTCGCATTTAGAAGCCGCTTGATAAACAGACCAGCTCAAGAAAATTCGAATTTTTAGCAAAATTTTGCTCAACTTTCACCGATTTTCATAAATATAACCACTCGGTTATCGTGGTTATCAACAAAGTTGCCAGGAAGCGGGTTTCGTGACCAGTCGCATCTGTAAACTCCAGTGGATGCTGCATGCAGGTTGGAGCCACGACAATGGCGAGCTGCTGCTGGTGTACGAGTACATGCCGAACGGGAGCCTGGACCAGCACCTGTTCAGCGCGGCGCCGGGGCGGCGGCTGCTGGAGTGGGATCTCCGGTACAGCATCGTCGCCGGCGTGGCGTCGGCGCTGCACTACCTGCACGACGAGTACGACCAGAAGGTGGTGCACCGCGACCTCAAGGCCTCCAACGTCATGCTCGACGCCGCCTTCAGCGCGCGCCTCGGCGACTTCGGCCTCGCCCGCGCCATCGAGACGGACAAGACGTCGTACATGGAGGAGGCCGGCGGCGGCGTCCACGGCACCGTGGGCTACATCGCGCCGGAGTGCTTCCACACCGAGAAGGCCACGCGCGAGTCCGACGTCTACGCGTTCGGCGCCGTCGTCCTCGAGGTGGTGTGCGGCCGCCGCCCGCGCTGCGACATCGACGGCTTCAGCTTCCTCGTCGACTGGGTGTGGCGCCTCCACCGCGATGGCCGCGTCCTCGACGCCGTCGACTCGCGGCTCGAGGGCGCGTTCGACGCCGACGACGCCGAGCGGCTGCTCCTCCTCGGCCTCGCCTGCAGCCACCCGACCCCGGCCGAGCGCCCCAAGACGATGGCCATCACGCAGATCCTGCTGCGCTCCATGCCGCCGCCGGAGGTGCCGCTGTTCAAGCCGTCATTCGTGTGGCCGGCCATCGACGGCGGCCTGGACACGATGACGTCCACGGCGTCGAGCCACGTCAGCACGATCATGACGTCGACGTCCACGTGGAGCGGCAACTTCATGAGGGAGAGCCGGAACCACGCGCTGCCGGAGCAAGACGCCTCCGACTCCATGGTGTGACCGTGACTCCGGCCGGCGGCGCTGTGACACGTCAACCCGACGAGCGTGCGCCGCTTGACACGTCGGATCATCGTTGCCGCCGTGGAGTCTAATTGTCTAAACCGAAATGATCTCCACGGTGGCAAGAGTGAAATGCTAGTACAGTTTATTCTTGTGGAATTAATTGTGTTTTCCTTTGTTCAAAATTCCTGTGTAACTATTTTTTCACTAGAATTCATGCTCATTTTATTCGGAAATGATCAAATGAAGGCACAGATTTCAGGAGCCTTTTGATCCTTTCAGCTGAACCTTTGCAAACTGTTGTGACATTCACTCACGAACAAGAAATGAGGATAAGCGAGAGAAATGTTTTCTCCCGCTTATCTTGCAAAATGCAATCTGGAGGCTAAATGCACTTAAATCACTGTTTACTCAAATATTCTGTGTCCTTTACAAGAGGACTTGCCTACTTTTTATAGCACAGGGGTCGTATAGTGAGATTACAGAAATGCCCCTAGGGGAACCGCTAACCCTAAGGGCAATTTAGATATTATACACTAGATTTGCGGTCCCCTCCGGGACAGCTGTCCGGAGTGGTCTAGGCTGGTCCCCCACGTCACATAGGGGAATATTCTTTCCTTGGCGTGCGTCCTAAGCTTCGTTTTCACTATTGACATTTTGCTTCTCCCGAAGGGAAAATGTTCTCAACCTCCATCTCGGCGAAATATTTTCCTCTCCTGGTGGACCGAATGACTCTAGTTACCCCTGCGCCTGGCAAACAAGATTGTCAGTATTCATCCAAGTGTCGGTCGAATTGGGGACACGATGCTTGGTCCTGCTCCAACAAGCCCCTCACGGATAAGGGTGAAAACTCCTTTCGGCCGAAGCCATGTGTTTGAATTCGTAGAATCTCGCCGTCCCCTATTCGGCCGAAACTTGGTTTTCACCTTTACTACTGCACTTTATTCGCCTTTTGTTGTACATTTATTTTTGTTTTAGCTTCATGCATGCTTATATATTATTATTATTATTATTATTATTATTATTATTATTATTATTATTATTATTATTATTATTATTATATATTTCTTTATGTATTATTATTTATTTGTTTGTTTATGTATTTCATTATTATCTACTTTTAATTTTTGTTGTCATTTCATTATTAATGCGTGATATTGCTTTTTGTGTATTTTTAATTAATATTGTGCCTCGACTGTTGCATTGCCTCGGTTCTCGTGCCAGGACGTGCCCACTAGCCTCCCCCCCCCCCGCCCCCCTATATAAAGATGGGGGGGCAAGGCTTTTCTATCTTCTCTCTTGGTCGCCGTTTTATTTCACCTCCTTGTCGTTCGAAATTCCTCCATTTCACCATAGTTCTCTCCTTTTCATCTCATTCATCCTCTTGTGATTTCGCCATGGTTAAGTCTTCCAAGAAGTCGGGCAAACGCTCGAGGTCCAAGCACGTCGACTCTAATGGTGACAGTAACGATCGAAATCGTGGTATCTCCACCATGACCGAAACCATACTTCGAGATATGATCTCGATGGGTATGATTTCTAGTCGAGAAGATGTCTTGCTTCCTTAAGGAGAAAACAATCCGTCCACAAACCATGAGGGTTATACGGTAGTTTTCCAAGCCTATTTTGAAGCTGGGCTCCGCTTTCTCTGCAGCGATCTGATCTCTAAGATTTTGAAGCTGTACAAAGTCGAACTCCCCCAACTTGCTCCTAATGCCATCGTTCGCATGGGGGTTTTCGAATGGATCGCCCGAAGCTGTGGTTGTGCCCCACGTGGAGAAGATTTTGCTTATTCCCATAGCATTTGACACTACACTCAGCGAAATCCCTATTTCGGTGGGATGAACTTCTTGACCCGATCCAACTGCGGGGCTTACTGGCCTATTCCTGCCATCCGCTCGAAATGGGGAGCCAACTGGCAATCAAGGTGGTTTTATCATAAGATCAAGGCCAATTCAAACTCCGAGGCGTACAAGGTGCTTAATTATACCGGCAAGGTCGCCGAATTCGAACACAAGCCAAGTGTGTCCCTCTCTAAGGACTTCATCTCTTGCCGTGCCAAGCTAAAAGAGATTCACCACACATTCAGCGCTAGGGATTTAATCGAAGAATTTCTCCTGCTTGGCATTTGGCCCTTGTTCAAGGACTGGCAACTTCTACTCGGCGATACACCGAACAATTCTGAGTCTGTGCTGCCTCCGTTCATCATCGTGGAAAACGATGACGCAAGTAATTTTTTGTCCCCCCCCTTAATTTAGCGAATCCTTTTTTTCTCCGTTTTTGATCATAATTTTCCTTCAGGTTTCGATCTTGAGGCTGCCAAAAGGGATGCCGAGAAGCTCGTTGGCCTATACAGCTTGGTGGAGCATGAAGCCTTCTTGAAGTTCCAAAATAGCATCCGCCGAAATCGCACGTTGTCGGCTGTCGGTCGAGCGATCCCTGCTCGAATATTTCCAGTTGCTCGCGATCGCCATCTTGGTAGTGGTCGAAAACGATAGGTCATTTCTTCCTCTACCTACTATGAGCCTGAAGACAGCGATGGCGATGATCAGGGCCACGAATTTGATGACGGCTCGGACAGGGCCGATGAACATATCTCCCTCTCTCCTACCAGTCGTGAAGATGCTTTGCGTGCTGCCAAGGGGAAGGCTTGTTTGGACTCGGCCCCCTCTTGAGCAAAATGTGTTCGAGTTGCTCCTCCGAGTGACTACAGGGAAGATGTCTTCGATATTCCCCTTATTCTCTCCCCTCTTCGAGTTGTAATTCCCAACATGCCTGTTCAGACAGAGACCTGTCCAAAACCTGCTATGCCGGTTATTATTGATTCCCCACTGAGGGAAAACGTTTCGCCTCGGGCTGTTGCAAGAACCTCTGAGGCCAAGCTGCGGGACATCGGCGATCCTGCAGGTCCCCAAGTCTCTACTCCAGAAGATGCATTGGTTGCGAGGGTCATTGCTGAATTTCGTCGACGATGCGCTGACAATGTGGGCACCCCAAAAGTGCATTATGGAGAGTAATTATTATGACAACACGAAATATCTAGATGGATGGGGTCTCGAATAAAAACCGAATAAATGCGATAACCATCCATCCTCATCGCAGCCTTGCCATAATCTTTACCCACTCACAATACAAATCCAACGCGCCGAATTCAAAAATAAAGAGATATTTGGAGAGTTGATTCACCAGTCCCAAACGGCGAAGTGTGCCCGTCAAACCACACGAAGGTGGCGACCAAACACGACACACACTTCTGGGGACATGGTCTACGGTTGAACCAACATTCATGCATCTCATCATTTCTAAATTCATGCTCATGTTCAGCTAGTCCCCAGGAAAGCGACTAGCCTCATACTTTCATCGCAAGCAATTGATAAACATCACAAGTACTCTAAATATGGATAAACGAGCAGCAGAGTTATAAATATTACATAGAGGGTTCACACCCTAATTCATCACAAAGTGACACAAACAATAGCAACGGAAAATATAAACGTAAAAGATAAAACCAGTGGTGCTATACCAAACCACAGGGCAACCGACTGGGGATAGAGCATAACTTCAATTACACATTATCCTCGTCACCCTCGGCGAGATAATAGTAGACCACATCAATGTCGTCGTTGTCCTCACCTGAAAGATGCAGCGTGAGTACACAAGTACTCAGCTAGACTTATACAATAATAATAGAACAAAGGAGTAATGCTAGTCTCTACATCAAGGAGTATGGCTATGTCAATCTAATTTTGCATAAAGCTGATTTTATTGAGCAAGTAATACATTTAAAACATAAGCATTTGTGAAATAGCTCAATCTGAAAATTTAGGACAGCAAGCTTATAGTTCTAAAATGGAAGTAAAAATGAGCACAATCCCATGCTCTAACATCAACAATGGGCCACCATTGCCCAAAATTATTATGCTACATAAGCATACCATCTTTCATGGCTAAAACCAAGCCATATTTTATATCAAGGCCTTTTATATAAATCCATCCATCCATGACTATCCTAAGTCATGGTATAACAACATAATCCCATAACCACATATCCCAAGTTGGATGCTAACATAAGTAACTAACACATCAAGCGGTCGTCCTGTGACCGTGGACACAGCTATTCGAATAGTTCTTACTCTGATCAGAGGTGTACATCTTTACCCACACAATATGATAGAAGCCAAATGGCTACACTCTAGTTTGATCTGTACATATCGATACCCACACTCTACACATTGAGTACGGACTAGAGGTCACAACAAAACCTTTTGCACGCTTAGCCCCAACCACCTAAACCACGTCTGGGCCCCTGACGACTTAGTCGTGCGTGTGTGGTGACTAAGGCGGGCTCATCGTCGCGGGAGGCACCTCTGGCCAAAGCCAGGCGCGCTCGAAATCCTCCAAAGGAAACCCCTCCTCACGACTGACGGACGGGCGTAGATGGCCACAGCCTCCCGTGCTACTTAGTTATGCTGTCCCATACCGGCGTGTGGAAGTACGTAGGGTGCTTGAATAGACGTCAACATGTTCGGTCCTTAACGACCCAAACGGAGCTACGTGCATCGGGGAAATACCATCCCTTCATCGCCCAATCATCCGTCCAAGTCAAACATATTCTTAATTATAAATCAGAAGTTATTCTTTTCAGATTTTAACCCATCCATTCGCATTAACTAGTTTTGAACCGATAGCTCCATCTATCGGATTTTTCTAAGTCTAGAAATAAGCATGGCTAAGCATTCGATAAAATAAAAGTAACCCAAGTCCTTAACCAGGGGTGACAAGGTATAAATATGGTATCAACAATCAAGGAAAGGAAATGCATACAATTGGGTAATATTGACTCTACCCGTTTTTCCATTTTAAATAGACCGAAACATGCATATAGATATTGCTTTCGCAAACAAAATAATTTATTAAAAATATAGGTTCAATATACTTAGATGCTTGCTCTAGTTTCTTGCCTTGCTGCAGCGAGTGGTTACACTCAACTTCTGGTTCTTGCTCCACGTACTCCGAGTTGTCTGAATCTACCGATAAAAAGCGAATATGCAAACAAGAATCAATTAAATATGCCCATGCAAAATGATCAATAAATGCTGAGATAAATACAGTAGGTAGGGCATGTCCTAACAAGATTTTAGGAGAAAGAATCAAGTCATTTGCATCTCTGGATTGGGAGATACAAAAATAACAAGACCCTAAGGCCGAAAATGGCAAAAGCCGAAACTATAGGAAAAACCCTAAGTGGAAAATATATACTTGCATTCTCTGGTAGGATTTTATGAGTGTGAGAATTTTCATGTGAAAATACATATCTTCCTGGTTCCGACAAAATTTGGTTCACTAAAATTTGATTTAAAATGATTTAGTTGTGAATTTTACAAGTTTATAAAAAAGAAAGGTTAGAAAATACTTAGGCCTATTTTGAGAGGTAGTTTTATCAAATAAAAATTATCCACAATAAAGGTTACAATTTTCTGAGTTAAACAAAAGTGGTTTCACATTTTTAGCAGTTAGGATGAATTTTCTAGAAATTTATAAACTTCTAGGTTATAAAGAGGTATATAAAAGATATTTCCATTTTTAGAGAAAAATCGTACACAGAAGTTCTCACCTTTTATTTTACAACATTAAAGAGAACATTTTTATGAATCCATAGAAATTTGGTTCACCTCAAAAGGAGTTATAATGGATTTTTATAGAAATATTTCAAGTTCATAAGCACAAAATAAGTTATTTTTGCTTCATATTATTTTATGGATATTTTCTGTACAGAAGTGGTCATATTTTATTTCACAATATTAAAGTTTACAAATTTACAAAACTAACAAAATTGGTTTCACTCAAAAAGGAGTTAAAACGACAAAGTTATGGATTTACAAAGTTTAACTATTTTTCTGTTGAAAAATAATTCCCTTAATTACTTTTCTAATTCTTCTTCTTTTCTTATTTCCCTTCCAGCCCGGGCCCACATATTAGAGAGACAGAGCAGGGGAGGCGTGAGATGGCATGGCCGCCGGCTTTGTTCGCCGGTGCCGGCGGCGAACGGCGGCTCGGCTCGGGTGGTGGCTGTCACGCCCTAAAAATCACTTTAATTAAAAATTGTTTTTGGGGTAAATTGAAATACAAGAATACGCTAAAAAAAATTTGTTTGAGAAATGCGTTTGAATAAAATTTTGAAATTTCCAATATTAAAAATCCCAAGTTTAAATTTTAAATAAATGCTTGGATGCTTTTATATTCCTGGGGTTTTGGTCGGAATATTTTAAGCGTTTAAGTATTTATGATGATAAAACTCTATGTGTTTCGTGGTGGTATTTATTTCTGGTAAATTCTCCACGATTTAATAAACTCTCTGAAATTTCCTTGGAATTTTCGGAGCTCCAGAATTAATTTTAATAGGACAAAGATCATTTCTATAATTAGATAAATCTATAATAAAATCCCTATCTTTTCTCCTATCCGGGTCATTTCGGTTCAGTCCTTTGAACTCTCCCCGTTCATCGTGAACTCTGACATCCTTTGTCTTCTAGGGTTTCATGTCGCTCCCGGAACCCTAAAACCTCCTCAACGTTCCAATTCTCAAAATACACCGATATTTCAATCGATCGCATGTTTCCTAAACTATTTCCTCCTCCGTCCTCGACTCTCAAAATATTCCCCATTCCAATATTCTCAAAATTCCCGAAATATTCTTATGCTTTGAGAGTTCCAAAAATTCCAGCGAATTTCCTTGATTCCGAAAAAAATATTTCAGTCCCAAAGGTGTTTCGACGCTTTTGATTTTCCATATATATATACGCCAACATTCGCGACCGTCCAAAATTCCAAACAATTCCCCCCCCCCCCAATTTCTGATATTCCTAATACTTCTCAAAATTCTGAATTTAAATTCTAAATTTAGAATTCCAGAAAAATCCCCAAAATCCCCACCTTTTCTCTTTTCTTTATTTTTCTTCCAATCCTCCATCTGTCCTTTTATTTTTCTCGAAGTCTGTTTCCTCCCTCTTGTTCATCTCTTCCGTTTCTCTCTCTGCTCAGGCCTGTAGCAAACCGAGCCGCTGCCGTCGCCTGTGCCGCCCCGGCCCTCGGCCTCGCTCGCCCGGCCTGTGCCGCCCCGGCCTCGGCCTGCGCCAGCCCGCGCCGCCCCGGCCTCCGCGCCGAGCTCGCCCGCCGAGTGCCGCCCCGGACTCGGTCCGCTGCCCCGCAACTGCCTGCCGCCGCGTTTTTCGGCACGTCGCGCCACACGCCCCCACAACGCCGCCATAACCGCGCGAGCCGATGTCGCCATCCACTTCCCCACTCCCTCTCCTGTTTTTCCCTCAAAGCCGCCGTCGCCTGTGCCTCCTCGCCACACGCAGCGTCGCCGGCTCTCTGCCGCGCCGCTTCCTGCCCCTGCACGCCGAAGCCGCCGCCCTGCTCCTCGCCCCGGCCGTCACCGCCGGTGCGCCGTCGCCTGCGCCTCCTCCCTGCCGTCGCCGCCGCCCCTCTGCTGCTCCCGTCGCCTGCCTCGGCCGGCCGCGCCTCCAGTCGTCACCACCGGCGTCTACAGCCCTTTGGGCCGTGCTGCCGCCGCCCGGCTCTGCCCCGAGCCACCGTTGCCGTCGCCTGCTCTCCAACTGACGGTCTCTGCGTCGTCAACCTCGTCGTCGTCTTCTGCGCCTCCAGCCGCCGCCTCCGCTGCTCCTCACCCCGGCCACCACGGCCCGTAGCCATCGAAGGTCATCGTCGCTGCCGTCGGCGTCGTCGTTTTCGCCCGCCGCTGGTGAGCACCACGCCTCCCTGCCTGCCCTCCCTTTTGTTGGTTGTCGCCGTTGTCGTTTGTCCCGGTGCCCAACTCCTCTTCCCCGTCGCTGTCTTGTCACCGTCATCGCTGCATCCTTCCTGTCGCGCTACCACCGCCCGCCTCAGACCATCGCCGCCGTCGTCCTGTTCCCCAGGCCGTCGCCGGATGACATCGTCCTCAGTGCCACGCCGCCGCTGGTGAGCCACGGCCGAAGTTCCTCCCCTGCTCCTCCTCCTAGTCGTCGTCGTCTTTTCTCCGCCGGCTTCGCCGCCTGCCACCGCTGGACCAGCGTCGCCGCCTC
Source organism: Oryza meyeriana var. granulata (assembly GCA_003991445.1). Lineage (NCBI taxonomy): Eukaryota > Viridiplantae > Streptophyta > Magnoliopsida > Poales > Poaceae > Oryza > Oryza meyeriana. Next base: position 246,805 of record RYFJ01000431.1, on the reverse strand, counting down.
TCTTCCCATCCGTCGTCGCCGCCGTCCGCATCCAGCGCTACCGCCCCATCTCCTGCACGCGTCGCCCTCGCCCCGAGCGCCTGCCGCACCGCCCAACAGCCCGCCGCCGGTGAGCACTCCTTCGGTGTCGGTCCCTGTCTTCCTTCCCTAATCCACCAGCCGTCGCCGGGTCTCGCCGTCCTCAGCACTGGCACCTCTGTCCTTTCCCCATCGCCGTCGTCGGCATTACCGTTGCCATCTACACCCGCACCTATTCCCCTCCCCTAATTCGGCGGCCGTCCATCGTCGCCATCCTCCTCCGCTGCACTGCGTCGCCGTCTTGAGCCGTCGTCGTCGTCATCGCATTTCTCGTCTCTCCTCGGTCTCGGCTCGCCGACACATCGCTACCGTGCCATCGTCAATCGCTACCGTCGTCGTCGCTCTCCCCGGCCGCTGCGCTGGCGTGTCTCCTGTGCTGCGCCTTAGACGGCCGAGCTCGATTTGGCCCCTCGGCGTGTCACTGTTGCATAGACCCTAGCGTCTCCCCCTCCCTTGTGATCCCGGCGTATATGTCTCCAAATCATCCAATCTTCATAAACCGTTGATCGGATCTCATCCGTCCGATCCTTTCGAGTCCAATTTGGGTCATTGGACCTCCCTAAATCCAATCACCTCCACACGTCTAAATTCAATCGTCACGTCAATCCTAGCCAGACCATCTCGTCTGCCACCTCAACCCTGATCTCCTCGTCATCGATCTACCTCATCACCATCTCACCTTTCGTGCCACATCGGCATCCACCTTAGTCATGACATCGTTTCCTTGTTCGCGAGGCAAACACATCAATCCAGTCCACCGCCTCACCTTTTCCCCTCTATGAACCTAGTCCACAGGATCTGTGTCCATGACAGTAGGCCTCACTCTCTTTCTCCAGTGCCAAAAATAATTCTTTTAGTGTAATCCCGAGAGAATATTCTTGAGAATATTCTTTTTCAATCCATTTCGGATGTATTCCGAATTCAATCTTCCAAAAGCTATATCTTTCCCGTCCGAACTCCGAATTGACCCGTTCTTCTTCCTAATTTCATCTAAAATTATAATCTACTTGTTTGTATAATTTTTATGTACTGTTTATTTGGAGTTTCTTAGGCTTTTTATCGTTTTGCGTGTAGTATACCGTAATCGCTGTTTCGGAGGACCGCGGAGTCTACGGAAGAGTTCGGACGAGCGATCGAAGATGTTTGGTTGCAAGGCAAGTCACACATTCATCCTTGAGCATGTTGAACCTACTTTGTGAAATATTTTACGATTTATAAATAAATTGCATGTTTTGCCAATTACATGGAATATGGAATAACCTATCCACATACCTGAGACCCGGTTCATTTGTTATCCATTCTTTGATAACCTTGGGTGATAATTTGACTAGCTTAGGTCCCATTGGAGGACCTGGCTAGAGATAGGACCTGCTTAGCTATGCTTAGCAATATAGCTCACCTGGGAATTAAATATTATCTTTTTATATGATTCGACTCAATGTCGGAAAAATGGAACCTTGGATAGGCTGTTGTTAAATTACTAAAATTTTGACCCTAAATGGTGGGCTGTGGGTGTATGGTTTTGCTTGTCACACCCATGGCAATTAAGGACCGGTTCGCGGGAACCACTTGGGCAACTTCCCGTACTTGCCACAAGCCAGCGTGGGCAACGGCTGGGCTTGAAGCGTTTCTTCTCCCTCTCCTAGGCACCGAAGAAGAGGGTGGGCGTGATGGAGTTGGGTCGGCCCGGGGTAGGGTTGATCGGCTGCCGGATTCACCGTGGCGCAAGGGGGGTAGCCTGGCCAATATGGCGTGCCCTGTCGGCAGGTGCAACCTCAGCGTGGTGTGGATGGTTAGGGAGGGGTTGCGTGAACGGTCCTGTCACAGCCTCGCACGGGACATCGTGGTGATGTACTGGCACACGGGAACGTGTGTGGGGGCTGTGTCTTGTGGGTACAGTTGTACACCTCTGATCAGAGTAAACTATTCGAATAGCCGCGCCCGCGGTAATGGGCACATTGGCCAAGACTCACCGTGATTAGTCTCACCCTAGATAATTAATCTGGTTTTATCAAACTGGTGTTGTGGAAGGTGTGTGTCCGGTCGGCGTGGTTGAGCTGACCGGGGGTGACCGGTTAGCGTGGTGTAACGCTAGTCGGTGGAGACTGGTGAGTGTGGTTTAACTCTCATCAGTTTCGCCTGGTGGTCGTGGTGTAACTTCCATCAGCGCGGTCTGGTCAACGTGGTTTAGCGTTGGTCGGGAAAAGCTGGTCAGCGTGATACGTTGTCCGGTGGTGACTGGTTAACGTGGTGTAGCGTTAATCAGTGGAGTCCGGGTAACATGGTGTAACGGTACCCGGAGGTGTCTGGTGAACGTGGCGTAGCGTTCATCAGTGGAGACTGATTGACGTGGTGTAGCGTCAATTAGTTGGGAATGGTTGGGCCTGGTTAACGTGGTGTAACGTTAATCGGTGGAAAATTAATCTTGTTAAATTAATCAACCTTTTACTGTTTACAACTGCTTTTACGCAAATGAGCCACCAGCCTCCCTTTGAAATCCCGTGCACAAATGCATCATTGGTGTGGCTTGTTGAGTACGGTGGGTGGTACTCAGCCTTGCTCTTCCCCCCTTTTCAGAAGTGTGGACCTTGGCTTATATCCCAGTTGAGCTTGCCTGTGGCGTGGAGCTGAAGTCACGCTAGTTTCGCCTTTCCGCTGCTGTTTTCTTCCGGGTGAGGACTAAGTGCCTCTTCTGTAAGTATTTACGCTTTATTTATGTTTGGAACTGTTTATTGATTTGTCGTTTTGTGTACCCTGGCTTGATTCCTGGACAGGGATTTTAATACACAAAATAGTCTGGAAATTGGCTAAATTTCTGGGCGTGACAGTGGCCAAAAGAAGAAAGATAGAGGAAGACGAGGCGAACACATCGGTGGTGGTCTTGTGGCCAACGGTGGCTGGAATCTCGCCGGCGGCGAGCTCCAGCGGCGGATGCTCTCGGGCTGCACATGTATGCAAGCAAGCGGCTAGAAATCTTCCAAAAGGAAGCATGAGGGACTACGCTGAGACTCCCAGGAAGCTTACCGTGGGGTTTTTTCAGGTCGAAGGAGGTCAGAGGGGCTCCGGCGGCTTCGGGCGGCGGCAACGGCGATGGCCAACTTCGGCTTCACCGTGGTTGGCTCGATTCGCTGCATGCGCGGTGGAGACAACACATGCAGGAGGTTAAGGAGGTCACGAGGATGCTGTTGACGCGAGGAATCGGAAGATGGCTCACCGGTTGGACGGGAACGGCTCGGCGGAGGGCTGGCCGGAGACAAAGAAGATGACGGCCGATCTCCTTCCTCGCTGCACCAAACTGGATGACTCTTGGGGCGTCTTGGAGTTGGAGGTGAGGCAATGTTAATGGCGCAGGGGCTCGGCTTGTGACGTCCTGGATCGGCTGGAATGGCGATGGCGCCACGGCGGCGGTCCAGCGGAGCAGGGACAGTGCGCAGTGGTGACACGGCGTCTTCGGCCGACGAACCTAGGGCAACCAAGTATGAAAATGGGATGGTTAGGAGTGGGGGATCATGTTCCGATGGTTGGGAAAGGATGGTGTTCACCGGCGTTGGCTCGGGACCGATCGAACACTACCGGCTGGGGGAAAGGTGAGGTTGCCGGCGGTGATTCTTGGGGATTCCGTGGGTTTCTCCGGTGGGAACGTGGAGAGGATGGAGAATGGGTTCTGCTGGTGAAGTTTGAGGCGAAAAGGTCGATGCTCCCTAGTGCTGTGCTATCCAGGTGTTCTGTAAACTGAGGGAGGAAGAAGAAAGGAGGTGACGACACGTGTGACATGCAGTGCTGAGTTGCTCCAACTCCACAGTGCCCTTGGTGGGTCCCACATGTAAGAGAATATTTTTCTACACACTTTTGGTTAGATTTACTCTATGACTTGTGGGTCCAAGAAGTTAGTTCCTAGGGAGAAGAGAGGAGTATGGGTAAGAATGTTGGTGAAACACACTGTCCCATGCTGTGCTATGGCTTACAAGTGGGCCAGGTCTTGTGGGTCCCACTGGTCAGTGACTTGAGAGAGGAGAAATCTCTAGAGACTAAGTGTTGTGAGCTGTATGGATAGCTATCTTGCATCTGTGATTTCAGTAGGTTAATAAGAGATATAATTTATGGGAAAATTATTGGAGATAGAGAAAGATGTGTTTAACCTTCTGGCCAAATTTCGTGGTTAGAAGAGGTCTGGTTAATCTGTGGTGAAATTGCAAAGTAGGCATGCTGGTCCAGTTTTTCTGCAGTACATTTTATATCCCTAGGGCTTTAATCTTATTATTTTATGTGGTTTCTTTGGGAATTAAATTGTACCAAAATTACTGGTGGTAGGGTTTATGTTGGCACACACTTTAGAAAAAGGGCTCTGTCTAATTAGTCTTCACTTTTATTTGGTGAATTTTAGAATTATACCTATTCATTTCAGCTAGCCTCCTAGTTTTGCTGTTTTGAGGGATTTTATTGAAGTACCAAATGAAGTGATAAAATCATGTAAAATTTACAGTGGATTGATTATGTGGAAAAGTATTCACAGGAATTTTTCCAAGATTTTATGTGCAACCAAACATCTTTAGAAAATCCTTAGATTATATAAGTGCATAGGTCAAAGAAAAGGACCAAACTATTGAAATAAATTCCTGGAAAAATTATGCTAGGTCATGATAGATAATCTAGTATTTGCCTAAATTATCTCTCATATACACTTCTGTTCAATTAGATGCACTTTTTGGTAATGGTTTGTTTTTGCTAATTAGGGTTTAATATTGCCATCTTTAATTTACATGGAGTGAAAATGCAAGGATTTAAATTGTGCATTCGGATGACAGTAGGGCATAACACTGATTACCTAGAAATTAGATTTAGGGCTATGACAGACAAGGGCCCTTCTCGAATGGGGATCCCAACCTTCAACGACTTCGTCAAATCTTCGACATCCGACATGCGTCTTCATCTTGAAGATTTGAAATTCCGGTCTCCCGTCGGTCGACTTCCTGGCACTATTGCTCCATTGCTACTTTCCGCCGATTTAACCAAGGAATTTATTGAGCAGACGGATTTGCACTCCTCCCTGTCTGCTCTTGAAGTTGCCGCTGCCAAGGTAATCAAACTTCCTTTCTTCCTTGTAATTTGACGAGGTGTTTTTTGCCTCGTGCTTATCATTATCTTTTACAGACGCTTGGACTTGCCCACTTGCAAAAAGTTATTGTCACCAAGACTCTAAACGATATCTGCAATCGTTCGAAAAGTAGTGGGGATCGGATCACCAAATTGGAGGGGGATAGGATCAAGCTTTCTCGAACAATTGATGACCTTGAAGACAGAGACAGGAGCCTAAATGAATCCCCAAAAAAGCTCAAGGTCGAATTGAACGAAGGTCAAGACAAAGCCACTGACGCCGTTAATGAGCTTCAATGTGCCATTGCTTCCAATAGCAAGCTGTTGAAGGAGAAAAGTGCTCTAGAAACTGAGCTAGAGAATCTGAAGAAAAGATGTGCCAAAATGACAAGAAAGCTGGAGACCCAACAATTTGTTCTCGAAGAGGCTCATGCCAACCTGTTTTCGGGTTGTTGCATCATCAGAGACACACTCGAAAGTTTGGGCACCGAACCCAACCCTCCTGCCTCTGATAGCAGCCTCGCCGATCTAACCGTGTGGGTTGCCGACACCGCTACTGGAATCTCGCAAGGTGTGGTGCGCTTTGCCTCCAGGTGTCTCTGCTGAGGCATTGTGCGCCACCTTGTACTCAATCGACTGGAAACACATGCAAGATCTCAGAGACGGTCTCACTCGGCTCCTACTGGATCGAGCTCTATTTCGAAGCCGTCGAGAAACAGTTTGTCCATATGCAAGAGTTCACCAAGGTCTCTATTGGTCCAAGCAGGGATACGAGGATACCATCTCTTCCCTCTGAGAGACACTTGCTCAAACTGCTGATCAAGCGCGAGGTGGGGGCAAAAACGATTCCCGCTGTGAGCCGGGCAACCCTGGGGGTGAACCATCTGCGACCCAGGTGTGATACTCCCAACCTTCGCTAACTCGAAAGTTTTTGTTAATTCAAATACTTTTGTTGGTTCGAAAACTTTTGCCTGTTCGAATATTCAAAAACTATGTTGATGGTTGTAATTAACTGGTGAAAATTGGTTGGTCTCCTTTTGCTACAACCTGTACTCTATTCATATTTGCTACTGGGGGTGCAGGTTAACTTCAGGCAGAAATCGACTGCTGGTCGATCGAAAAATAAGCTCGACTTCTCACTGAAGCACATTTTCCACCGACCGTTCGAGAAGCTTTATTACGATGCCCATATGTCCGATGAAGATAATGGCGATGTACATTATGACAATTCGTGTATTTTTTCCTATAGATTCCTGTCTTGGTATAGGAAACACGCCGGCTCTAGCTTACGAGACTTCGTTCTAGATTGTCGCTAGCGTAGGTCCATGCATTTTTTCGATAGTTCGACGTTCTAGAAGGACTTTAAGCCTTCTCGCCGGTAAATTAGAATTCGGAATAATCGCTATCTTGTTACGCCCAGGGGAAACATTTCTTCCTCGAGCGCAACAATCAAGGTTGAAAGCTCGTTGTACTTTTTGTAATCTTGCATCGACAATGTTTCAATGTATACGCTTGCAATCGCCGTCCCCTTACCCCGAAAAGGAGCGGCGAAATGTGATCTCGAGGTCGAGATGATTTTGTCGTGTCGAAATCGAATAGGAAATCGACTAAGACGCGTAGGCCGCGTAGCTGGCCAGAGCTCGCCGTCCCCTTACCACGAAAAGGAGCGGCGAAATGCGATCTCGAGGTCAAGATGTTTTCGTTGCGTCGAAATCAAACAGGAAATCGACTTAGACGCGTAGGCCGTGTAGCTGGCCGGAGCTCGCCATCCCCTTGCCTCGAAAAGGAGCGGCAAAATGTAATATCAAAATTGAGATATTTCTCGCTTCGCTAGTGGCGAATTCTCACTTTTGCACATGGCGATATTGTAGCTTATATTCCGGGCTTAATGTTTTCGCTCGTTGTGAAGTCTCGTTTTTGCTTCTAGCGAATTTGTAGTTTATACTCCGGCTCCAAAGTGCTATAGATTTTGCTCGTGGCGAATTTTCGTTTTCGCTCATGGCGAATTCTAGTTTTCGCTCATAGCGAGTTTGTAGTTTATACTCTGGCTCCAGAGTGTTTATAGTTTTCGCTCGTGACGAATTCTAGTTTTCGCTCATGGCGAGTTTGTAGTTTATACTCCGGCTCTAGAGTGTTTATAGTTTTCGCTTGTGGCGAATTCTAGTTTTCGCTTATGGTGAGTTTGTAGTTTATACTCCGGCTCCAATGTTTATAGTTTTCGCTCGTGGCGAATTCTAGTTTACGCTCATGGCAAGTTTGTAGTTTATACTCCGGCTCTAGAGTGTTAGCGTTTTCGTTCACTCAACAATCACAACATATAATCAAACACATGTACACATTTTTTATACAGGTTCGGGCCTCATTATCGGATAATAACCCTACTTCCTATTTTTGTTTCATATATCTGGTGCGGGAACATATATTACAATGGATTTTTTTATTACACATAGAATTTCTTCAATTACAAGGCATTCCAGGTGCGCTCTAACTCATTACCATCCAATTCGGCCAACTTGTAAGAGCCAGTACTCATCTATGCGTTGATAATGAATGGTCTTTCTCACTTGGAATCTAGTTTTCTCACGGATACTTCGTTTAGCACCTTCTTGAGGACCAAATCCCCTGGTTTCAGCTGCCTTAGTCTCACTTTGTTATTGTAATGGCCTCTAGTTTTCTCCACATATTCGGCCATCTTGTGCAGCGCCTCTACTCTAACTTCTGTAGGATCGAAAGACAAGAATTAAGCCTACCAGAGGGAGGGTGAATGGTAGGAACACCAAAAACCAAAATCTTTTGCGGAATAAAAGAAACCCTCAAACCTAGATGGAGTGCACCAGTCAAACCGTCTCTGTTGCGCCGGTCTGACCACCACGTCACCGCCACGCTCTTGTCGAATGAACCGTCGGAATTCAAAAGGATACACACTGAAGATGCTCTTCAAAGTAGATTAACTTTATTGCATCAAGATGTGTTTACAAAGTGCACACAAAGCACTCCTCTCTCTTAAAACTAAACACACTGTAGCAGCCCGATTCGCACACTGTGCCAATCCGGTTCGCACACCCATTCCGATTTCGTTCTTCGATTTTGCTCCAACACTTACATATCTAATTTGCAAAGCCCGTTGTGAAAACCTCCCACACGGTATCTATCCACCGTGTGCCATCTTGTGTCCAATCTCATCATCCGGCATCCTTGATCGTTCTGGATCTCGGCTCCTCCCTGAGCGTAGTCACGATCCTACCGTTGACTAATATTGACTCCAAGATAAACTGATTTTAGTCTAACCTTGTCACATGGCATCCCGACCGTACTAGACCTTGGCTCCTCCCTGAGCGTAGTCCCAGTCGTCACCATTGACCAAGGTTAGACCTCAAGTCACCTGCACATAAATAGATAAAACAACTGTTTCTGGGCACAGATATCGCAACCTGACCCATATTAGTCACACACACTCACATCAACATCCACATATATTTTCAAACCAAATTTCATTAAATAAATCATTTGCAAAGCTAATTGTTCATCACAAAATATTAATCATGACAATGATTTTACAATCTCTCCCTTGATGAACATATTGGCAATATCTCCAAAATGCAAATTGATGTTTTTGAAAAATAAAAACCAAGAAGTATCAAAACTCTTTTCGTTTTTAAAAGAAAGAATTTCTCCACTATATTTGCAATAAAAGCACAAAATCGACTTTTCTAAAATAGCTCCCCCTTTCTTTAAGCATGTATTTTATATATTTCTCCCCCTTTGACAATGATTTCATCAAGAATTTCAAAAGAGAGAATATAAACCATAAAAGCACAAATGCAATGAATATGAAATATTTATCAATTTTTCTTCTTCTGAATTTTTCTTTTCTAGAAGCTTTAAAATATACCTAAAGCAACTCATGGACATGTGTTGCAACACAAGGGAGATAAATTGCTCAACTAGATAACATGCATGAATTAGAGTATAAACATGAGACAAAGATATAACATTTAAGATCAAATCAACACTAGAAATATATGATTCCAACGATTTATAATGCAATATATTTACTAGTACATAGATTAAAGAAAATACCCTTATACCTACTCAAGTTGAATAACATATTCTTTCTCAAATATTTTGCTCATAAGAGAATGTATTTTTTCTCTTCTTTTTTTTCAATTTATTTCGGGTACGTCCTTGTCGTGAATACTGTTTCCAAGGATTCGGTACCCATTTTTTTATCTCTCTTCGGATACGTCCTTGTGGTGAATACTCTTACCAAGGATTCGGTATCCATTTTTTTCCTCTCTTCGGATACGTCCTTGTGGTGAATACTCTTGCCAAGGATTCGGTATCCATTTTTTTTTCTCTCATAAAGTAAAGACATTTTGAGCATTTGAGGAATGAAAATTCAACAAAGAATAAATATAAGTATAAATTATTCAAACTTAGCACTAGTTTCAATATTGCATATTTATTTAATTCAAATAAAAGAATTTAAGTGTCATGCATCAAATCCCTTAAAAGTAATAGCAAAGGCTCATATAAAGACTAGAATGTATACAAGCTAAACTAGCGACCAAAAGACCTCACTCAGATTGCAAGCAAGCACAAGAATATACTAGAGGTATAAAACAAAGCTCCACTTTTCTTTTTATTTTTAAATTGAGAGCAATACAATAAATTAAACATGAATGTATGAAAAACATAAACTCCCCCTCAAAACAACCTCCAAACCCTCCCGACGTAAAAACAAAGCAAATCGAGAAGATATCAAAGGTTTTTTTTAAAAAAAAAACAACCAATTGCCAACTATATCACCAAGATTCTCATAAATTGACATATATCCACTTGTATTATTATGAAAAACTACTATCTCCATAACTAGCGAGGAAAAAGCTAATGAAGAAGTAGATATTATATTGCCAATTCATAAGTAGATCAATGTTACCTTAAAAGCAATGACGTCTCAATCATTTAATGCACATGGGGAGTATGCCGCCAAAAGACCTATGCACAAGAAGATGTCGAGGCCTTTGTGTTGGGATTAGAAATAAGAATTTTAGAAATCCAACACTGCGACACACGACCAATAGAACTAGTAGGCAAAGCACATGTATATGCATAAATAGAATCAGTACCAGACTTACCTGAAAACTTACCTTGGGGCTTACCAAACTGATCCGACCAACGTTGAAAAGTCGGTCAAACCACCATCAGCTATCGGTCTGATTGCTGATGTGCCTGCGGTCTAACCGCCCATGGCCACTGGTTGGACCTCCTTGTAGCTTGTGGTCTGACCGGGCCTCTTGAAAAAAAGCTCGACATTTGCCATCTCAACCTTGCAAGTTCACATTCTCTGTCTTTTTTCTGTTTTCTTGCAAGTCTAAAGCAATAACCAACCAAATATTCATCTTTTCTACAAAAAGTACATGTATACTTCACATGAGAAGATGATTTTGAAATTGAAGGTTTTCCAGTAGAAACACCTTGGTTTAGAGAAGAAAGAGAAGATATAATTCCAACAGATTTGAAACTAGTTTTCTTAGGTTCTGGTTTTGTCAAAATTTCTCCATTGTTTGTGACACTCAAAATAAAAGGTTGATGATTAATAAAATAAGCATGTGGATCAAAACCTAACCTTTTTTTATGTGTGCTTACTTTTGATTAATCTAAAATCATGTTAAGTTTCTTTTTACCATCAGAAAATCGTTCCAAGGAACTTTTCAAATAAGAAACCTCTTTTGTCAAATTAGCACAATTTTCGCAATCAACCAAAACACATTTTTGTTTGCAACATTTTGAGCAAGAAAGCACCTCATGATTTTTCACAATATCCTCCATGTACTCAACATGACCTAAAGCACTTTTTACTTTCATTTCATTTAAAAAACATGTTGAGCAAGTTTTAGAACTTGAAACCTCCTTATGTTGTCTAATTTTTTTAGCACATAAAACATTGAACAAAGAACTTGCACCAAAAGCAACTTTATATTTTTTTAAAAGATTTTTGTCAAAACTAACTCATTAGCAATACAAGAATGTAAAGCAAGACCAAGAGCCAAAGAAGTTTCAAAACCTTTTGTTTTCTCAATTTCAGATTCTAACCTCAAACAGTTATTAGCATGAACATCTCGTAAAGAAGAAATTTCAGAAAATAAAACTTCACAAGATGTGCAATTATCATCATCAGGAATTAGAGATTTCAATCTAGAAATTTCAGCATTAAGAGATTCAACAATAAAGTCATGTTGTTTTTATCTTTTTCTCATATTTTTGAATCTTAAAGCCAAGAGAAACAATAATATCTTGAAAAAGTGTTACCTCAATGTGTTCGTTATCAGAATCAGACTCTCCAGATGTTGATCCTCCACGAGCCATGAGGCATACTCCATAGATGTTTTTGCCTTTGTCATCATCTTCTTCCTCACTACCAAAGTCGACGTCACTTGCTTGTTCAAAGGCAGCACACACTTTGTTTAGCATCTTCTTGTAACTTTCTTTGTTTCTCTTGCCTTTAAATATCTTCTTCTTCTTCTCGTTTTTGCTCTTGTCCTCTTCATCTTCCTTTGTTCCTTTCCCGAGCTTAGGGCAATTGACGCGAATGTGATTAGGCTCTCCACATTCAAAGCACCGGATTGGACCTCCTCGTTTACTGCTTCTTACATTATTCAAAACTCGAGAGAATCTGTTAGTTAACAAAACCAAGTCCTCCTCCGAGATTTGCTCGAGTTGGTCATCGGACATGGCATTAAAAGCAGTTAAAAAAAGTGATGAAGAAGCATTGACTAAATAACTAGAAGAAGACACTAAAGCAGAAGATTTTGAATCAATTTTTTGTGAAAGAATATTCATCTCATGTGTCTTTAATTTGGTATACAAAGATTCCAAGGTTAAAGTATTCATGTTTACAGATTCCTGAATAGATGTAACTTCCATCTCCCAAATAGACATGTCAAGACCATTTAAAAGATGTCGAGAAACTTCAGACTGAGTATAATTAGCATCATAAGCATCATCAACAGAACGAAGATCACTCAAAATTTTGTTAAAGCGAGCATAATAATCATCAAGAGCTTCTCCAGATTTCATATACTCCTTTTTAAAAACATCTTTACGCAGTTCCTTGATGTTAGAAGATCCTTAGTGAAAGTCACATAAGGTCTTCCACATCTCATGCGCAGTTTCAAAATAAGAGATTCGATCAAAATCAGAACGACATACTTCATTTAAAATATAATTGCGAGCTTTACAATTATTTTCAAAATCAATTTTATTAGCCGTAGTAATACCTTCAGGAATAACATAGGGTTTTTAAACTTTGTGCCAAATGTCGAAACCTTGGGACATAATATAAGATTGCATCTTTTTGCACCAATAAGAAAAATCAACTCCATCAAAAACATGTGGCTTAATTGAAAATCGGTCAGCCATGGCTAAATCTCAAGATCGGTGAAGATCAAAAAAGAGAAAACAAGGCTCTGATACCTCTTGTAGGATCGAAAGACAAGAATTAAGCCTATCAGAGGGGGTGAATGGTAGAAACACCAAAAACCAAAATCTTTTGCGGAATAAAAGAAACCCTCAAATCTGGATGGAGTGCACCGGTCAAACCGTCTCTGTTGCGCCGGTCTGACCGCTGCGTCGCCGTCGCGCTCTTGTCGGATGAACCATCGGAATTTAGAAGGATACACACTGAAGATGCTTTTCAATATAGATCAACTTTATTGCATCAAGATGTGTTTACAAAGTGCATACAAAGCACTCCTCTCTCTTAAAACTAAACCATCGCTTTTCTCTCTTTCAAAAGTTAAATCTCTATAGCCTCTATCCCTCATCTATTTATACCTAAAACATCCTACACAAAGTAGAAGTAGAACTCCTATTCCCACTAGGACTCAAACCCTTAATTACAAAATCTATTTACAATTTCTAAATTAAATTCTCCTTTCCATAGCCAACTCAGACTCCCTCACATGAAGCAATTACTGTAGCAGTCCGAACACTGCAGCAGTCCCGTTCGGTACTGTAGCAACCCGACACTGTAGCAATCCGATTTGCACACACATTCCGATTTCGTTCTCTGATTCTGCTCCAACATACTGTAGCAATCTGGTTTGGCACTGTAGCAGTCCGGTTTGGTACTGTAGCAACCTGATTCGCACACTGTGCCAATCCGGTTCGCACACCCGTTCCGATTTCATTCTCCGATTTTGCTCCAACGCTTGCATATCTAATTTGCAAAGCCCGTTGTGAAGACCTCCCACACGGTATCCATCCACCGTGTGCCATCTTGTGTCTAATCTCGTCACCCGGCATCCTTGATCGTTATAGACCTCAGCTCTTCCCTGAGTGTAGTCACGATCCTACCGTTGATTAATATTGACTCCAAGACAAACTGACTTTAGTCCAACCTTGTCACATAGCATCCCGACCGTGCTAGACCTCGGCTCCTCCCTAAGCGTAGTCCCGGTCTTCACCATTAACCAAGATTAAACCTCAAGTTACCTATACATAAATAGATAAAACAACTGTTTCTGGGCACAGATATCGCAACCTGACCCACATTAGTCACACACACTCACACCAATATCCACATATTTTCAAACCAAATTTCTTTAAATAAATCATTTGCAAAGCCAATTATTCATCACAAAATATTAATATGACAATGATTTTACAACTTCCTCCAGGGTGTCAGATGTGGACATCCCAGCCAAACAAGTAAGCCGTGGCCTAAGTCATGTAAACCATGAGCTAGGCCAAGAAACAACTCATGTAAACCATGACCCAAGTCGTGTAAATGGTGAGCTAGGCCAAGAACCAACAGATGTAAACCATGACACAAGTGACGTAACTCATGAGCTAGAGCCACCTGATGTAAATGATGGAAGTTCCTGCGTAAAAGATCGTCCAAGCCATGGACCAGCTGCACCAAGTCAAGAACTGACTACGCCAATACAAGGACCGATTACACGAATTCATGCAAAGAAACTGTAGCAAGAGGTGAACTCTCTCCTTACTAAATTTGACTTTACTAAAGATGAGAACTTTATACTACCTAAATGCTCTACATATGTCTTGCTATGGTTTGCACAAGAAGGAGCTGCTGCTGGACCAAAGGAGACGAGTTACATCGAGGGGGAGATGAGTTACGCAGAAGCTGAACCAGCACTCTGCCTGCTGACAACAGACCCAAGTTCCAAGAGCCACGTGCACCAACCAGTCAAGATTCATCATACATAATGCATATGGATGGAAAGATAATCAAGTCTACTTTCACCTCCAACAAACGGCTCGTCATTTCGACTTCCCATGAAGGAGTAATGATCAATTAAGTGAAGACTGCCAGGGAGGCTGAAGGTCGCGCGAGGCTTCTCGGGAACTCCTGTTTCCACCCCTTTCACCTTCCTTATCATAATAGAGATCCATGGCTCTTTCACACCTAGCTAGGAGGGGTGTTTCTAGCATAAATACCTACTGTATCTAAGCTAAACTCAGACAATTATGAATTAAGAAATCCACCATATGGTGTTCCAGCTAGGAGCTGAGTGACTTACCCCAAATTTCTTGCGAGTTCTACATAGGCTTGTGAGAGACCGATTCGCCGGTATACGTGAAGGTTCCTCTAGGACCCCCTAATTCGTGCTCTAGGATTTCGGTCCTTTTGTGTAGATTAGTCCCGGATTGTGGTTCTGCGGTCATACGGAGATCGAGTCGAAGTCCTTCAAGGTTTCGGTGTCTCTCTCCCCGTCACTTGGTCGCATCCAACCTTGGCTAGGTCTAAAGGCCATCCAGATTGTCACTTGGCCACATCCCCACTTTTGTCAGGTATAAAGCTAGTTATCCTTTGTTCGTACCTACTGCCGTGAAGATCGGGCCACCCTCGGGTTTGTCCCTATCATTTGGTATCAGATTTCAGGTTGCCACGGTAGGTACCATCCCCATATCATCCATTAGTTTATCACCATTTTACTATTCTTCATCTTGTGTTTTTCGTTCCATACCCATAGTCCACAAAAGCCACAAACAGAACCCAAAACTTTGTGTAGTACTACTGGTCTTGTGTCGTTTACATCTTTTTGTTGTGGGTCACCATCTCTATTTACACCGTATTAAGTGTTTCCGCACCCTAGTGTTTGTGCTGACAAAACAAAAAGAAGTGCAAAAAAAAGAGAGAAGTCAGAAAAAGAGTACTAAAAAAAAGAGCGAAAGAAAAAAACAATAAGAGTTGCGGTTATCATTGTTGCAAGTTTCAGATTTGTCTTGGTGGTCAGCTAGCAACGTTTACACATCTTTTGTGTAGTTTACGACACTTGATTTTCAGTACTACAAGCCTTTCTTGTTCAGCCATCCAAGCTCCACCAAATACCGTAACCGGACCTCTCGACTCGTAAACTGTTCAACTGCTTAATCACAACCGTGGTATTGCTGCACTAGCACACTCATAATCTTTGAGAACGTGTAAGAACTTTGATGAGTAAGAGGTGAGGTTGTGAGACTCCACAAATATTACCTATTCCACTTTTTCTTGGATTGCTCTAACATGGCAGGATCTGATTCGAGTGTCTGTGGGGGACAACATGCTGAAGATGACGGAGCACCCGTCGTGCGAGCTGAACTCCGCCAACTACAAGACTCGTTGCTGCACGCTATGGAGATGATGTTCAATGAACGCCTTCCTGCAGCGGGAGGTCAGGCTCCATGACAACATAGCCCTGCCAACTCTCATGGCGAGGTTAGTGATGAAAATTCGGTGGGAAGAGCTGAAGATTTCTACTTTGGTCATCGCCGAGGCCGTGGTGGTCGCTTTGGCCATGGTGGACAGCATGGAGACGGTGCTTGCAGGCGTGGCTTTTGCCCCCGTGTGCATTTTGATGATGAAGATTTTCGTGATAACTCTGATCATGATACGGAATGTGATGAAGATGAGAACCCTTGTGCAAACCATGGACTGTTTGGACAGCACCATGCTCATCGTCGAGGAATATGCCCATGGTGGTCGTGAATTGCCTCGTGATCGTCATCGAGATGACCCGGATAATCTTGCTCGAATCAAGTTGAGTGTTCCAAAGTTTACGGGACGAGAAGACCCTGATGCATATCTTGAATGGGAGGAACAATGTGATCAAATTTTCAGAGTGTATAATCTTTCGGACCGGCGGCGCGTAAACCTTGCTTCCGTCGAGTTTTCAGGCTATGCACTCACTTGGTGGAACCAAATTCAAGAGCATCAACTTGTCTTGGGGCGTGCTCATATTGATACTTGGGCTGAGATGAAGCAAGTGATTAGAAGACGCTTTGTGCCATCAAGCTATCAGCGTGATCTTCGCAATAGGCTGCAGAACTTGAGGCAAGGAACCAAGTCAGTGGATGAGTATTATAAGGAGATGGAATTACTCTTGGTTCTTTTTGGAATCAGGGAGGATGCTGAATCAAAAATGGCAAGATTTTTGCATGGTCTTAATGCTGAAATTTCAGGTTTTGTTGAAATGTTTCCTTACAACAATTTGCAAGACCTTGTTGATCAAGCTCTACGCATGGAAAGAAAAAATCAGCATGAGAAGCGTGGTAGATCATTTTCAGCTGTACCATGGCGTCAACAACTGCCAAGCACATCTTTTTCTAGAGGCCGTTCTCAGGGTGCTGCAACAAGGAGTTCTCCATCTAATCCCACATCTAAGGTAGCACCATCTTCGGCTTCTTCACTTGCACCCCACAATGATAACAAGAGTCCTGCTGCAACCACAGGGGCAACATCGGCTGCATCAACATCTCACAGCCGAGATATCAAGTGCCACAAGTGCCTCATCTCCATACACCAGCCGAAAAGGCGTTATTCCTGTTGCTCGAACGACAGTTGTTCTTAATGTCCATAACACTGAGAGCGAATCCTCTGGCCATTTCCCTTTCGGCAAACTTTCGAGTCTTTTTCTTATTGCCTCTACCATCTTTCCATTTGCCTTTCTACTGCTCCATTTGTCTGGGGATACCCTACTAAAGCGAAGTTTATCGTGAGGTTCAGCCCCTGGCACATCTGCATAAACTTGCCTGACTCAAATTGTTTCCCATTGTCATAAATAATCTCTTTTGGGATGCCAAAACAGCATATTATGTTCTTCCATACAAACTTCTACACCACTACCAATGTGATTCTTGCTACTGGCTCTGCTTCGATCCATCTTGAGAAATATTCAATTGCCACGATCACGAAGCGCAGATCTCCCTTTCCTCTAGGCAATGGACTAACTATGTCAATTCCCCACTTGTAGAAAGGCCAAACTTGCGGGATGGGTTAAAGCTCCTTTGGCTGTGCTCTTGGGATCGGGCCATACTTTTGGCATGCCTTGCATGTCCTTATATATTTCTCCGTGTCCTTTATGATCATTGGCCAGTATATTCCTTGCCGAATCACCTTGGAAGCAACAGACCTAAGCGCTTGATGTGCTCCGCACAAACCCTCGTGGATGTCCACGACCATCTTCATTCCTTCCTCCTTGGTGACGCATCTCAGCAACTGCGTTGTGACTCCACTCTTGTATAACTGCCCATCAATCATCTTATACTTCCTCAACATTAGTTGCACTCTCCTTGCCTCCACTTCATTGTCGGGCAGCTGGTCACTCACCAAGTATTTTATCAACGGATTTCTTCAATCCATTTCCCCTGGTGAGATGTTGAAAATGTTTTCTCCTCTTGATGCGCTCGAGGTCTCTAAGACTTCAAAGAATGAGTTCTCCAGCGGTTGTCCTGCTGCGGCTGCCTTTGCCAACTCATTTGCATTTGTGTTTTCACCCCTTGGGATGGCTTTTACTGTTATCCAAAGAAAATGTCTCTCGTTTGCCCACACCTCATTCAAATACTGTTGCATTGTTTCATCTTTTGTCTCGAAAGTTTTGGCGAAATGTCCTGCCATGAGCTTGGAATCTGTCCTAATAATCAACCTCCGAACCCCCTAGTGCTTGGGCTTTTCTCATGGCCAGTAGTATTCCTCGTACTTAGCTACATTGTTCGTTGTTGGGAAAAGCAACTAGACCGAGTATTTTAATGTCTGCTTCATTGGGGTCTTGATGATTGCCGCTGCACCAGCGCCTGCGCACTCCATGACTCGTCCGAATATACAGTCCATGGCTTCTGGTCTTCCATATTTTTCTCCGCTTCTGTTGATGTCCATTCTGCCACGAAATCCGCCAATACCTGCGATTTCACCGCTGTTCTTGGCATGTACTTCAGGTCGAATGGCACCAACTCCATTGCCTATTTCGCGATCCGACCCGCCACCTCTTTGTTTGCCAACACTTCTCCTATCGGGTATGATGACGATACCTTGATTTCATGCTAGAGAAAATAATGCCTCAACTTCCTTGATGCCATTACTATGGCGTATATCAACCTCTCTATCTCCGAGTATCCCGTTTTCGCCCCTTATAGAGCTTCCGACACAAAATACACTGGTACTTACTTTTCCCCTTCTTCTTGTACGAAAACTGCACTCACTGTAGCCGGAGTTTCTGTCACGCAAAACAATAAAATCTGTCCCGGCTGTGGGCTTGCCAGAGTTGGCATATCTTGGAGGTATGTCTTCAACTTCTCGAATACATCTTGGCATTAAGCTGTTCACTGGAAGTCTGCTGCACCTCTCAACGTTTTGAAGAATGGGAGACCTTTTTCTGCTGATTTCGATAAAAATCTACTCAACGACGCCATTCTGCCTATCAGTCTTTGGACTTCCCTTGGATTTCTCGGTGGTTTCATCTGCTGTATGACATCAATCTTGTCAGGGTTTGCCTCAATTCCCCTCTTGGATACGAGAAAACCAAGGAGTTTTCTTACTTGAACACTGAAGATACATTTCTCTGGGTTTAGCTTGACCAAGAACTTCCAGAGATTGTTGAATGTTTCCTGTAGATCCATTCCATGAGTTCTCTCCTGCATGCTCTTGACAGTAATATCGTCCACATATGCTTTTACATTTCTTCCTAATTGACTCGCCAATACTTTAGAAATGAGCCGAGTGAATATTGCCCAGGCGTTCTTTAGACCAAATGGCATTCGAATGAAGCAATATGTACCAAAAGGTGTAATGAATGAAGTTTTCTCCTCGTCCTCCTACACCAGGAAAACTTGATGATATCCGGAATATGCGTCCAGGAAACTCATGAGTGCACATCCTGCTGTAGCATCCACTAGTTGATCTATCCATGGCAGGGGAAATCATCCTTCGGGCACGTTTTGTTCAAATCAATGAAATCCACACATATTCTCCACTTGCCATTGGCTTTTTTGACCAACACCGGGTTAACTAGCCACTCGGGATGCATGACTTCCCTTATGACCTTTGCCTTTAACAACTTCTCCACCTCTACTTTTGCTGCTACCTATCTGTCCACCAACATTCTTCTTAACTTCTGTTTCCTTGGCTTGTGATTTTCCTTCACTGCTAGATTGTGCTCTATCAAGCTCCTATCTACGCCTACCAATTCCTCTCGAGACCAAGCGAAAACATCCATATTCTCCCTTATGACCGTCAAAATCTCCTCTTGTACCTCTGGTGAAATGTTTTCTCCCATCATTATGCACATTTCTAGTTTCTTTGGGTCCAACACTACTTTCCTTGTTTTCCCCTCTAGGACTGGCTTTTGGTTTCTGGAGAAACTATCTCGCGGGTTCTGCTCCACCGTGTGTATTTCCTTCCTATGGGGGGTCATCTGTAGTTCGAACTTCCTCGCTGCGAGTTGACTCCCTCTAATGGTGATCACCCCTAGTGGTCCAGGCAACTTCATGCATATGTAATTATGATGTATTTCCACTTCGAACAAGTTGATTGCTAATCTGCCCAAGATAGCATTGTATTGGTAGGGCACATCCATCACATCAAAAACAATAATTTCATTCCATGTGTTTTCTCCACTTCCAGGATTATTTTACCTATAGCATCAACCTTCTGCCCCCCAAAATCTTGGAGTGGCACTCCTGCTTTAGTTAACCTATCCATAGGAATCTGCATCTTCTTGAATGCATCAAAGAATAAAACATCTATAGAGCTTCCCTCGTCCACCAATACCCGATAGACCTCACATTGCGCTATGTCAATGGAGATGACGAGTGGGTCTTGGTGTGGGAAAATGATACCTTCTACATCTTCTGGACCGAAGGAGATTGTGGTGCTCGAGTAGGCTGGTGGTTTTGTTTGTTGACTTGTGCCGACATGATTTACCTGACGCACATATGTTTTCCTCTACCTTTTCGACTCCATCTTGAGGGAAGAGCCACCAGTGATTGCATTGATTACCCTCTTAGGAGTTTCCTCAATTGCTCTACCTTCAACACTGCTCCTTCAATCAAATTATGTGCCTATGGCTAGATTTTGTTTTGCTGCTTATTTTCATATTTCTCCGCTTGGTCGGCTAAAATGCCTTGTATTGTTTTGCATTCCTCTGTTGCATGTGTATAGTGTCCAAACCACCTACAAAACTTGTATTCAAAAGAAAATCTTCCTCGACCTCTTCCATTTCCATGTCCTCCTCTCCATGGTGCACGTCCCCGTCCACCACGGTGAAAACTTCTCCCTTCCTCACCACGGCGAAAACTTCTCCCCTTTCCACCATGGTGAAAATTTCTCTCTTCCTCAATGAAATTCACCTGCTTCTTGTTATCTTGCTTGAACTCTTCCATGGCTTGGCATTGTGCTCTAACTGATTCTCCTCTGTCGATGTATTTTTCTCTTTTCCTTTCGAAAACTTCTTGCCTAGCAGTGCTGATGCTTCCGCTTCCATTCTCAAGTCGTCCTCTTCTCCCCTAGCAAAACTCTCCATTCTTTTAAACAACTCCTTGGCGGTGCTTGGCTTGTTTCTTGCGAGGTCAAATCTTAGTGGTTCTTTAAGCAAGCCCCTTTTCGCCGCGGCTATTATCATTGTGTCATCTACGTGCTTGATTTGGCAGCGGACTCGAGAAAATCTCAACTTGAATTCTCTTATTGTTTCTAATGGGAATTGCCGCACCGCATATAGGTCGTCATGTTCTTTTGGCTCCTCATAAGCTCTGATGAATCCTGTTTGAAATGTATCCCTCATGTGTTTCTAAGAGTATATTAACATCACTGGAATTGTGGTGTACTAGGAGAGACCTACTCCCTCTAACATTGTGGGAAGTATTTTCGCCTTGGTTGTGTCATTTACTCCTGCCGCTTCCACTGCCGTTTCATACACTCTCAGGTACTCGTTTGGGTCGGTATCTCCCTCGTACTTTGTTATGTTTGAAATCTTGAAATGTGATGGCCAAGGTGCCATCTGTAGGTTTGGGCTTAAAAGACTTTTATCATCTACTGTTCGCACTCCTTGGAACTGTGGTTGGGCAATAGGCATATTCTGACTAGGGGTGTTTTGGAATGTTACTTGTGCAACTTGATTTTGAGGCAGGTGTTGGAAGATTAGATGAAAATGCCGATTTTGGTGAAGAAAGGGCTGATTTTGCTAGGAAAAGGCTGGTTTTGCTGGGGGAAAAAGGTTGATTTTGCTGGTGGAAAAGCTGATTTTGCTGGGGAAAAGGTTGATTTTGGTGGAGAAAAGTTTGTTAGAGATTTTGCCGGGGAATTGAGTGAGGAAATTGATTGTGTAGGGTGTGAATAGGAGGTTGAATTGGGCTCTAAGTGTTGAGCACGAGAGTTTGTCCACTTGGCAGACATTTGCACCGAAGTGTTCATAGGGCCTTAGGGTGGTGCTTCCGCCAGTGTTGGCGTGGAATTCAAGATGTTTTGTTGGCTTATGACGGGTGCATCAGTGCTTAGTTGGTTTGGGATGGGTGTATCTGTAGAGCTCGGCTGGATCTGGATGGGTGGTGTATCTGTGGAAATGGGTTGGTTCATGAGAGGTGGTTGAGTGATCTGTGCTGGATTTTGGCTCAAAAAGTGGGGAATAACATTTTGCTATGATCTTTACGATGATTCTAGGATATTTGCCATGGCTGCTTCTGCTATCTCAGCTGGATTCTGCAAATTCTGCAATCTTTGTAATTTCCTCTACATCTCTTTGAATAGTTCTCGACTTATCATCATAGCCCCTCGTGCATCCACCATTTCCGCCAGGTCCACCTCGTTCACATGATTATCTCTAATATGCCCTCCAACTACATCTGCTGCCACTCCATCTCCTGCCACGTTCTCGATTTCCCTCTCTAGCTCTATTTCACCTCCCACGACAGGATCTACTATTTGACTTGGTTGCTGTTGAAATGCGTCGGCGTATCTTGCTAGTACTGTTCTCGATCTTTGTGGCCTCGGATGCATCTACCCTCTAACTTTCACCTTAGAGACTTGCGTCCCCACGAACAGCGCCACTGTTGTGGCCTTCAGTCACGAACAAGAAATGGGGATAAGCAGGGGAAATGCTTTCTCCCGTTTATCCTTGCAAAATGCAATCTGGAGGCTAAATGCACTCAAATCACTGTTTACTCAAATATTCTATGTCCTTTACAAGGGGACTTGCCCGTCTTTTATAGCCCAAGGGCCGTACAGTCAGATTACAGAAATGCCCCTGGGACCGTTAACCCTAAGGGCAATTTAGACATTATACACTAGATTTGCGGTCCCCTCCGGGACAGCTGTCCGGAGTGGTCCAGATTAGTCCCCCACGTCACATGAGGGAATATTCCTTCCTTGGCATGCATCCTAAGCTTCGTTTTCGCCATTAACATTTCGCTTCTCCCGAAGGGGAAATATTCTCTACATCTATCTTGGCGAAATGTTTTCCGCTCCTGGTGGACCGAATGACTCTGGTTACCCCTGCGCCTGGCAAACAAGATTGTTAGTATTCATCCAAGTGTCGGTCGAATTGGGGACATGGCGCTCAGTCCTGCTCCAACACAAACTATTATCCAATTTTTTCTTAACCGGTTAGGAATGCTCAAACTTAACTGCAGTTTCATCAAACATTAATGTACTTCCAAAAAAATTTTGAAAATATAATTTTTTTTCAAGTGTTCCAAATATATACAAATGAGTAGAAGAGTAGCAAAAATATACATGCACCGCGCCATGGGGGCGCGGGACCGCCAGTGCCACACGCCCGTCGCGCGGCACCGAGTGCTGCCGCGCCGCCCTGCTATATTTACAAAATTTCTCCTACTCCGTATATATTTGCAAAACTCGAAAAAAAAGTATATTTTTAAATTTTTTTCGGCATCTCTTCTCTTCCAACACTAGTCAGAAATCACTTTTTATATGAAAGAAGCTAGTAAAAACATATCAAAATAATAACAACGTCATGGAATAGTGTACATGTCTAGATAAAAAGCAAAATTATATGCTTAGAAGGGATAAAAGTGGAAGGCATAATACGGTGATAGACCAAATAACGGTAATGTGCTTGTATCGCTTTCTTATTTGATAGTACGATGGTAGAGAACATTTGGCTGCTCCATTGATGAGTGGGTCAAAAATCAAACGGCTGACAGCTGCTGCATGCATGTATGCGTTTTAGCGCACACACGGTGCCACCGAATGGGAGAGCGGGAGCGCTTGGTGCCGCGCAGCATCGGCGCGACACTGCACGGTGCCATGCGATGGGCGCGTGGCACCGACGGTCCTGCACCCACAGTCCGCAGCGCCGGCACGGTGCCACGCCCCATAGCGCGGTGCATGTATATTTTTACTACTATTCTACTTATTTATATATATTTACAACACTTGAAAAGAAAATTTATATTTTCAAATCTTTTTCAATGTACTTCCAAGCAGGCCCATTTCAGGTCAACTACCTTGCGTTTATTCGGTTGATTGCCTCAGCCTTCAACTAACCATACACAGGAAAGCTGATAGTTCCAATCAGCTAGCCCATTTGTTCTCACATTTTTTTTTACCCAAAAAGGAATCCTTACGCCACGGCCATGACTGAAAAATGTCCTTCGGATTGAGCCAACATCCCTTACGGTCGTTTATTCTATTAAAAAATCTCAAAACCGTTTACGAGGTTTTCATCTCCTCCTTTCTATACGTAGTACTAAGCGAAATAATCTAGATAATAAAAATAGAATTAGTTCCATCTCATTATGGACCGAAAGGGGCTAGTATTTTTTTAAGAAATCTCTAGCCATCCTTCCCACAAGAGGTTTTTCTCAACACCAATAAATTCTTTTAATGCTAGAGAAAATCGATGGCTCCAAGAATTTCTTTGTTCTCAACGCCTCCTATTTAGAGGAATTAGCCACTTCAATGATCTTTGATGGTTATAGGGATCTTTGTTAAATTAGCCACTTCCTCCGTTTCAGATTGTGCTAAGTCAAACTTGTTAAAATTTAACCAAATTTATAGAAAAATATAGTAATATTTTTAACACAAAACGAAGACACTATCAAAATATATTCATCGATAGATTTAATGAAGCTAATTTAGTGTTTTAGATATTGCTAGATTTTTCAAAGTTTGACTTAAAAAAAGTCAAAACGCCTTCCAGTCTGAAACGGAGGGAGTACTTTCTTTAAGACTAAAAATGTAGTTTGAAAAATGCTTCATTTCTAACTAGTTGGTTGACCAAACCATTCATAACCGTGTAAAGCCTATAAGATTATCCTACCAAATGATTGATTAGTGTATTGTTTATTTTTATCTGTATGATTTGAACATTCTAACCAATGCAGCTAAGTGCTGAGCTTTTGTTCCTACAGAGTTTTTCAAATGCATTCCACCTGTGCCAGCTGATGATGTCGCTTAGTTGGAAAGTTCGGTGGCTCTTCTGTCAAGCATTTCAAAGTTAGCCAGTTATGCTTAATTAACTTCTTTTGAGCTAAGTAACCATAAAGTAATGAGCATCCAATTAATCGAAGGGACACCAATATGGCAATATGTCTGTGATCAGCTCAGTTATTGAGAGTTTGACATGATCATGGTGAAGATGGCAATGGCTTGAACACGTAAATACGGCCGATTTTTTTTTCCCTGAAGATGCAAGGTAGCAGAGGACATAGGGTGATCTGTGATCAACACCAAGCCGTACAAAATGGAGTAAACACGCACATGTCGTGACAATGTGGTATCCAATCGGGAATGAGAAGACGAAATAGGACCAGGGTTTGCAATTTTGGAAATATCAACACCCACCCACCCCCCCCCCCCCCCCTCCCCCCGGGGGCCAAGACACCATTTCGCCCAAAAAAATTATTTTTTTATAAATTTAGTTAAATTTGGTCAAAATCTGTTCAAATTTCGTTCGAAAAATTTTGAAATTTTCAAAATATCCGAAATTTCGGTGCCCCTGCCATAAATACCTAAAACGAAATTGCAAACCGTGAATGGGACGCCTCCTGCCACCGAGAAAAGTGGCCAAAATACCGGGAGAACCAACGGAGTGGGCTAACGTTTTCGGCTAGCGTTATCAGACGGCGACGCCATCTGATACGGTTTGCTCATTCGTTCTCGTCAGCTTGCTCTCTTCCAAATACAAGCTGACCACATACACCATCTCTCCTGACCTGTTCCTTCCTATTTTCATCCCAAATCCCCAGAATTCCAATCCTCCATTCAAGGATTAATCGACACATTGTTCTTGCCAGTCAACAAGAGGAAGCATTCAAGCATGGTAATGATCAGAACTTCAATTCTGTTTTCCTCTTTTTGATGAGCTCGACAGCAGTTGTTTCAAGGTACATTTGGTTTCTTGGATTGGTTTTGATGTCTTCATTGCATTGCAGGTTGGTCCAGCGATCCAAGGGAAGGAGCCACGGTGGCTGAGGCCTCTGCTGTCGGGGAGGTACTTCGCGCAGTGCGGCGAGCACGGCGACTCCTCCACCGCCGGCCGGTGCGAGTGCAACATGTTCTGCGTGGACTGCGCCGGCAGCGCCGCCGCCGCACTCTGCGCCTACTGCCTCCCGCTCCACGGCGGCCACCGCGTCGTCCAGGTCAGGAGGTCGTCGTACCACGACGTGGTGAGGGTGTCCGAGGTGTGCCGGCTCATCGACGTCTCGTGCGTCCAGACGTACGTGATCAACGGCGCCAAGATCGTCTTCCTCAACGAGAGGCCGCCGGGGAAGGCCGCCGCCGCCGCTGTCCGCTGCTGCGAGGTGTGCGGCCGTGGCCTGCTCGACTCCTTCCGATTCTGCTCCCTCGGGTGCAAGGTGCGTACGTGCTCCACGAATCAACCACCTAACGTTCGAGGATGCAAAGCGAAGGCTCTCCATTTTGGCCTTGTTTTCCGGGAGAAACATCGCCAATTATTGCAGATGTTTCATTCTTGGCATTCGACTGACTCTTTAGTTCTAAACAACTTGATTCTTTAATCGCATTTGCATAATTGCATTGGACGGAAAAATGATAGTACTACCTAGTTCCGAAATGGCAATCAACTGTGATGGTATGTAAGACGGGAAAATCTTTTTGTCCCTCGATGGGATGTTATCTTATTTTTTAATTTTTTAAAAAAATTTGGTAAAATAGATTAATATAAGATATATTGCTGCACAAATATACTAGTTTAAATTTAGCCTAGAGCTCTTGGAACAAAAATAAAAAATAGACTCTGAATATTGCGTACTAACGTGCAGGTTCATTTCTATTTTTGTGACGTTTGTACAGCTTGGAGGCATGAAGAGGGATCCTGAGCTGACGTTCGTGCTGCACGGTAAGCTGGGGTTGGAATCGACAACGGCGTCCGACGAGTCGTCGGCGCCCAGCAAGGGCCGGAGGACGTCGGCGGTGAGCGGAAGAGCCCGTGATGGAAGAAGCAAAGCGAAGATGGCGGAGGATGACGCGGCCGGCATTCGTCCCGGGACGCCGCCTCCCATTTGCAGCGGCCACCGGGCGTCCAGGCGTCGCAAGGGCTCGCCACGCCGAGCGCCACCGTACTAGTCCGGTCACCCTCGAAGAAAGAAAAGATCACATTTTATTGCAGCAAGTTTCCAGCATTTGCACAAGCGTGCATACACTTGGACACAGCGTAATTACACTTGAAGATTATTGTACTACTTTTACACGATCAAGCATGTAGTAAAACACAAGGGATATCAGAAGGTGAGACCAGATCCTTTCAGCTTCTCCTCAATAATGGCATCCAACTTCTTCGCCATCTCTTCAGTCAAGTAGTTCTTCCAGTCACCCACTTTACCCTTCCTGAAATACGACGAGTTCTCCATCGGCCGCCCGCCGGTCCGATCAGCCACCCCGGAGGAGTTCACCGGCAGGCGGCTCAGCTTCTCGAAGCTGCACAGCCTCACCACCTCCTCCACGACGTTGGCGCCGACCTCCTCGTCTGTGAACGGGACGCGGAGGAACTCGGCGAGCTTCTTGACGTGCTTGATCGGGTCGGCCATCATGTCGTCGTACTTGAGGAAGAGAACAGTGTCGGGGTCTGCCACGTGTTTGTTCCAGTAACCTAGGCAGTGGTTCCAGATCGGCCCGTAGATGGAGACACCATCGACGAACAGGTCGAAGGCCTCGTCGAGTTCTAAGGAGAAGTCGTCGGTTACCTTGTTCATGTAGTGCCATGTGGAGATGACGACGTCCTTGGGCTCCCGGCAGAGGTAGACGATGCGGCAGCCGAGCTCGTCGACGCGCGGGGGAAGCAGATGGTGCGGCAGGTGGGTGCTGAGCAGCCTCCGGGAGGGGAGCGCGTCGAGGGCGGTGAGCGGGTGGAGGTGGCGGAAGGGCAGCTCGATGAACGGCACGAGGTCCTGCGGGTGGCTGGTGAGCAGCGGGTGGACGCCGCCGCCGCCGCGCCGACGGGGTGGTGGGAGCGGTTCGCGACGGCGAAGGCGAGCGCCTTGAGCCAGGTGGTGCCGCACTTTGGGTAGGTCGCGAGGAGGACGTCGTCGTGGCGCGGCGCGAAATGGTCACGCACCAGCAGCACGCTCGTCACGGCCGGGCGCGTCAGCCAGCAGCCCTGGTAGAGGACGAACGTTGTCCACCATCCTTCCCTCGTCGGAAGCGGCACGAGGCTGTCATCTTCCTCTTCTCCGGTAGGGATGCTCTCGGCGTCGGGTTGCTGACCTTGAGCCATGGCGGCTACTCTTTGCTCGATCGGCACGAGGAACTGGCTCTCACAGAGAGAGTGAATGGGAGCAACAAATTAAAGTAAGGTGGTGTTAGGGAAACAAAATCCTTTGTCTATCCAATCAACGGAAGCATCCAACCGAAACCCGTAGTAGTATATTGATGTAGGTTTGCTTAAAAAAAATCAACACCTGCTTTGCGCGTGTTAATACTTTATAGGGCGACTTTTACTATTTAGGCCCTCTCGGATGCCCCAATATATGGAGTCTTTCTTTTTTTTACCGTCCGTTAAAAGATTTTGTATTTTCTAAGCATTAAGATCAAGAAAAAGAATATAATTGTTATAGGCAAGGATTCATTAGGGATAAACAACTCCGGGAAGATAGCCGGGCGCGGTGTAACGCCCCGATTTTTCGGGCTGTTAAAAACTATTTTATAAAAACCCTAATTTCAAAAATTTGACGTTTTAGTGTGTGAGCCTAAGGACTAAAATGCCTCGGATCTCAATTCTTCCCTCCTTAAAAAGTCCCAAAATTCTTCGATCAAAAAAAAATTCCAACAATTGGAGATAGAGTAGGACTCGGCTTCATATTATCTTACATGACAAGAAAAGGGATATAGTCCTAGCCGGATACTCTAGGTACTGATAAGAAAAGCCCTTGTTCGCATCCGACTGGGTTTTCTACCCTGTAACCCTCATCCCTCCAGTATATAAGGAGAGGTAAGGAGTCCCTTGGGGCAGATGATTCCATATACCGTGAAAGCAATACACCACAACTGGAAGTAGGGTATTACCTCACCTTGAGAGCCTGAACCAGTATAAATCTCATGTGTCATTTTGAATCCATCGAGTTTAGGTTCGACGAATAGCCCCATAAAATTATTGTCGATACAAAACATCGACAGTTGGCACACCAGGTAGGGGCTTTATCGAGATCATCGTCATCAAGCTCGATGGATCCAACCATAGGAGTCAACGGTATCAAGTTCTTCCCCGGGCAAACAATCAGCTTCGGGAGCCTCGACTTCGTTGCTGACAAACTCGGCGGTTTCAACCCGATCGGCCAGGAATCAAGCCAACTCAGCGCCGGTTGGCATAATCAACTCCGCAGCAATTTTCAGCATCCTGCTTCGGCAACACCCAAGATCTATGAGTTCTAGGACAACTCTTTTTCTTGATATTCGACTCGGATTTGGCTCTGAGCCGATCGAGATCGGGTCCAGGAGAGACGAGATCGTTAATTTCCTACTCAGACTCGACAACGCCGCACCAATCTTTAATTCCAATCTGATGTGGCAGACTCAATTCCACTTAGACTCGGGCAAACAATCTTCAGCACGACGCCGAGTAGCCATCTCCGGTCGGCACCACTCGGAGTCCCATCACACGTCACTTGGCCACCACAACGACGACCGATGGCGGTACCATCACAACGAGCGCCGGGATGACCAGGACGCTCAGGGACGACTATGACAGGATCTCTGCCACGACATCAATGCTCGACGCCGGGAGCACGAGGAAGATGAACGTCGCTGACTTGAAGACGAGCATGAACTCTTCGACCTCCACTATAAGCGGTTCCTTCGCCGCAGTAGGAGTCAGAGCCCTCACCTGCATGAAGGAGTTCAGGCGTTCACCCATGAGCTGTAACAAGTCGACTGGCCATCCGGTTTCAAGCCGACTGATATAGAGAAGTACGACGGCAAGACCAATCCGGAGTCCTGGCTCACCATGTATACTTTGGCGATACGAGTGGTTATAGGTGATCACAAGGCCATGGCTAACTATCTGCCAGTCGCCTTGGCTGACTCGGCAAGGACATGGCTAATAGGGCTTCCTAAGCAGTCAATTCGCTCCTAGGGGGAACTCTGTAAACGTTTCATCGCGAAATTCCAGGGAACATATGAGAGGCCAACTTCCGAGTACGATCTATATCAGTGCCACCAGAGGAAGAACGAGTCCCTCCGCGATTTCATTAAGCGCTTTTCCGAGAAAAGAAACTCAATACCTAAAATCAAGGATGAGGTCGTCATCACCGCCTTCCGCAAGGGAGTCAGAGACACGCCGTTCATGGCCAAGTTCACTCGAAAGCCAACCAACTCCATCAGAGCTCTCTTCGAGATGGCCAATAAATATATTGATTCAGCCGACGCAGTGGCAGAGGCACTTGACGAAAAGCCCCGACAGAAGGAGCGACGGGAGACGGACGACGTGGCCCTATCTAAGCCTGGGAACCGCAAGCGGAAATCTGGGGACTTCATTGCGGCAGTCGATAGCAACCGTTCTCGACCTTCTAGAACCGAAGATTATCAGAACAACAAGTGACATGTTTAGGGGCTCAAAAACTCAAATGCAAAGGATGGCATCCCCACTCCCAATTCATGCAATACCGAACAGTTAAGTCACTTTCTGATAAATATTTTCTTCTTTATATGATATTCTTATCTAAATGGGACAGGAGGCAACTCACTTTCCTATAGTTTGACCCGGATACAGCTTAGCACCAATCGAGATCAGATCTAGGGGGATGAGATCGTCAATTCCTCACTCGGCCTCGCCAATGCTATAGACGCTTACACCTAATAGGTGTACATACTGCGCATTGCTTTTTGCTCTTAATGATTGCAAAAGTACTCGAGTAGCATAAATTCCGATCTGTGAAGCTTTGCTTTATAAAAGAAAAACTCAAGTAACCCAAAACGCATGTCTAGGAAAGAGCCATGAGCCGACTCCTGACGCTTGGGGGCTATGACTAGTCAGGCAGAGTGTTTAAATGTAAGGTCAACTACTCAGGGAAATTAAAATCAATAAGAGGAGGAACATATATTTACATACATTGTAAAATATTTAAATTTTCTTCGGGTTATTGTTTTCTTCATCAGATACTACTCATCTAATATGTTTATAATGCAGGGCCCAGTTCTAGATACGCGTAATAGGAACTCATGGCTACGAGCCTATCTCCTACACTCGGGGGACTGGACCAGTCTACCATGATACACTTGGAGTGCGACGCTTCAAGAATCACTTGAAATATTCTATGAGAGCTACTGACCGAGTACTTGCGCTAATCGGGACACGGATGTTACCTTTACCTTGGTACGCCCCATGGGGACTAATAACCGACCTTCGGTAGCAGTCGGGGCTCGGGTACCACACTACTGGGTAGGGTACGTCCCATGAGGGTCGTCAGCCGAATCCTATGCTAATACGAGATTCGGGTACCTTATTTGGCCACAACTCTGTTAGGTAGGGTACGCCCCATGAGGGTCGTCAGTCGAATCCTATGCTAATGCGACGTTCGGGTACCTTATTCGGCTACAATTTTGCTAGGCTGGGTATGCCCCAAGAGGGTCGCCAGCCGAATCCTGCGCTAAAGCAGCGTTCAGGTACCTATTTAGCCAAAACAGGGAAACAAGCCACTATTGGAGCTTTCAGTCGGAGGAAACACCAAACCCGGAACCTACGGAGGTGCTTATTATTTTTCAAGACTAGAAGACCCCAATCATTCGATTCCTATTGGAAGACGAACTTCCTAAAGATCGCAACGAAGCTAAGTAAGTCAAGCGACGGAGCAAAAGCTTTATCATAGTCGAAGAAGGCCTATATTGTCAACGTTCATCCAGAATTCTCATGCACTGCGTCACACCTAAGGAGGACAAGCAAATCCTGCAATCTATCCACTCGGGCATCTGTGGCAACCATGCTACATCCAGAACGTAAGTCAAAAAGGCTTGATGACAAGGATTCCTTTGGCTGACTGCAGTTACCGACGTCAATGATATTGTTCAGACATGCGAGGGATGCCAATTTTGTGGACTGCACTGGATATATCGGTTTGGGCCGGCTTATTTGTTAGTAGGCTAAAGATATGAGTTCTTAAATAGCATGCTCTATTGGGTCGCTTGCTGGTCGCGTTAAAATCGCAATACAAGTGCTATTTTACAAGAACCAATTAAATAATCTGATATGCTTCATGCTAAGCCTATAGCCAGTGTATACATTCGGGTATCTTGATTATTTTAAAGTATTGAGGATATATCCTTATAAGGATCAATAGCTGGTCTCCATTAAAATTGAGGATACAGGTATATCTCAAGTACACCTCATCACACATTGGATTTACTTCATAGTGATACTTGGCTTACATGCTTAGCCAAATTGCCTTGAGCAAAATTTCCAACTAATATATAGCTGAAGAGTCCAATTTCTGAGAAACATATCACTCGGGAAAGACTTAAAGGTTAAAGATTTTTGACTTTATGTTTAATTGTTTTTCAATTAAGCACAAAGTCGGGTGCTACACCTAATAGGTGCACCTAATAGGCGCACACTATTCATCTATAAAGCCCTTCATAGCCTCATTGTCAGCTGACATGAAGCAGGACTCGGGAGAAGAAGCACTCGGACAATGAGTACTCGGGAGCAAAGCACTCGGGAATCTCTTCAACGTGGAGGATAAGCACTCGGTATCAGCTGTGACTCAACTATGAAAGTCTTAGGGGCTACTGTGGAGGCCATGAGCTCCGAGTATCTCAAAGAGGACAATTATGGCCACTTGGACAGAGGGTAGGCCAGTCCTTATAATTGGAGATAGAGTAGGACTCGGCTTTATATTACCTTGCAGGACAAGAAAATGGATATAGTCCTAGCCGGATACTCTATGTATTGATAAGGAAAGCCCTTGGTGGCATCCGACTGGGTTTCTTACCCTGTAACCCTCATCCCTCCAGTATATAAGGAGAGGTAGGGAGCCCCTTAGGGCAGATGATTCCATATACCGTGAAAGCAATACACCACAACTAGAAGTAGAGTATTACCTCATCTCGAGAGCCTGAACCAGTATAAATCTCGTGTGTCCTTTCGAATCCATCGAGTTTAGGTCTAACGAATAGCCCCATATAATTATTGCCGATACAAAACATCGACAATATGGCTTGCTCGGACTAGCAACCGGCCCATCTTAGACCACAAACTTGTTGGGTCCACATTAGACCGACCCATCTTGGACATCAGTACGGTCCACCCATGTGTAAAGGCTAGAAATATAAAAAGTCTATATTACCTCCCATAACTATGGCTCGAGCCTGAGTTTCCTATTTCATCCGCAAAACCAGATATACAATCTCTCTTAATTATCAATACTAGTTTATTTTACCTCCTGAGCAGTTTTGATGCGCTTATGTGGCTTTACAGTAAAATAAATATCTGGTTTTGATAATTGAGAGAAGCTTCGTATCTAGTTTTGTGATTGAGAGAGAAAAATCGGACTCGGGAGGTAAATATTAATGGTCCAATTTGATTTCCATTATTGAGTGGATTATTGCTTTTTCCTACTAGGATATGTCGTGCGTTTTGGCCCATGCAAACGAGGCCCAAAGCTGTAATTCATTCATATTTCCAGCTCTTGAACATGCATTTTATTGCAGCAATACAAGATTCCAACTCTTGCACAAGCGTGCATACATTTGGCTGCTGAAGATTATTTTTCATCGACACCAGAGCATGTGCATCCGAGCATGCACGTAAAAAACAACATAATTATATCAGAAGGTGAGACCAGATCCTTTCAGCTTCTCCTGAATAACGGCATCAAGCTTCTTCGCCATTTCTTCAGTCAAGTTGTTCTTCCAGTCTCCTACCTTCCCATTCCTGAAGTACGACGAGTTCTCCATCGGCCGCCCGCCGATCCGATCGGCCACGCCGGAGGAGTTCACCGGCAGGCGACTCAGCTTCTCAAAGCTGCACAGCCTCACCACCTCCTCCACCACGCCGGCGCCGACCTCCTCGTCGGTGAACGGGACGCGGAGGAACTCGGCGAGCTTCTTGACGTGCCCGGCCGGGTCGGCCATCATGTCGTCGTACTTGAAGAAGAGAACAGTGTCGGGCTCCTCCATGCTCTTCTTCCAGTAGCCTAGGCAGTGGTCCCAGATCGGCCCGAAGAGGGAAAAGCCATCGACAAACAGCTCGAAGGCCTTGTCGAGATCGAGGCCATGGCTGCTCGGCACGAGCTGCTGCTCCCACAGCAAGTGATTGGGAGCAACAAATTAAACAAGTACGTATACTGCATCATATCTATCCAAATATCCAATCAACACAAGCATCCAGCCAAACACGTATTGAGTAGAGTAGGTTAATAAACTCAACGTCCTGCTGCTGTTTCGATTAATAGTATTTGATTGAATTGAATTAAATATTGCACGCGTGCATCGCGTGTATTAATTTTTTTATAGGTCGTGTTTTAAGTATTTACTAGAAAATTGGGCACACCGTTGGCGCGTCCACCATTTTGAATATGTTTATTTAGACTATTGTTATGTGTAGTTAGAGAAAAGATAGTAACTTGAAAAATTATAGCAATAACACAATGTTGAACAAAAAGGTGTAAAATTTGTCAAGTATTGCATTAACTTGAGCTAAAGCTGGAGCTAATAGAAAACTACATAAGAACCATTACAATGAACTAGTTTAATTGCTTGATTGTATGTAATTAGCATATCAAAATTGCATAGTATTGCTTTTGCTAACTGCTGCTACCACAAAACTGATATAATCATCATAATGTCAGTTAATCTTAAACTTTTGCTAATTACATTGCTTTAAACTGCGCCGGCAGCGCCGCCGCCGCACTCTGCGCCTACTGCCTCCCGCTCCACGGCGGCCACCGCGTCGTCCAGGTCAGGAGGTCGTCGTACCACGACGTGGTGAGGGTGTCCGAGGTGTGCCGGCTCATCGACGTCTCGTGCGTCCAGACGCACGTGATCAACGGCGGCAAGATCGTCTTCCTCAGCGAGAGCTGGCATTTGTCTCGGGACGCTGCCTCCTATCTCCAGCCACCACCGGCCGTCCAGGCGGCGCAAGAGGCGCCACGCCGAGCGCCGCCGTACTAGTCCAGTCACCGGTGAGAGTATGAGGCCGTGATGCTATCATCACGGTCACAAATATGTACCACGTGTACTTTCAGATATGGCTCGCATGGGAAGTCCACTGGCATCTGACCCAGCAAAACGACTCTATAGCTTGTTAGATTACACCAACCTATTCTTGTAAAGGCTGGGGATTTATAAAGTACTTTCTCTATCACAAAATATAAAAACCTAGTATCGAATATACAATCTCTCTTAATTATCAATACTAGTTTATTTTATCTTCCGAGCAGTTTTGATGCGCTTATGTGGCATTACAGTAAAATAAATATCTAGTTTTGATAATTGAGAGAAGCTTCCTATCTAGTTTTGTAATTGAGAGAGGAAATTCGGACTCGGGAGGTAAATATTAATGGTCCAATTTGATTTGGACTATTGAGTGGATTATTGCTTTTTCCTACTAGGATGTGTCGTGCGTTTTGGCCCATGCAAACGAGGCCCAAACCTGTAATTCATTCATATTTCCAGCTCTTGAACATGCATTTTATTGCAGCAATACAAGATTCCAACTCTTGCACAAGCGTGCATACATTTGGCTGCTGAAGATTATTTTTCATCGACACCAGAGCATGTGCATCCGAGCATGCACGTAAAAAACAACTTAATTATATCAGAAGGTGAGACCAGATCCTTTCAGCTTCTCCTCAATAACGGCATCCAGTTTCTTGGCCATCTCTTCAGACAAGTAGTTCTTCCAGTCCCCCGCTTTACCCTTCCTGAAAAATGCAGAGTTCATCGGTCGTCCACCGATCCGATCAACCACCGCGGAGGAGTTCACCGGCAGGCGGCTCAGCTTCTCAAAGCTGCACAGCCTCACCACCTCCTCCACGACGCCGGCGCCGACCTCCTCGTCGGTGAACGGGACGCGAAGGAAGTCGGCGAGCTTCTCGACGTGCCCGGCCGGGTCGGCCATCATATCGTCATACTTGAGGAAGAGAACAGTGTCGGGCTCCTCCATGCTCTTCTTCCAGTAGCCTAGGCAGTGGTCCCAGATCGGCCCGAAGAGGGAAAAGCCATCGACGAATAGCTCGAAGGCCTTGTCGAGATCGAGGAAGAAGCCATTGCCTACCTTGTTCATGTAGTGCCACATGGAGACGACGACGTCCTTGGGCTCCCGGCAGAGGTAGACGATGCGGCAGCCGAGCTCGGCGACGCGCGGGGGAAGCAGTTGGGGCGGCATGTGGGTGCAGAGCAGCCTTGGGGAGGGGAGCGCGTCGAGGGCGGCGAGCGGGTGGAGATGGCGGTAGGGCAGCTCGATGAACGGCACGAGGTCCTGCGGGTGGCTGGTGAGCAGCGGGTGGTCGCCGCCGGCGACGCGGTGGCGGGAGCGGTTCGCGACGGCGAAGGAAAGCGCCTTGAGCCAGGTGGTGCCGCACTTCGGGTAGGTGGCGAGGAGCAAGTCGTCGTGGCGCGGCGCGAATTGGGCACGCACTAGCGACACGCTCGTCGCTGTCGGGGATGACAGCCAGCAGCCGTGGTAGAGGACGAACGTCGTCCACCATCCTTCCCTCGTCGGAAGCGACGCGAGGTCGTCATCTTCCGCTTCTCCGGTAGCGGCAGGGATGCTCTCGCCCTCGACATGACCACCACGAGCCATAGCTGCTGCTCCCACAGAAAGTGAATGGGAGCAACAAATTAAACAAGTACGCATACTCCAGCATATCTATCCAATCAACACAAGCATCCAACCGAACACGTATTGAGTAGTGGTTAAAAAACTCAACATCTTCCGTGTTTCGATTAATACTGTTTGATTGAATTGAATTGAATATTGCACGCATGTGTATTCTCTCCGATTTTAATAAATAATGTGTTGATTTTTGGACATACGTTTAACCATTTATCCTATTTAAAAATTTTATACAAATATATAAAAATATTAGTCATGTTTAAAGTACATTTTGTCGAGAGGTTAGATCCTGACTATTGTATTTATGGATGTAGGAGTCATCTAAGTATTCGTTGATATGTAGAAAGTAAAGCGGGACACGGAATTATACTATTTCAGGCCTTTCAATTGGGATCTTTATGGAGTGGCTACCAAATCTACCAACTATAGATGATGGGATGTAGTAGTCGATGATTTGGCTGAAAGCTTTCTCTGACTTGTGTTTCTAGACTTGTAGGCTTTTGATTCCATGCCCTCTCCTCCTAGGAGGCATTGTTTTTATACCGGTAGGTGACTCTTTCTTCAAATAGAACCTGGAGGCTCCTGAATAGGATATGGGCAGAGTAAACCTTATCGTAACCAAGTCGGACTATAGAATCTTCCTCTATCCAGAGTACATTTCCTTTTCTGTATGTAACTTTATCCATATCCGCTCTTCACTTTTTATATATTGTTAGGTAAACTAATTTGCTTCTCTTATAATAAATATTAAAGATCTTATTACATTTAGTCACATTAAAAATATATTTAATTTTACTTTGCCGATCCTTGCGAGGAGTCAGCATCAAACTAAAGCAAACGAATGGTTTATGTTTGTTAGTCTATGACCGTTCGGCTGTGTAGACATCATATCTTTATTATCATCCAATGATTCATTTTCGGAACAATCAAGAATATCCATACTAGGTTTTTTATTATGTGTTTTTATAAACTTTTTAACTTCTTTAGCCCGACTTTCTTGACCAGAGCCTTTTGTAAAACTTAACTAACACCAAGAAATTATTGGTCTTCTAATCTCTCTTTAATGGGAACAAGTAAACCATTGCAAGTAAGATTGGTCAAATATCTTTTATTAATATTCAAGCTAAAACATTGGTTTTTAGTATCTCTAAACCTTTTGATATAATCAACAATAGATTCATTGTACTTTTACCTAACCGATGTTAAATCAGACAACCTAAGCTCAATTTCACCAGTATAGAAAGAATCATGGATTTTTTTTTCTAATTGAGCCCAAGTATGAATAGAATTTGCCGGTAAACAAATAAACCAAGTAAATGTAGTACAGGACAAAGGTAAAGAAAACATGCGCAATTTTAAAGCATCCATATTGCTTTCATCACCAGATTGTGCTAAGAACTGGCCAATGTGCTCCCACATAGTTCTACTATCTTCGCCATTAGGTACTTTATAACTACGAGGATATGGGAGACTATCAAAATAATCAGGATACGACTTTTGGTAAACCTTAGCCCGATTGTTTCGCTCAATTCCAAAGGCTTCTCTAACTATGGTACGTATCCTTTCATCCATGTTCTCAGATCTTTGTTGCTTATTTGCTGGCCTAAGAGGTGGCGGTGGCGCAACATGATTATGCTGGCCATAACGTGCGCCTTGGGAATACCCTCCAATAGGTTGATGAGGATTAGGATCATTGTAGGCATTATAAACCGGTGAAGGTAGTGGTGGAGCAATAGGATTAGTGGTACCAACAGGAGGCACATAATGATGTAATATAGAATTATTATTCAAGGGATTTATCTCCTGCACAAGGACTATGGCGCCGGTCTAACCAGCCATATAGGGCCTGGTCAGACCGGCCTAGAGCTCGGTCTGATTGGTAGACAGAGCGGCGATCAGACCGGCTATAGAGAGCACGGTCTGATTGGCCGAGAATAAGTTTTTTGGATTTTTAACCCCGATGTATTATGTGGTGTGCCTACTGGCAGCCCAATTGATTTTGCTATGTATATGCAATATAGGAGGCACACTATTATTAGGGTTTGCACTGTTAGATGGCAAATTGGCTATTGGAGAGCCAATTTGTGCGGAAAGCTTCTCCATCCTACTATCGAAGAAAGAACTCATAGCGGCTTCCAATTGATTGGCCAAGGAAGTGCAAATAGATCTATCTACGGAGCTAGCAACAAGTTCATGGATAACAGGAGATAAGTCATTGGGTTTAGGAGTGACCTCATCCGAGACAATGATTCAGGGAAGCGAGACGTCTTTTTTGAGACACCTTGGCAAGATCTGACATAGCACTCGAGCATCACCTTCTCCATCGCCAATTTTTGTTCCTCGATCTCCTGCCATTCCTCCTCGGTCAAGTCCTCTATGGTAAGCGAGATGGCGTTGCTTGAATCGATCCCTGTGCGCCTTGACATGGCATTGATGTAAATGTCCCTAGCGAAGTCGCCAAAAATTGTGTTGACGCTTTTTTCGGTCACACGACGAGAATTACCTAAAACTTTGCGGTGTAGGAAGTCGCCAACCACCTCAATCTAGATCAACGTGGGTTTTGCAATCAAAACCAGCTAGCAGAGCCGATTCCCGATGGATTGAGATAAACACCCGTCTTGTGGACGGAATGGAAGGTTTACAGGACAAACCTACAAAGGGGTAACTCACAATCTCATAGCAAAGACGGACGGTTTACAACGTAAATCAACAAAGATATACGAACTAGGCTAAAAAACTAAGCAAAAAGTAGATGAAAAGCTGAAAGAACTATTCAATTGGTTAAATTGAATGTTGTGTTGTTGGTTGATTGTGTGTTGTCAATTAAACAGGCCATAACCCTTATAAAGGGGTTGGACTTGCATTTCTTGAGCCTTTTCCACACCTATTCAGGTTAGAGATCAATTAAGACTCATCAAACCCCGTGCACACCGAAAGAAACATGAGAACTGTCGTAATTGCACTTGGACTTGGGCTACAGTCTAACTATCGGGCTTATGTCCGTCTGACCGCAGTTACCCCGCCGGTCCGGCGGGTCACCTAAGGGCAGTCCAACCAGCCTTCTGAGGAAGACTCGGGCCTTTTCCAAATTTTGCTTCTTTTCCAACATATTTTTCCATAGTGCTAAATTTGGGTGTCAACAATATCTTTCTCTAGAAAAACCGTTTATTATCCATGTAAAAATACAACAAATCTATATATTCCATATAGAGGCTAGTACATGCTCTTTTATGAGCCTTGTATTACTTTGAAAGGGCATGGGCCAAAAATTGTGGCTTTATATGCTTGGTCGTAAAAGCCACCAGCCAAGGCCCAAGCGACCAAACCTGAGGTATGCCCAAATGGCGTATGAGGATAGGAGGCCCAAAAAGGCAAAACACACGAGTACGCAAGCCGCTAGCGTTAGGGGCGGGCTCGTGCGAAGGCCGAAAAGCAGAGTGGCACATCCTCCACCAGCTTGAGGTTAATAGAAGATTACTATAAGATTATATTAGGAAAAACTCCAGTTTACGTCCCTCAACTATAGGCCGAGTTTGATTCACGTCCCTCAATCGCAAAACCGGGTACAGAACGTCCCCTAACTTCTAACCAGTGTAAATCGAGTCCCTCAGCGGTTTGAACAGCGGCTTCATGCTATGTGACACCCATGTGGCATGTTGACTATGTCTTCGTCCCATGTGTCGTCTACGTGACACTTACAATTAGAAAAAAGTAGGACCCATATGTCAGGGGCTACCCTCGTCTTTCTCCACCCTCTCCTCTCTCCACCTCTACCCTTCCCCTCCAAGTGGTTTCCAGGGCGGCGGCTGGCGGAGACAGTGGTGACGGCCAC
Organism: Oryza meyeriana var. granulata; assembly: GCA_003991445.1. Taxonomy (NCBI): domain Eukaryota; kingdom Viridiplantae; phylum Streptophyta; class Magnoliopsida; order Poales; family Poaceae; genus Oryza; species Oryza meyeriana. The sequence continues at coordinate 206,281 of RYFJ01000431.1, read as the reverse complement.
CGACGAGGAGTCGAAGCGAGGTAGGAGGAAGGCGCGCACAAGCATTAAGCGCAAGGTGGCATAAAGCGAAGCGAAGCCAACTCAGCTCCGAATCCCCCCTCCACATGGGGGGGTGGAGGAAGAAGACGATGCCGCAAATAAACAAATACGAATGGTGGATGCGGCATCCACCACCTAGCAGCAACCCCTATTGCATCCCAGTGCCCACCTAGGTTGGTTGGCTAGGTCGTTGCCCGTTTGCTTCCACGAGCAACGAGATCGGGTTGCGGCCCAGGGAGATGCACCCGCTCTGCTGCCGACTGCACCCTTGGAGGTGGCGGCGACGAGACGGCGGACGAGGGTGACTAGTCCCCTTGTTCAGTGCCGCCGGTGGCGGCAGCGAAGGAGGAGGTGTTGGTGGTCCCCGCGGCAGTGGCGGGGGTGCTATACAAGTGGACCAACATTAGCAAGGGGTGGTGGCCGTGGTGGTTCGCGATCCACGATGGGGTGCTAGCCTACTCGAAGATCCGCCGCTGCGTGGCCGCCGAGCCGGCGTCAAGCTCATCGGGGTGCCCCGTGGCGGCGATGTCGGGGACCAGCCCATCGGATTCGTCCCTCTCAAGGTGACACGCCCTCGCGCTCCCTCCAATCCTTTTGCATTTTGTTTCGTTCACTCCATTTATACTCGTGATCGATCTCAACATCTATTGCTTCGATTCTCCCCCAAAACTCACAACAACGACGAAATCATTCGTTCAATTGCACCTATTTCATCAATTTAGTTGCACATTTTGTTTCGTGAAACCAATTTGCACGAGTTTGGTGTGCCTACTGCCGCTGCTCGGTTTCCACGCCGCATCATAGTCACCAGATCGAATCAATCCAACAGAAGCTCCCCACCGTCCCTGGCGGCCGCCGCCTTGGAAACCACTAGGAGGGAAAGGGGAGAGGTGGAGAGATAGGGAAGAGAGGGGAGAGGGGAGGGTGGAGAAAGAAGAGGGTAGCCCCTGACATATGGGTCCTACTATTTTTTTTGTTGACTATAAGTACCATGTAGACGTCACATAGGACGAATACCTAGTCAACATGCCATGTGGGTGCCATGTGGGTGCCATGTAGGACGAAACCGCCGTCCAAACAACCGAGGGACTTGATTTACACTGGCTTTAGAAGTTATGGGACTTTCTATATCTGGTTTTGCGGTTGAGGGACGTGAACGAAACTCAGCATATATCTTAGGGACGTAGAGTGGACCTTTTCCATTATATTATGAGACCCCTTTTGAAGCCGGCAATCCCCGAGCCCAAACTCCTGGCCCATGGAGCTTTGGGCCCGAACACCGTACCATTTGGATGGGCCTCAGCCGTGTGGGAGCAACTGGGCTAGATGCGCGGTGTGGGCTGAATGATCGAGCGGCCGACGGCGTTTGGCTTGACCCACCTCCACCTCTGTGTGCCATGAATGCGTGCGTGCTTGCATCATGCACCACACGGGTACGTCGTCTCTCGCCGAAACGGAGAAAGTGGGCCAACTTTCCGATTCCATGCATGATGCCTACCATGGGCACAAACCCTTTGCACGAGCTTCCAATGCACTTATGCCTGCACATCGTGCATGCGTTTGTTTGCCCGAGGGCGGGCTCAGCAAACTGCAGACATTCAGTGCAGGCATACGATTATTGCACGCATATGCGTTCCACTCCATATAGTACATTCGAAATTAACGAGCACTAGTTTATTCAACCGTACGTGTGATCTCTTTCTTTCAAAAACGAAAGAGAAAATTTTAGATAACCTCGAATATTATATTTCAAATTACACAAAATTACAAAGATTTTGGCATATGACATGTAACCCTGGGTATTATAGTATTAAGGTTTCACAAAACCACACCGTTAATAAATCAGACATAATATTGTAGCAAAATAAAAAATATTATAGCAAAATAAAAAAAATATTGAACTTAGATGATTTGTAACTTTTATACAATAGATTAATGAATTTATAAATTTCAGATATAAGTTTATAACTCATCTGTACGGCTGATAAATGAAAATTGATTAACGGTGTAGTTTTATAAAACTATAAAATCACAATACTTGGAGTTATATCTAAGATGCTAAAAACCATATGGTTTTATATAACTTGAATCATAATAGATAGGATTTTATGAAATTTACTCGAAATAAAAATAAAAACACTATGTGATCCTCCCGAAAAGCTGCTTCACACAGTCACGTGATGGTGTGGTTTGTTAGTTGATGATGAGCTTAGCATGAGCCTGGGTCACAGGGGCGTCGGCTAGCACTTAACCAACTCTGCAGAAACCGATGGACGGGCGACCGCTCGCTACGCGTCCATTCGACCGGGTCGGTGATGGGTGCCTGTCAGGCTATCTAGTGACCCTTCCACGATCGATATATATCGTGACAGCAACACCTTGCATGTCTCTGCTGCACCCGTACTACTCCATGCCGTGTGCCGTCGTGCACTGTACATGCACCTACGCATTAGTTGCATTCTGTGGTGGTCGATTCGCGGATTATTTTGATGGCGATGCATCCATGATGCTGTATGATCGATTCGCTCGATTTAATTCATGCCAATTAATTATTAAGAGGAAGTAGCATAGATCAAGTAAGAAACCGTTGTGCTACTACTAGGAATAGGAACGTACGTGTTGCTAGGGATTTTTAACTTATTGTTGCTCTTGTTGTTGTTATCATCGTCGTTGTTGTTGGCGAAAAAAGCAAGCTAGGCAAGGCTGCTTCTGCCGTCTGCGTGCGCTGTAAAGTGTCGGCAGGTGGCTCATTGGGCTCGCTCGCTCAGTCGCTCGTGCGCGGGCACCGCAAAAACTTGGGTTTTATCGCGCTGCGCGCTGTGATCTGCAGCCGTTGCCGTTGCGTTGCGTTGCTCGGCTTTTGGCCTCTTTCTTGGACTCGCGAAGGCGCTCGCTTCCCGGCTTTTAACCAGCTAAGCTGCATTGCTGGCCGCTGCTGAGCTTTCGCCTTTGGCTTAATTGCTCGCTGTCTTTATATTACGCTCTAGCTCCTCACTCTGTCCCATCCATCTGCTCCTTTGCCCCCCATGCAACATGCATCCCTGTAACTCCCATATTTGGCTGCTTGTTTAATTACCTCGCGTTCATATACTTAATTTTGTTAGTACAAGGCATTTACTAACAGTTATTTATTAGAATATAATTTTTATAATATAAATTGATATTTATTAGATTCATATTTATAAGTACTTACTTATGATTATGTTTTTTATATCGTAAAAATGAGATTCTAATAGAGCAATTTTTAGTTAAAAACTTGTCTTATCGAAACCTAATACGTCTTATATTTTTAAACAGGAGAACTATGTCACTATGTGAGTTGTCTGTAATTATTGAGATAGTTTTCATAGGCATAGTCACACATTCTGTCTTAAGAGTCTTAGATAGTTACAGCTATTGTAAAAACATATAACTCTCCAAACAGTTTAGATTCTCGCTCTAGATTTTAAGAGTTGTAGAATTCAGAATAGCTAAAAGCTGAAGAAGCCTATCTTCTCCAGATTATAACTAATTTATCTATAGCTCCCTTAAACCGGACTAGACTGGTGGTTTATTACGAATTGGAACTGGCTTAATGTGTATGAACATAAAATTTACATATGGATATATTGAAACTGTATTAGGGGAATCTTTCTTTGATTGTTTTGGTTTAATCCAGGCTAGGTGCTCTACCTAAATCCGATATGTGCTTTAAGATTCATATAGGATCAGAGTAATCTTTTTCCTTAAAGAAGTGTACAGAAGCAGAAACCTACTCGTAAGTATTCGATGGTCAATGCCATGTTTCTTAGACCACAACCATATCAACATAAAAAAAATGTAATAGAACGGCATCTCATATACTGCAGGACCAGCATCGTGTGTTTTGATGTATACTACATGCAGTACGTACCCGTAGTCTAAGCCATTTTGATTGCCTTTTTCCAGTTCTTTCAATCAGGAGAACCCAACCATTGGCCCGGCTAAAAGAGAATCCTACCATTTGTCCTTTTTTTAATGTCACCTCACCTGTCAATCCACACATACGTGTGATGTTTATCTGACTCCATATGATATGCATGATATATCGACGTCGGCGACGTGTATATCAACTGAACTCTAACCGATTCAGACAACGGCATATCACCTTTTCTTTTTTTTTTCCTTTTACAACCATATCGGTTTATGTTAATCAGAATACAATCACTTTCGGTGTACCAAACAGTGTTCATGTAAAATCGATCAGAAATTAAATGAGTTGCATGCATGATGCATAATGCGGCTGAATCACACGCAGACGACTGACGACGGCACAGTTGTTGCGGTGGTTGTGGCTTTTATTTGCGGAAATGGACCAAGAAGGAGGCCAAGATGGTAGCAACAGGCAACCTAATTCTCATCTGCCCGTGCTGCCACCTACTAATAATCTCTACTACTTGTTCTCATATCCTTTTTGTTTTTATTTTCTGTAGAACGGCACTGCGATTTCATCACCACTAAGCTATCATTATCGCCACCTCGCCATTATTGATAGCAGCTCGGCTTTCTTTGTTCTTTTAATGGAGGAATAGGCAAGCAGCTGGGACAGAGGGACACACTTGATGCCGTTGATCGATTTTTCTTTTTTTTGCTTTGATTCCTTTTAAACTCTGCTTTCTTTGGTCATCCTTTTCCTGACCATATCTTCATGCAGGTTTCATTTGCTTTCCTTTGCTTCTTTGGCCTTGTGGGTCACCACCTTAACTCCTCTTCTTGCTGCTAATCCTACCTTCTCATCCAGTCTTAAATATCAGCTCATGAGCATCCTGGCCATTATTATCTATCTGCATATGTTGGAGAAGTAGTACTGGCAACCAGGACATCTCCTGCCTATCATTTCTGCTGTGCTTCATTATTCTTGTTGTCTCTAGTACCAAGGAGAACTTGCATTTCCTTCTGTTCTTCAAACCCTTTGCTGAGTTCTGTGCAAGTTGGAAGCTTGGAGTTGAGAGTGAGAGAGAGAGAGAGGATTTCTCATCATCCAGACCAAGCTGAATCATGGCCTTCTTGTTCTGTTCTGCTCATTGCTAGCTATACCACATAGCAATAGCTCATGATATATGAGTCTGGTAAGTTTCATTAGTTTCAGTAATTAGATTGTTTTTCTCCTTCTCCTCAGCTAGTTATGGAGAACTGAATAGGATTGCAATACTTGCTTGCTCTTGATTGCTGGTAGGTTCTTGGTGACTGAGGCACAGTCTAAGAATCCATGGGAGATGCAGCATCAGAAATGTTCGTGGAAACAGCCTTGTGTTGTGCAGAAACACCAAGAGCTAGCCACTCATCTTCTTGTCTGCAGCACCGACACTCGAGAAGGTTAGCACGCATACGCAATCTTTTCAGCAGGCTGTTGATAAATTTTGTTCTTCTACGCTCTAGCTCTTTTTGCAGAAAAGGTTTGTGAGATAATAAATAGCAGCTAAAAGAAAGCAGAATCGATTAGCACATGGATACGCAGGGCAATTCTAATCGTTTTGATCAATTTCATATATATTGTTCATCAGCATTTTGTTGCATTAGAATTTTACTGCAGCACGCCTTCCTTTTTGTGTGTGTGTGTGTGTTACGATGCTCTGTCGTTGTCTCCACCAAATCACCTGACAAACTGTCAGGTGCGATGTACAGTACTGCAAATGATGTTGAAAGTTGCTATTCTAGAAACAGGAATTTCCCCTTTTTTGTGAACGTGAAGAATGGCAACGTAGACAGTTGTACAAGCAAATCATCCAGCAAACTATCTGTTCCTATTACTCTTTCTTGTCTCCTTTGACTAAATAACACGCTATCTTTTACTACAATACATTTCATTTCACTATTCTCAGCTGCTTAGCTTCTCGTTAGTTTGAACGATTATTCTGATTAAGCAGTGTTCTAACTTCAATTCTTGTATTTTTCAGTGTTGTAAGCACACATGGAAATGTATTGGACATATCGCCGAGATTCTCCTATCACAAACCTGTGGGTAATTTAAATTTCCTTTTGTGTCTGTGCTTTTGTTAATAACTTTTCCTTGCTGGCTTGTTTCAAATAAGCAAAAGTTACTACAAACTTCAATTACTACTTTCTTACTGAATTTTGCTTTAATGATATTTTCTCATGATTCTGCAGACAACCAACAAAGATAAGATGCTTCGCAGAAGATATTCCGTTAACCTTCCAGAGCATTTACCTGAGCATCACTTGATTACAAGTGCAGAACAAAGTGAGAAAACTATATCAAAGGTTCGCTCCACAGCCTCATAAGTAACGTAGTTTTTCATGATCTCAAGGTCTTGTTTGTTTCCAAAAGCTGAAGAAAAGCTGTTCAGTGCAGGTCTTATACCCACACTTTATGCTCTAATCATCTTGCTTTTTTTCAAAATAGCTTAAGACCTTAAGGCCATGCACCACAATAATGACACTCTAAAACAGTGTTTCAACTTCAAAATTCAAATAAGTACGATGCAAAAAAGGCAATTCAATTATAAACATTTAGCTAGCGATATCTGATCACTGACCTTGTGGTTCCTGCAGTCTGTTGCAGACTTAGTTTGGGAGATAGCAGCCCTTGAGGAGGAAGTTGTTCGCAAGGAACTGCATTTGCTTTCCCTCTACAGGGCAGCATTTGATCAACACCTAGGTGTATCCCCTCGAGTTTCTGCCCAGGTACACGCACCTTGCCACCTTGGATGGATCAATGTTCAGAACTTTACTGTACCTAAATTCAGGGAGCAGAAACTATACTTAGGCTACAATTGTGATCAGGTGGATCAAGAAATACACCATCAAAAAGGCAGAAAGAAAGCTGATGAAGGTGCCCTCCGATTGAGAGATATCAAGGAGTCTGCATCCTACAACCTGCCAACAGTTTCAGATTATAAACGCGTATGAACAATCTCTTCTTCTTTTAGTTCTTCTAAAAAATGTGCAACCTTGTGCCAGTTTCAGTTATACCATTTTCCCTTTGAGAATACAGGTTTAGCTCTAGGTTTGTAACAAAATCTCCCAAAATGAGAAATCTAATGCACCTTTCATGTTATTCATCACAGGGGCTGTCAAGATCATCTTCAGGCCATTCTAGTCTTGCAAATTTCTTGAGTGCTTCGATTGCTGAATACGTACCTAAGATTTCCTGCAAACTTTCGGAGGACATTATAAGATGCATTTCTGCGGTATACTGCAAACTTGCAAGCCAATCATCACAAAATGTGCCGGATTTTGAGACTTTATCAACTCCTTCCTTCTCCTCTTCAAGTACATTTTCTTTAAAGCACCGTGTTGATAGTTGGAGCCCGCAATGCCATTACAATGTCAACACAAGCTCTGACAAATATGATTCATTGAATGAGAATAGTGCACAAGATAGTGGGATGATAATATGCCCAGGAATGTATATAGATGCAGAAAAGTTTGAATATGCTTCTAAAATGCTAGAGACTGTCAGGTAAGCAACTGTGAAACAAAAAAAAATCCTAGAAAACAGAAAAACCTATTGATTTACATATGTTCATTTTGTATGTCAGATTGCTGATAAAACGGCTTGAGAAAATTGACCCAACAAAAATGGCACGTGAGGAGCAGCTCTGTTTTTGGATCAACATTCACAATGCTTTGGTGATGCATGTATGTGCAGCATTGATAACTTTTTTTTTTAAGACTGATAACAGTTGTCACCTTCACTATATTCAACTTCTAATGTTAACCCCAGAATGCATGCATATCTAACCCACAGTATCTTCTGAAATGTAACAGGCTTTTATGGCTTATGGACTTCAGGAGAAACGCATGAAAAACACAGACATGATTCTGAAGGTAAACAACTATCAATTTTTTAACAATTATACTGTAATGATTTGAAATGTTTGGATATATCTTACACACCTGAACAATCTGTTGTCAGGCTGCATACAATGTGGGTGGGCTTTCAGTAAACGCCCAAATTATTCAGAACTCAATTATTGGATGTCAATCCCATCGTCCTTCAGTGGTATGCTTTACACTTTACACCTACACAAAAATTTCCACCAACAATACAAACACAAACATATTTCAGAAGGAAAAATGCTAACAAATTAATTGGCATGCAGTGGGTACGGACGCTCTTTACTCCACTGAAAAAATCGGCATCAGGGAGCTCCATACATCCATATGCTCTTCATCCTCCAGAACCACTTGCTCATTTTGCCCTTTCAACTGGAGCATTTTCAGATCCACCTGTAAGTAGCACAGATTTGCTAAATTTTTAACTGCAAAGTGACCACATTATTCTTACTGTAAAAGGTTCCGCAGGTGAGGCTGTACACTGCCAAGAAAGTGAATCATCAACTGGATCAAGCCAGGACTGAGTTCATTCAAGCTAGTGTCATAGTCAGAAAGCAGACAATCTTTCTACCTAAAGTTCTTCATCATTATGCAAAGGATGCTGCTCTCGAGTTGCCTGACTTGGTTGTGATGGCATGTGAGATCATGCCTGAAGCTCAACAAAAGGAAATCAGACAATGTCTTAGGAGAAGGATTGACAAGTGTGTTGAGTGGATCCCCTTCAAATCATCTTTCAGATATACTATACATATGAGTTTGGCTGAGTAGGCACTGTTTTCCCTACTTTCCCTAATAGTGCTTGTAAATAATGAACAAATAACAAATGATTGGTGTATATGTGTAGTGTAAAAAGGTGATTGTGATAGTTCCCAAGGATAGGAATGCTGTAGTTTACTATCTTCCCCTTAGTGATGTAGTGGTACAAGTACAACTCACTTGGGCATTTCAGTTGAGAAGAGCATGCCAACAGGAAAAAAATTCATATGCTTTGCATTGCTTTTTCTTCTGCGAATTGATACAAGGTTATACATTAATCAAGACACTAGAAGAAGCAGTTTTGCACTTGACATTCCAGAAAACACCCAGTAAAGCAAAATGCTTTGAATTCTTGATGTCCAAAATGCCAATAAAGATAGCCCAATAGTACAAAAGGAAAAACATTCACCTGAAAACAAACATGCTACATGGGAACTGAAGAGATGATGAGTGCCTAAACTGCTGCAAGCAAACCAAATTTCATGGCAAACTTCTTCTGATTACAGTCAAGCATCTCACTGAGGCTGCACCTTGAGTTCGTCTGCTTGAGCACCTTGTGGCGGTACTCCAGGCTCCTCTTGAGGCCATGGCGAAAGAACTGGGGGTAATCCACCACCTCACCCATGTCCCGCCCCATTTCTTCAACAAGGAATTTCATCCTGGGCTCCAGGCAATGCTTGACACTCTTGATGAGAACAGGAGGGTATCCAGCCACCAATGCCATGACCTGATCCTTACTAAAACCACAGCTCCGTAAGAATGCCAAATTGGGCCGCAGAATCTTGTCGACATCTCGTGACAGAATATCAGGAAAACTCATGATCACCCTCTGAAGATTTGACCCCTGAAGTCCGACCGCCAACTTGAGGAACTCGGCAGTCGGACGAAGGCGCTTGTCAACACTGTACCCCATGATGTAGGGCTCCTTTGCCATGATCTTGCCGATCATAACCTCCTTGTCAATGCCAAGGCCGACGAGGAAGTTGACCGTCTGCGAGAACTTGGCCTCAATGCTGTAGCTGATGAGGCGCGGGTTGACCATGAGCAGCTTGGCGAGCTGCTTCTCGGAGATGCCAAGCGTCTGGAAGAAGGCGAGCAGAGGGCAGAGCTTCTCCTCCACGCTGTGGAACAGTATCTGGGGGAACTTGACAATGGCCTGGGCAACCTCGCCGGGCTTAGCCTGCAGCGTGGCGAGGCACTGCACCGTCGGGACGAGCTTGTCGTCGACGGACAAGGTGAGCACCTTGGGGCACTTGGTGACCACGTACCGGAGCTTCCGCCGCTCGATCTTGACGACGTTGAGGAGGTAGTCCCACACCCCGGAGGCCTCGCCGGCGTCAAGGCCGTGCAAGTTCTTGCACCGTCTTGACATGCGCCCGATGACCTCCTCATCGAACTCTTTCTCCCTCAGCCACTGCGTCAAGCTCCCGGCATTGCTGCCACCACTCGCCATTGGAATTCTCCTCTGCTCAACAATTGAAATGCAACGGGTCATCACAAAAATTTCTCAGCGTGTGTTCTGCTAGCTAGTGAATCCAGTGCTAATAGTAGCCTAGCGTGCTCAATCAAGAAAGAAAGAGTTCATTGCGGCAATTCATCAAACAGGGACGGTGTAGCCGTGCAGATCACAACGAAACCAGAAATTCTCCTAGCAAACTTGGGCGCAAGAATGGAAGTGAGCCTGAGCTCAAGATTGGAACTCACCTTGTTGATCCAAACCGAGGCAGGCAGCAGAAACGAGGAACTGGTAGTGTAGCCGGGGGAGGAGGAAGGTGAAGAGGATAAGAGAGGAGTAGAAGATGAGGAGCCTGGAGCGAGTGCGCTAAATGCCCAAAACAACTTATCTTTTATCTGCTTGATTACGTCTAGCTATCTTGGGCCGAGACAAGGCCCATGGGCTCAATAGGTGGAAACATGCAGTCAAATTGTGTTAATTTTAAAAATATTATTATTTGTATTTTATGGCTTGGACACATAAAAGCCATGTGGATTTTCGGAATACATGAATTTTACAGGATTTCCATAGAAATTAGTTCCATTCCCTTGAAATTCATCCAAAATTCCTCTATTCCAAATGAGGAATACGGCTTTCTTATAATATTTCTCCAGGTGACGAAGTTGTTAGCCATTAAAAGGTAAAAGTAAAAAAAATAACGTCGTTCTTTTTGTGTATGGACAAAGATTATATCATAACAATTAGTTAAAGCCTTGTCGAAATAAAATACATGTTAAATTTTTGGACGGAGGAATGCATAATCCTCTTCAGTTCTGCGGTCATGGACGGCCTCTCTGACAGATGCACATTTTTCCTGTGTGTAGCTAAAATGATTCTAGCTACGGCTTCATCTTCGTCAGGGCATACTCATGTCTGATCAATTCATCGTCATGGTGCGCTGTTGAGCAGGTAGCCATGAGCTCTGAGCGACTCCACGGCGTCGTTGAACATCTCCTCCACATCTCTGAACTTCATGCCCAGCTCCCTCAACTTAGCCGTGCTGAAATCATACGTCTGCTCCCCGTAAACGCAGGGTAAACTACACAGTAATTCCAAGACAATGTCATTTTCAGCATCACAAAACACAACCAACGAATCAATCAGAAGGGAAAAAAGGTTTCAGTTTGCCGGAGTTCTTGACCTCTTTGGGATGGGGTAAGAAGGGAATCGCCTTGCGAGCAGGGTGACTAGCTCGTTGATGTCCAGGACAGCCGAGTTGCAGATGTACCTCCCCGTTGCACGGGCTGTTTCGTAGACCAGGATGTGGCAGCTCGCGACGTCGTCGATGTGGACGTATCCCATCCTGCCGTACATGGTGAACTTCGTTGTCTCTCCTGCAATGCAATTTCATGGGCATTCATTCAGAGACATGAATACGCAGAGAGTAGAAGCATTTACGCTCCGTTGGAACGCAGAAATTTTATAGGAATTTCATATGAGACAGTTCATAGTTCTAAGTGAAATACGCAGAGTGTAGAAGCATTTACGCTCCGTTGGAATGCAGAAATTTTATAGGAATTTCATATGAGACAGTTCATAGTTCTAAGTGAAATCGGAGAAAATTCTTTGATTTGCGAATAGGAGTCACATTTGCATACCTTGAAATAGGCCGAGGACATCAGTGACAGTGGGGCTTAATTCAGGAGACAGATTGGGTCCAACCACGAAGGTTGGAAGAACAACCACAAGGTCGATGCCGTTCTCCTTGGCGAACTCCCATGCTGCCTTCTCTGCCAGAGTCTTGGCAATGGCGTACCATATCTATGTGCAGATATAGATATAGATATAGATATATATAGATGTTTAGAGCAATGCTTGGAAGCTGAAACAATGGTGAAAAACTTGCCAAGGTATATATTGGGACTGGATTGGATTGACTCTCACCTGGAGACTCTCGCAGAACTCCATGGAGCTCCATGATGTCTCATCCAGCGAGGCGTTGGGTGGCAGGTCAGCTTCATCTTTGAGCCTCACGGTTGATGATGAAGATGTCAGGACGACCCTCTTGAGAGAGGGGTTCTTCTTGCATGATCTCAGCACGTTTAGGGTGCCGTTTATCGCTGAGTCAAGCATTGATGCCTACAATTATAGTGTCATCACAATTGTTAAAACCTACAAGTAGATGACATCAACTATCTTTTTAGATAAAGAAAGCTTTATTGACCTTAGACAATTACATCAAGATGATACAACTACATGAAGATGACATCAAATATCTGACTTTCAAGATGAAAAAGAGAGTCGCAGAGTTGCAGAGTGAAGTGATATCAGAGTTAGCGTAGCATGCCTTGTTGGAGTCAGTTTCAGTGATGACAGGTGATGCAGTGTGGAAGACACCCTCACAAGCCATCATAGCATCATCAAAGCTCCCTTCTTCCAAGAGGTCAGCTCTCACAAGCTCCAGCCTTTCCTTTGCACCTGCTAAATTCCACAGGTGCCCTACCTTCTTGTGGTTTCCTTCCAATTAAATAAAATAAAATTTAAGCACACATTAACAAGTAACAAGTTCACATGAATAGGTAAACTGAACTGAATACTAGAGCAGAAATGAGAGAAGGACCTGGGTCTCTAACTGTCCCAAGAACATGATACCCGGACTCAAGAAGTCGCTTCACAAGCCAAGAGGCAACATAGCCAGAAGCCCCAGTGACACACACCTTGCCCTTGGTAGTGTTCTCCATTCTGCCAAGCTGGAACTGGAATTGCTCCTGAAATTTCACTCTCAGCAGCTTATATATATGAGCTGTGAAAGTATATGGTAGGAGTATGAAAGGCAGAAAAACAAACTAAAATGTCACTCCCTTTTGGTGATTATATTCGGCAGGTAGAGAGTAGGGTAGATTCCACAACGGCTTGTGAGGTTCACAACTTCCATGCTCCAGTACTTGAGTAAACCGTTTCTTCTCCTGCAAAAGTTTACAGCTTGGAAGGCCTGAATCGTCAGCATTGCTGCCCATCTATCTTCTTCCTGCTGAGGCAATACTCGATGTCACTAGTTGCTCAATTCAACTTACACTATACTAACAGCACAAGTCTGTGGGCATTGACTAGCGGTCAGTTATTCAGGTGGCAACAGAAAATCGCAATGCAGAAGAGGGTTTGTTTCATGAACAACTTTAACTGATTACATTCCGATTAATGGCATGTTACTGTAGCTCAACCAAAATTAATACAACAGCAAAAGAATTGCAGTCTTAATGTACACAAAAATGAGGGGGAGACAAACTCCCCGAAGAGTTTTGAGTATGCAAATGGATCTTGTACAATTGCTGTCCCCTAGAATCCCCTTCTCGATTCCCAAATGCTAGGAGATGAGGAAGAACATTGAGAAAGACATCTACAGCCGGAAATTAGCTTTGATTGCAACACTGATTTTTCCTCCAATAGACAGCTCACTCGGGAGAAACTTTACAGACTGTAACAACCAGCCCTGGTGGCATGCAAGTCTGCTGTCCAAGTTCGCTTCTAGGGGGATAGACTGAAAGAAGAAGCAATTTCTGACAAGTGCTGCCCTGTTGAATTGGTTATAAATACTATAGGGACTACGGGCTGAAACATGACTTCATTGTCGTCCAGTTCAAGGTCATAGCATGTTTTGAGTTCCATTGCTTTAGATTCTGCAGCTTCAGCTTCTTTCCGCAGAACCTCAACCTCTTCACTATCATCTGTTTCACTTGCAGCAGTCAATTCTGCTCTAGCAGCAGCAGCATCCAACCTAAGCCTTTTGTAACTTGTTATGGCTGATTCTTTTTCTTTGAGTATAATAAGCACTTCACATTCCTGTATTTTGTCGGTGGTCGCTGTGATATCCTTTTCTATTACCTCCAGATCAGTAGCAGCTTTCTCAAGTTTAGCATGAAGCTCTTCCTTTTCAGAATTAAGTGCTTTAGCCTCTGCAGCTATCCTTCCAGCTTCCTTGAAATTCCTTGCAGCGGCTGCAACTTTCTTTTCAGCCTCTAGTTCAGGGCCCCTTTTGTCAATAAAGCTCAATTTCTGTTTAAATGTAGCTATATCTTGCTGTATAACTGCCTTCCTTGAAGATATCTCCTGCAAGTCATCAAACTCAAATAAGTACATATAAATATTTGTGTTCTTACTTATACCATGTCCGCTAAAATTAAACATGACAATTTGTTTTATCAACAAGACAGAAGGGTTAATGTACCTGAAGACTGGTTCTTGCATCTGACGTTTGTTGCCTGAGCACTTGGATATCTTGCAAAATTTCCTCCTCCATTTTTAACAACCCGATTCTGTCCTCCCTTGACTTCAAAATTGACGATGCAAGCTTCCTTCTGATTTCTACTGATTGCTGGCAAGCCTTTGCCTCAGAGGAACAAGCACTGATAATTTCTCGTAAGTTTGAGTCTTTCTGTTCTGTTAAGGAGATGAAATTATCGATTTCACTCTTTTTTAGGACAAGAGCTTGAGTCTCCAAGTCAATTTTAGTTTGTGCTTCCTGCAGGGTTTTGAGCTTTAGGTCTATATCTGACTGGGATCCATAAAATCTGGAGACAACAGCAGTGATCCTTTCTTGAACCTCCTGGATACGAGCATTGTTTTCAGCTATCTCTGCTTCTTTCAACCTTACCATTTTCAGGAGCTCAGCTAACTCCTCTGCAAGGGTATCTCCTTTCTTACTCAGCATGTCCTTTTCTCTTTTGTCGTCTTCAACTAAATGTTCTATTGAATCTTCCAATCCTGAACGTGCTGCCAAAACTAATTCACTTTCTACTTCCATCTCTAGTTTCTTTGTTTCTAGCAATTCCATTGATTCTCGCCACCCTTCTATTTCTTTCAGTGACATTTCTTCTGCTTGCTTGCTTACTGAATCAGCATGATCAGTAGCATCCTAACAAAGAGAGTTTTAATGTTGATAAGTTATATAATCAACTAGAAGAACAGAAACTAAAATGCATTTAAAGTATATACAAGAATTAGCAGCTGCCAAATATTCATCTGCAGTATAGATTGTCATATAGTATCCTTTGCGAGCATATAGAGCTGCTTTTTATCAATCTGGTTTAACTTGACCTTAAGCTAAAATTTCTTGTGTGAAAATTTTCAATAATCTGCATATACCTACTACTATAGTCTATTTCATGATGATTACATGGAATGCCACAAAACAACTTTTGTAGACGAACATGACAGTGGTGCAAATGAATATATGACACAGTGGCCAAAGTACTGGGCATAGTCTAGTTGGTAGTCTTAGACAACAATATTGTCTTTTAAAACCCGTAATTATGGTTCGTTAGTAGATACTTAGCATTAGCTCTCAAAATACTAGAATTCAAGTTGGGGAACCTTAGATGCATAGCAACTTCCAAGCAATGTCTGCTTGGAGGGAAGCCTGAATTCCATTAAGAACATATCTTGTAAACATCAAAGTTTTATGCAAAGTAGGGTAAGAAGATGGCCAGATAATTTACCCTTGCAAAATTCTCCAGGAGTGCAGCAGCTTCCTCCTCTGCGGCAATGCGGGATTTGAGCACATCCTGCAACTCCAAATCCACCGAATCATAGTTGAGCTCTGCATCACGCAGCGCTGTCAGCAACCGATCCTTTTCCTTCTCCAGTGCCGCAAGGGAGTCGCTGATCTTCTCGGCCCTCTCGAAGTCCTCGGCCTCGCACGCCTCTTCCAGCTCCCTCTCCAAATCCTTGTGACTGGATGCCGCAGAGCCCACATCCTCCGCCACCTTTCTCCGTCTACCAGCTAGCTGCCTCCTCTTGGCAGCAACAGCAGTGGCTCTCTGCTGGATCAATTCGAATTTGCCGGAGATTTGAGATCTAAGAAGAGCCAATCTCTCCTCGATCCCCATTGCTTCAACCCCAGAACCTCCATCCTCCAACTCACCACCCTCTTCTTTCGCCTCCTCTTTCACCTGCAGAGAATTCTCATCCGGATTCACCACAGCTACCGCTGCATCTTGCTCAACGCCATTATCAAGCTGCTCGAGGTACTGGACAGGAATTGCAGGAGCGGATTGATGCGTCGAAGCATCGAGGATGATACTGCTATGGATTAAACTAGCAGTAGCAGCTGCGGTGGCAGTACTAGTAGCAACTGCAACAGCAGGAGGGGAAGGAGGCGCGGGTTGAGGCGAGCGACCATACCCGATGCGCACGGCCCTCTTCTTCTTGCGGAGCGACGAGGAGGCCGAGGAGGACGCTTGCCGGGAGAGGCTGGCGACGGGTGCAGCCGGAGCCTGCGCCGGGGCCGGCGCCGGCGCAGGGGACGCGACGGCTGAGTGATCCTGATCTTGACCTTGGGTACTCAGGTCCACGGGAGACTGCGGGGCGAGGAGCGTGAGATCGGAGAACAGGTCCTCATCCAGAGGCGGCGGCGGCTGCTGGGAGGCCGCCACGTCAGCGCCGGCGCCGCCGTCGTCGCGAGGGGTGGGCGGCTTGGGGTCGGGGGCCTCGACGACGGACGGCTCGGGCTCGGGATCGCGATCGACCGAGAGGGAGGGGGTGAAGAGGACCATTCCCTCGAAGAGCGAGTCCCCGTCCCCGCCGCCCCACGCGCTCGCGCCGCCGCCGCCGTCGTCCTGGGACGCCATCGGCGGCGAGGTGAGGTCTCGGGGAAGAAGATGAAGCGGAGGGGGCGGAGGTTAGATCAGTTTAGAATTTAGATGTTTTGTTCGCTTTGTCGCGGATTAGATAGAGAGATTAGATGATGAACTCTCTGCGTGTTCTCTCCTCTTTTCACCGAGAATTTGTTTACAAACTGACAAACGCCAAACGATCCAGACGTGTAAAGCGCTACGATTATCTGTACTAATCGAGTGCCGTATTAGTCAAATAGTTTACATATATTGGAATTCTAATTTGAAAAACCGAATTTGCTACGAGTTTGGGGCTTTTCAGGCATTTGCTGCATGGGCTGAAGCGCAGTCCAAGATGTTATAGATTCAGTTAGAATTAAATGGAGATGATTGTGATTAATTGAGATGAAAGAGTAAGGGAAGAGATTAATTGGATGATGGTTATAAATTTTTTGAGACAAGGGAGTAGTTAAAAAATTACTATGTTTTAGGATAAATTGAGATAAATCCTCCTTTTCACTTCTCAACTTCTCCCCAGATTCCTCCAAAAATTTCAAATCCATTTCAAAAATGTCAAAATTCCATTAAATAAGCCCTTCATTGGAATCCCCAGATTTCAATGAACTCAAATATCAAATTTGAGTTCAAATACCCATTCAAATATTCAAATATCCATTCAAATCTCTCAAATAAAAATCTCTAGAAAAATCTCAAGTACTATTGTTTAAATGGGCTGCCTCTCTTCTCTTTCTCCCATCTCGGCCCGCTCACTGCATCCAGCCGCCACCTTGCTCGTCGTGCCACTGCCTTTCACCGCTATCACGCAGCGTCGTCTCACTCGCCATGCCGCCGTCTTCCTCCTTTGTCCTTTTGCGCCATCGCGCGCCTATAAATCCCGGCCTCCTCTCCTTTCCCTCACCGCGGCCGCGCCCGTCTCGCTTGACCTAGCCACTTCAGATCAAGCTCGAGCTCCCGATCCGCCGTGCGATTTCTCTCCTCCAGTGAGCTCTCCTCCTCTATTTCCTCTCCCTTCCTCTCCCTCAAAACCCAAGCAACCGAAGCCCTCCACCTCTGCGCCTCGCCACCGGCGACCTTGTTCCTTCGACGCCGTGCAAGCTCCGACTCCCACTGCCACCCTCTATTCATCGCCACCGGTCGCCGTCGTGCACCCTCCCTTCAATCCAAACCATCCACTGTCCTCCCCGTTCCTTCCGCTCCCCACCACCGTATCCCGCTCCCTATGGCAAGCCGCTGTTCGCTGGGATAGACCCTGTCTAGATTCGTAGTACTATGATATATCACATCTAATACTATTTTATTATATTTTGAGACTGAAGGAGTAATTCACAACCCAAAGTTCACATCTAACCATAATAAGCGGCTGACAGAATGCTGCACATGAGCACATTTGAAACAATTGTCATATTTGTCGAATGGTAGGTTGGCTTTGGAATTGGCCGTGCAGCCGAGAAACACGAATTTGTTCGTCCAATCTGAGTGCTTCAATTCAGTGAGTGCTTGAATGTTATACACATGCATGATAACACAATGATTCCAATGGATCCTTTTTTGCCTTTCTATGGTGAGTATCTCCAACAAGATCCTTAAACCCAACCCCCAAATAGTTTTTTGGTGTTAAGAAAAAAAATTAGGTCCAACAGGAACCTTACTCATGCCCTAAAATAAGGAGGCACCCAAATCCCCCCCCTCCTCCAGTTCCCAGTCCTAGGGACTCTCGCCGGAGCCCCTATCGATCTTTTTTTTTTTTGGCGTGGACGACAATTCCCCCTTCTCTCATTCTCGCGCGCACCTAGTGACGTCTTCGATCTCCTCTGGCCACCACCGTCATAGCCCTAGCATCTCCGGCAAGATTGGAATAGAAAGGTGAGATTTTTACACCTACCTCATCCAAATCATTCGCCCACCCGCCGCCCACCGCCCGGCCGCTCGCACACCCCCTTGCTCTAGTGATCGTCCTGCTGGCTAAGAGGATAAGGTCAAGAGAGAGAGAGATAATATTTTATACTATTGTTTGCTTGTATAGTGTTTGCTTGCATATATATATATATATATATATATATATATATATATGCTATACTGTGTGGCTCAATAGAACAACCTATTGCGCTTAATTAGCTATTGTTCTTCATTAGACTTGATTAGTTTTTAATTAGCTATTGTTCATTAGACTTAATTAGCTTGCATTAATGTCGACAGAATACTGGTGCTCCGAATTAATTTTTACCATAAGTATATATTGGTTATTTTTTATAATAAATTGATTGTTACTATGGTTTGTAATTTTATATAAACCACTACAACTTGTAAATTTATCTACTTATTATAGTGACTAGGCTGCAATGGATAGTGGAGGCTTTTGTTCACATGATGTCCGAGAGCATCGATGTCGATGTATTTTCCTTGTCAATGCATGGTGGGGATCCGGGTAATTCAACCAATAATGCAAAAAACAGCATAAATAGGTCAAACAACTATACTTATCCAGATGACATCCAATTATACATGTCATGGTAAAATATAATAGAAAAAAAATAGGGACTGTTACTGAAATTCGGGGTATTTTGGGATTCAAAGGAAATGGGGATACCCCCATTTAACCTTTGGGGCTCTAAAATGGAGGTTATTGCTGGAGATGTGGAGTGATGGGTAGAATTGGGAAATCATTTCTGATGGGCTGTTTGATACGTAATGGCCAACTAGCGGCCCAATAGCGGAAGAGAACAAGGCCTACTAACGGCCTAAAACAATAAAACTTGTCTGATGGACTGTTTGTTGTAAGGAGTTGGTTGGGCCGGCCCTGACTTGGCCATGGCTACTTCATGGGTCGAACTATCACTGTGTGTGTATCAGCTAGCGCCTGCCGTGTGCGTGGGCGGCTACTCCGTTGGAATTCCATGCCATGTCGCTTCCTCTCCTCTGACCGACGTCGTCACACGAAGCAGAGGCCTCGTCATCTTCACATTCACATTCTCGACGCTTCGGAAAATGAGTTGGATGCATCGCCTTCTCCACCGCTTTGGAACCATGCACACTGGGATTTACTCTATCTCAGCATGCTGTAGTAGTATAAATAAATTCTCCCTTGAGCAGAGCAGTTCATCCCCGTGCAACAAACACACGCCGACGGCAACAACATGCTGGCCTCCTCTGGTTTCATCGAGTACAAACTTGACTACATACGAACCCAGAAACTTGCACTCAGCATGGCCTTGCCATCAATAAGGATCTCAGCCGGGGAGCACAATGCGAGCATTTTGTTCTTCCCGGGTGGGTTTGAGTTCCGCGAGTACATCTCTCTCTTGCTGTGCCTTGATGCGATCGACCCCAAATTCAACGTTGTGTTTGGGCAAAGATGGCGTACCTGTTAGGAAAATAAACCTGACCGAGATGTCAGTGCGTGTGTCGCGTGGTGTCGAGAATGCGGTGCGTTCGCGTCGGTGAGTCCGAGTCGATTCAATTTGTTTTGTGCGTGAGAATAGGGGGGAGAAGGGCATGCATGGTGTCGGATTGGCACTGGAGGAGACCGAGTCATCCGGAAACGAGCGTGTGGTGCTCGAGACGTTGAAGGCCGAATCATGCGGATCGTGGCGAGCTGGCCGGGCAGGGAGTTCGTGGCTCCACGAGGTGTGGAGTTCGTGGCTCCGGAGATGTGTGTCCCCTGACTGTTAAATAGTCCTTATACTCCATCGTTTTCAGTAGCCCGTTTCAAAGTCCAATAGAAAAACAGAGGCCTTTGTCGCCTGACAAAAACTTTTTGCGTCCGTGCTCTCTGTTTATCTTATACTTCTCACTGCGCGTTTGAGGGGCGCGGGCGAGGTCCTGGGACGCGGGGCACGGGCGCGGGCGCGGAAGCAGGTCCCGAGTGTGGGGCGCAGGCGCGGGAGCAGGCGCGGGCGCGGGCGAGTGCATCCGGTGCGTCACCAACAGTACCATCCTCGCACCATGCAAAGAGGACGACGACGCAGGTCATCAGAACATCCGAAGAAGGCTACCGATTCAGTGGATGGCATCTCTTCAGGTGGAGTGATCTCGAGCCGCTTTATGTAATCAATGGCATGGCGACATTCGTATGTGGTCTCGTAATTCTGCGCAATGAAGACCCTATACCAGTCCCACCCTCGAACCTAAGCGCCCAACTCGGCGCCATGGTGGGCAGCGCCGACGGCTCGGACGTGTCCTTCTATGTCGGTGGCGAGACGTTCCACGCGCACTGGGTCGTGCTTGCGGCGTGGTCGCCGGTGTTCAGGGCGGAGCTCCTCGGCTCCATGGCGGAGGCTATCATGCCGTGCGTCATACTGCATGACATCGAGCCGGCGACGTTCAGATCTCTGCTGCACTTTGTGTACACTGACGCCATCCTGCTAGGAGACTCCTCGTCTTCGACGACAACTGAATTCTTCCAAACTTTGCTGGCGGCGGCGGACAGGTACGCGGTGGAAAAGCTGAAGCTCATGTGATCATATTAGTAGAGACGGTGGCGGCGACTCTATGCTGCGCCGAGACGCATAGCTGCCCGGAGCTGAAGAGCAGGTGCCTCGACTTCTTCATGGCGGAGAGCAACTTTAGGAAGGCAGTGGTCACAGAGGGGTACCTGCACCTCATGCAGAGCTTTCCGTCAGTCATCGACGAGATAAAAGCTCGCCTTGACGCTTGATCAGACTTTAATTTTCATATTGATATAGTGCATGAGCATACAAAATTCTACCTATAACATCTTGTATTGTTACTCATGTTTACATCCTGAACTGTTCTTGAATCATGATCAGTCTTAAGACGCAAAAGCTGCAAATTAATTCCGTGGCAGTGCCATGCGCTTATCTCCTACTGTCAAGCTGTCGGTCTTATTTGTTTCCAACAGCTGGGTATGTGGAGTTATATTACCGGCTATTGCATTTCCATTTCCATGGTACAGTACCATTTTGGCATTTCGCTCAAACTATATTACCACTTGAATCAATCACATTCTCATTTAATTAACTAGTCTCTCTGTTCTAAAATATAGCAAACTAGAATTAAATTTAACATGATCTAGGAGTAGTTTGGATTGGATCAAGGCCTAAATCTAGACACCGCAGTATTGGATTTCCTAATTCACAAACGCTCGCGCATCACGAGGGCGCCTAAATCGGCGATCGACGCGTGCGGCGCTAAGTTCCGAGCAACCAGACGACGACGCCACGTGAAAAAAACAGAATCGCCGTACCTCCCGCGCAGATCTCGCGCTTTTTTTCCTATCGCAGCGCTTCATGGGCCTCACGGTCACGGCCCACGTGAGTGTGTGTTTATCTTTTTTTTTAGCTTTTTTGTTTTTTCAAATTTATTACAGATTTATTCTTATAAAATTTATATATTGAATAGTCCTTTATAGAGTCTTTTCATGTATAAATATAATCTTTCTATGTATAAAGTTTTATGTGTATAAACTTTATGTGTGTAAAGTTTTTGTGTATATATTTTTTTACTGGGCCAACAAATTGTTCATGTGGGCTATAAAATGAGTGGGCTAGGCCAAAATGGGAATAGCGCTAGGGGCTAGAAAAACATGTACATTTTGCGTGGGCTTGTTGCCCAGGAAATGGAGAAGGCGATTTTCACCGGAGCTTCCAGCACTGTGTACGTGGGTTTTTTTGTCATGACGCGTTCACGCGGGCCACGAGCGCGCGACTCGTCGCGCATTAGGAGGCCCCGACAGTATGTCTTGTTCTGCTGTTGTATTGTTGTTCTGACCGGAACAGAGCGTGATCGTGCTGGATTCTGCTCAATGTAATATTACATCTATATCTGCTATTACAAAAACTAATAGCATTTATGCTAAAATTTTTATCCGTCACTGACGTCACCCAAACATTTCCGTCTATACTACTTCGAACCTCTAGGAACATTAGCGCCATCACCGGCACTGGTGAGCACACGACGCCGCCACTAATATCATCTGCCACTAGACCACCTCACCGTTGCTGGACCGCTGTAGACCACCTCTGCCTCGCTAAGCACCGGAGTGAGCACTTGACTGACGACGAGGAGAGAGAATAGGGGCTTATCGCCACAGACTTCGCCGTCCCGATCTGCGCTGCCGATGGGAAGTCGTCGGCCCACCGCCCCGATCCACGCCGCATCGTCTTGATCTGCGCCGGCGCACACCTCAATCCGCTAAGCTCGTCGGCTAAGCCACCCCCTATCCTTCCAGTCGTAGAGCTCGTCTGCCCGCTAGCGTGCTTGCCAACCGCGTCCTGCACGACACTTCCCGATGCACCATGCTGGCCGACGCTCGCTGTAGCACCGAGCAGCTACTCCACGGGCGTGCGTGCTGGCCACCTCCTACACGGCGGCGCCACCACATCGCGCCAGTCCAATGCCCTGGCGAAACCGCGCATGGCGCCATGCTACGCTAGGCGGCAAGCACTTGGCCGTGAAGCGCTGTGTCAGGGGTTGGCCCCGCGAAGCATTGATGGTGCCGCACCCGCTAGAGACCTCGCTGGTAGGAAAGGGGGAGAAAGAAAGAAAAAAAAGATAAGAAAGAAAAGGAAGGGAAATAAAAAAAGGAAAGAATTGGTGATTTTGCAAAAAGAACCTCGGATTTTCCAAAATTTTCACACGCAGCCCTCCCCGCACAGGATTTTTGCGCAGGCCCCTAGAATTTCAGGAAAAACCCTATTTCAGCCCTCCATCACATCGAATCTCTACCATTATAAAACATTGGTAGTAATTCCGTTCGTCCACTTTTTCGCGTCGTCGCGTGGTGTCTCTGAACTCCGATTTCCGCCCATCAAAGAATAGATAAGAAGAGAAAAAAAATCAAGAGATCCTTTTTCCTGTCGTCACATGTCGTCTCTGGACTCCGATTCTCGCGCATCAAAGAACAGAGAAGAAGGGGAAATATCAAGAGATAAAGGCACAAATCTTCTTGGCATACTTATAAAGTGTTCCACCAGCACCTCCTCTTCCGATCCGCCACATGTCACTCCCATCCCCATCACCAAAAGGAGACTGGAGGCTAGGGAGCTATCGGATCTGGCGGTGGCTAGAATTCAACCTAGCTCGAGCTCGAAGGAGCTCAAGGCACCTATTTCCATAGGCAGTAGCTACAAAGGAGCTATTGAGGCGGCTGTTTGGCGGTATTTTATACATATTTATAAACTCTAACTATATTGCATATTACATGTTATACATTGTTTGTTATATCCAGGAATTAAACAAGTTAGCTACAGTACGTGCATGCAAATATACTACGTACATATATGGGTCAAGTGGGCATGCAAGCTTGTATGCACAAACGTACAGAGGAGGACTGCATGTGTGTACACGAATTTGCACTTGTGGCCTGCATACGTGAGGTTGCGGCCGTATTCTCCGGCGATGTGTACGTATATACGGCTAGCTGATTTGGCTCCCTTGAGCTACGCCTCGAGGCAAACCAGCAGCCCGGTTTCTACGTGATACATGCATATAGTCCCATGGGCTATGGTTGCATGCAGCCGTATACGCGCACGCGATGTAGGATTTTTCTCAAACGGCAACAACAAACTATCTGCTATTAACGCGAAGATGACTTCTGTTAGCTGGATAGCGTGAGTTTTATCCTCTGCGAACTCTATCCTTCGCGCAGAGGTATCGGAGTAATCCAACCGACAGTGAGGCGGCGCCGTGAATAGCGCGCCGTTCGTTCAGCATCTCCTGCGCCTATATCCGGGGGGCATTCAGATCGAAAACAAAAAACATTCACATCCTCGCACACAACCTTCATCCCAGCTCTTCCATCTCTCTCAACACACAGGGACATTCATCTACGCTCTATTTCCACACACAACCATCGGACGAGGCAGCCATTCAACACATACCTATCCACATTCCCATCCATCGATCCATCTACAACCATCTAAAGCAACTAAAGAAGAAAACACCGAGAGACACCACCACCAACTGCCAGCAGAAAGATCACAGAGGAGAAGCCGACGCTTGCAGCGGGAGATCGATCACAAAAGAGAAGCCGACGCGAGCTCGCGGCGGGAGATTGCCAACAACCGTCGGCAAGGAGGAGCAGGCCCACCGTGACTAGCTAATCTGAAACCATGGGTAATATTACTTGAATCCTCTCCTTTACTTTCTTCTCGTTTCAGCACGCACTTGCCTGGAACTACACCCATCCGCTGTCGTCAAGCCCATCCCCGAGCTTTCAACCACCTCATCATGCCGGAGGCTGCCACGCCAATCTAGAGGGATGTTGCTGTTGCCATGTCCTTCACCAACCGGGAGCTCTGTCCGTGGTGCTGCACCAAGGTGAAGACGCCGTCCGTCCGTGCCGCTGCACCGACGACGTGCCATTTGTCTGTAGTGCTGTGCGAGAGGAGCCGTCCGCCCGTAGTGTTGTCAACTAGCAGTCTGCCATGGCATCGTGAAGACGACGCCGTCCGAGTTGCGGCATCAACGCCCCTACAAGATGATAGATCGTGCCAAGATTGCCAAGACGCCATCCGTTGGTGATTCCACCCACTTGGTACTGTCAAGACGCCGAGATGCCACCATCGTTCGCACACCTCACCGGAACTACTCTCGTCCTTGAGCACTCTCCATCTGTCGCGACCTCCGAGCTCTTCGCCAACTAGCAGGAGCACGACTAGTCAACGTCCTCACGTTGCCGCCGTGTTCATCTCCATGTTTTCATCCTCGCCATCCGGAGCCGACGCTCCGTGGTCCTGACGCCCACACCGACTTCTTCATACTCCTACTACATCGAGGAGTAGTGCCAAGCCACGCTCTTCCGGCTACTGTCTGCACCAACTACTTTCCCTTTGGTACTTCCCCTACATCAAGGAGCCGAGATGAACTGGGAGGTGCCGAGCCATGTTTAATCCTGCTGTCGTCCGTACCGACCGTCCCCAATGACTTCGACTTCCTCATTTTAATCTAATTCCGATGACGTTGCTGTGACGTCAAGCCGGTCGAGCCGCGCTAATTCATACATGTCTTCACTAATCAATCTACATCAACTATACGTCGTTCAAGACCGACGAGGCTGGACAATGAGAATGGACGAAGCCAATGCGAAGGCTACGTCACCAACACTGGCGAACGAACCAATGAGATCGTGAATGCTGCTGACGCCCACTATATACATCACCATCACATCATGCATGGAGCACGCGAACCGAAGACGACCACAGGTAGCTTAATTGGAGGTTCTCCTATAGACTTGGACCTGTGTAGGTAATTAATTGGGAGCCTTTCGAGGACCCAGGAACTAAAAGACCACTTCGCTAAGTTAGATCTGCCCAACGACAGACTACGGAGCGCACATTATTATTTACATGGAAACTGTATCTTATTAATTCAATTAATAAAGATTACGTGTTTCTGTGTCACTATGTCCTTTATTTATTTTGTGTATTTAGATACAATGGCACGTCCGCACACACTTCTCTCTAAGTTGAGAGATTTCCACGTATTCTCTCTCGGAAATAGCGGCGCCTCCTCTTCCGATCTGTCGGTTCTCACTCCCATCCCCACCACCAACGGGAGCCCAGAGGCTAGGGAGCTGTCGAATCTGGCCGGTCGCTAGGGTTCAACCTAGCCCGAGCTCGAGGGAGCTCAAGGTGCCGATTTCTGTAGCGGCGGCTGCAGAGGAGCTATCGAGGCGGAACCGTCGGGGTGAGACATCCAGGTGCAGCTACACCGGCGAGGCGACCAGGGAGCGGAAGCAGTGGCCTCACGGTGACTCGATGAGAAAAGGAGATCGGGTGCAGAGGCTGAGCTGCTCCTCGGTCTTTGACCGAGTAGTCTGTCTTACATTGGTACCTCAAATGGGCTAACTTGGCTGATCAGGCTTAATGGTTCTTTAAATCAGATAACCTATCAAATAAATTTAAAAGAAAATAAAAAAGAAAAAATATTATCCCGCATATACAATATAAAACTTTGAGATAATACTCATACGTTACAACAGATGATTTAATTTCTACAGTTAAATTTTTTTTCACCCGTTGCAACGCACGGATATTTTTTAATCTATATATATTAATAGATATAGTTTCATACCAAAGTCACCATAGATTACTTATTACATCTCCTACCAATTAATGCAAGCTGCATATCCGTACATACCAAAAACAATCATGTATCTCTCCGCAAATAAATAAACTCCTTTGACATATAATCGATTCACGTTATCTGCAACGTTCGTCAGATTTTCGACGTATATATAAAACTCTGTGTCCATTGGGAAGCTTTGCATGATCTGCCAATATGATATCATCCAGTTTTGCTGAGCTCAAGCTTGAAATTGACAGCGACGACGTGGCACGCAAACGCGTCAGATGCTAGTCTGCGGCGAAGAGGGGGACAGTGGCGACGAGTACCTCTCCCTGATCATCGCACTAGCGGCGTGGTGACTACCATCTGCGGGGTTATAATCCTCGCCGCCGACGGGGACGACGACCCTATAGACGTGGCCAACTCGGCTCGGCGCCTCGGACGTTCCACGCGCACTGGGTCGTGCTCGCCGCGCGTTCGCCGGTGTTCAGGGCTCGCCGCGCGTCCGCGCGGATTTTCATGGCGGAGACGGTAGCTGCTACTTTCTGAAAAAGACGGTGGTCATCGGCGGTTACTTATGGCTTATGTAGAGCTTTCCTTCTGTCGCTGCCAACACGCGCGCGCAGGGCTGCTCCACGGTCCACACCCATACATGCACATACACAGTAAAAAAAATAAAATATTAAAAAAATTGAGTAAACCTTATACCACTAATTTAAAACTTTCATCTTTAATTTTAAAACTTTCAATTCAATTTTTAAAACTTTCAACTTAAATTTAAAAGCTATCAACTAAGAATTTAAAAAAATCTACTCAATTTTTAAAATTTTCAACCAAAAAATTGAAACTTCTAATTACTTTCAACTAAAACATAAAAATTTTTAATTCTACTTGTTTATGTGTTTTTTATAATTAAAAATTATTAAATATTAATGATAATAATTAGAGAGTGATTAGGCTTAAAAACGGAGGGGTTACTGTATGACTGTCATGCGCAGGTTAGCCAACCCACGCGCGCTAGCCGTACCCGCATCGTTGACGAGATAAAAACGTGGCTTGAGACCAGCTGACACTTTCAAAAAAAAAAAAAGATAGTGCATGATCATATACTGCATACAGAAATATATACTTGGTAATGGTATTATCCAGCAACTGCAAATTTGCAATATATCATTCTGCCTTGTTATATATATCATTTTGGTATAGTGAGTTGTTCTTGAATCTTGATGGGGCTAAAGCTACACTAGTGCAGTACAAAACTGCAAATCCATGGCAACATCATGCACTTATCTTTAGCAATTTTACTGTCAAGTTGTCACAGCAGAAGAGCGGAGTCCATGGCCCAACTTTTCTCTTCAGAAGAGAAGGGTCACGAGGGCTCTCAGAATGCCGTGTAACCGGCCCAATATTGAGAATTGTAAGGTTGGCCTTGGAAGTGGCTGTGCAGCGAAGAAACTCCTGTTGCTGACAGAGACGCCGTTCTCATGGCGATCGCCATGGCGTTGTCACGGTTGGTGACGGATGAAACATGCTTGCATATCACACCTAATCCGATGGAGATCCTTACTTCCATATTACTCGATCTGGACGCTGAGCTTCCATGCTGTCCTATCAAGAGCCTGAACTTTGTGTTGCAGCATGAAACTGCCAGCTAAGCTGTGCATCACTGCATATGTGTGATGACGCTTTATCCTCCGCTGTCAATTTGTATGCATGCACTTTCATCCTCCGCTGCAATTGGCCCGTGCGGACGAGACGATGGTTGCATGTGTCATACAGGCAAGCGAAACGACGTGGGTGAAAAGTTTATTACATGCGGGATGAGTTAATTTCTCCTTGATTTTGGTGACAGAACTAATACGCCTGAGACTTTTGGATGGAGGGAGTAGTATATAGTATACTTCTATATAGACAACTGTCTCTCTCCTGCAGTTTAATTCGTTATGCATTATCCAATTTCTAGCTGGCCAACTTCGTGTCTAAGTTTGGTCAAGCTGTTTTTATACGGATATTATTGTAGACTTGATGCCGACTCTGGCGCTGAAGTCTAAGCACACTCCTCCCAGGCAATCATTGTACCAGTGCTATATTTACTGATGTATAGATTAGATAATCAAAACAAGTTCAGGGTTTTCCAAATTCTAGTGTAGGCTAGTTGGTGCCATACGCAGAATAGCTTAACTAACTGGGTCCGTTCGACTCAGCGGCTCGGCTGAGCTGATTTGACGCACATAAAATAAGGCCGGTCATTAGCAATTGATTAATTAAGTATTAGTGATTATAAAGTTAAAAATATAAATTTTTTTAATTTTTTTTAAAAATAAATTATATATTAAAAAAAAATTTATGAAACATACCATCTAATAATTTGGGGAGCGTGCTTATAGAGAGCGAGCCAGTAGCCCAGCGAATGCTAGCTAGTTGCAGACAGAACTGATTAGACTCTTTGAACTTGTCTTTAGCTACCCAAACAGGTGAACCGGTCCTGTAATCAGCTCAAAATTCCAGCAAGACACAGTATGCTTGTTTCCAAAAATCATGCACACAGGTAACCGAAACCAGGCAGTGCAAAAAAATTAATGGAAACGGCAAACTAGCACTTTGAGAGACACAGATATATATTCAGTCATGCATCCCACAGAATGACTGAATGTTAGAGTACTACAGTAGTATGGATGCAGGAAGCAAGGCGCCCAAAACGGCACAGTATGCAGCCTCCATATCTGGGCACACAGATGGTCATCAGCCAGCCTATGCACCCAACGAACCCACTCATCCACTTATACACACGCTCCGTCCCAAAATAAAATAACCTAATATTATGATTAGACATCATCTAGAATTATAAATTTAAATAAAAGAGTAGTACTTGTTAGTGTATTTTAGAACAGAGTTAATATATACGACAACAAACAGATACAGCCGTGTGCAAACAGTCATGTCTAACGATCTGTCGCCCAGACAGACGAAAAGACACATGTCGTTTTTCCTCCGATTCCCCTGAATTTAACTGAACCCAATCATGCATCATCGATCCATGCACGCAGAACAGCAGAAGACAACGAGCACTGCAATAATACTGTATGCCCTGCCCGTACCACTACTCTTCTAAAATATAATTATTTCTAAATTATTTAAAAAATACTAAAGTTATATAAAAAAACTTCTATTTATATTGTAGATTTTCTTTCCAAACTTCTATTTTGCTTATAATCATTGAAATAATAGAAATCATGAAAATTAGTGTAAAAATGTTTATATTGTAGTATAAAATTTAAGTGCTAGAAATATTTATATTTTAGAACGGAAGGAGAACCCAGAAATATCGCAGCTAGCTAAGGAATTCAAATGCAGACATAGGCTAGCTTGCTAGCTAGCCAGCAGAGGCATGGTACGTACGTAGAGAGGAAACAAAGGAATATCACTGATTGCCAATGCATGAGAGGATTATTGTTACGCACGGTTTCATAGGAACAAAGCATGCAACGTGGTTTCGATCTTGTTGGCGGGACGACGAGAGCGAGAAGAATCCGCCGGCACAACGGCGGCGAGCTAGCCGATCGATCGATCGGCGTCGGGGGTCAAGGAAGTGATCGGCGTTGTCTCCATGTGATTTAATCTGATTGGCTAGCTGCCAGATCTCGATCGAGGAACCTGGTCTCAATCCATGGCCTTCTGATATACTCCCTTCGTTACTTAAAAAAAATATAGTATTAACTAGTTAAACAAAAATTAAGCATAAGATTAAAAACTACTGTACTATTAATTAATACGGAGAGAAAATAAGAAAAATGAAAAAACAAATAGGAAGAAAATAGAGATAAAAGACTAGAAAAAGAAACTACTACTGATTAAACGGTTAAAACGATAAAGCGATATTAAATAGATCTAATTGATTCTACTTTAAAATACAGTCTTTTTTAACAAATATTAGGGTAAAACTGTTTTGTTTTAGGGACGAAGTATCGGCCGCCGTGTTTCCGGAGTTGCAGTGATCACCGACCGAACCACCCGGGTTGGCATGGACCGGCGAATTGATCAGCGTGTGCTCCAATGCTATTTGAAATATTCTAAGGTAATCACGGATTCAATAGCATAAATTTGAGTAAACATATGAGAATTGACTTTCAGATCCCATTCGGGGTTCCAACATAAGCAAGATCGGCCACAGTCAGGCGTGAATTGTTTCAAATTGAAATTTTTGCAGCATATCGATCAAATATTCTCTCTTGTTTGGATCAATTACCTCAATTAATCCCCCATCGGCCAGATTGTTATGGGATTTTGTTTAGTTTCATTGCAAGCACTACCACAGAACCTCATCTCTCTAACGGATCGTCTGTAATGGCTCAAAGAGACCTATTACAGATGACTATATCTGTAACGGCTGTTTAAATCAAGCATTAAAGATATCCGTTGGAGCCGAGAGCCATCACTAATGATTATCTATCTGTAACAACTCCAAATAAGGAGCCGTTACAGATATGTGGGGTCATCTATAACGGATCTTAATATAGAGCCGTTATAGACGTAAGTTATCTATAACGGCTTCTTATTTAAGAGCTGTTATAGATTGTAGTATTTATTTTTATAATATTTATTGATAGTCTAGTATTACCCCTTATCTCTATACGCTTCCTCCTCCCTTATCTTCTCCGCCTTCTCTTCACCTCCTCCTCCGTCGCCTAGGCTGCCGCCTCCTCCCTGAGTTAGCGAGGAGCACCGCGGACTCCTCCTCCTCTTCACTACGCTGCGCTCCCTCCTCGTCCCTAGCGCTAGTGGTTGTTGCTTTCTTCCTGTCCCTAGCGCCAACCGCCGCCTTCACCTCCTCGTCCCCAACGGTGGCTGTCGTGCCCTCCTGCTCCATCTCCACTATCTTAGTGCCAGGCAATCTACCCTGCGCCCAGATCCGGCGGCGGCTCATCATGTGGAGCACCACTGCCGTGGCGGATCTAGCCGCCAGGACGGTCTCAATGACAACGGGGCATGGCGGATCTGACCTTAGAAACAGCGGGAAGCGGCTCCTCTTTCTCCACTGTGCTCCCATGGCCTCAATGGCGACTGCCCCGAAGGTGGGAGATGGAGCAATGCGGCCATGCGGGGGATGCACAGCAGCATGGCAATTAGCTCCTGCCGCCGCTGCCTCCTTCCTCTATTGGCGTGGGATTTTGGTTTTTTTTTCTTGGGATTTTTATCATCAGTAACGATACGGAACTATTGAACCGTTTGTAATAAGGCTTATTCGTAACGACTTGTAATTCCGAGCCGTTATAGATAGCTGACATCTTTAACTACCGAGCAACCATTACAGATAAACTCTTATATCATCGATCAAAATTTTGTAACGGTTACCTAAGCTGATACAAATGATAATTTTGAACCGTTAGTGATGAGGAATAATATGGTAGTAAATTTTACTACCTATATATATCCAAAGGAGAGAGGGGCTCGATCGATTGGCGTATGCAAACAAAGGCTCGATCAATGTGGGATATGGACGCCGGCCGGTGTCCCCAGGACACAAGTCATTTCTCTATCGCCTCACTGCACACAGATACTATTGTGATAGGTGTACGTGCATGCATGCAGATGCAGGGGTAGCTATAGCTCATGTTTGGGCTTGCGCCTCGACGATTCCCTGCATGCATGCGGCCCCCTCGAATACTCTGACGCTAGCTTAATTATTATCTCCGTGCCATGTCGATCATTGTGTTCTTTTTGTCAGATAAGTCACAGGTTTGTCACTTTCTGCAACTTAAATCCACTCGTTGGAGCATAGCCTATTACTGGATATAAAAATTGATATATTATCTACATCTAATCTAATAACTCATCCATATAATAATTAAGTATAGATATATAATATATTATTAATATATGGCCCACTCATCTCTCTCATACAGCTTGTTAAAGTCCGTGTTATATATGGCTACAAAACTATAGCCATTTTTCCTCTCTCTCCTCCAACTAAGCACAAATCTAATGCATCATTTATTATAGTTAAATCAATTTAGCGTACTCGTATCATATCATCTCATCTAATCTAATAACTTACCTATATAATAGTTATCTTTAGATATAAATTATATCATTGATAACTTACCCCATCCATCTTATTCTATTGGAGTCCATGCTCCAACTGTCTACATATTCATAGTCCACGTGCGTTTCTCTTATCTCTTCTCTCCTCTTTAATCTAACTTAGCATAAATTTAAGGTGATAATTTCTATAGCCCGCTCTTAATTCTAGCTTGTCTCTCTCTTGCCTTTTTTTTACGGGCCAAATAAGCTGAGGATAAGATTACTTGTTTGGAGCTAGCTAGCTAGCACATCCATGACGAACAAGACATTAGCAGATGAACCCATCAATCAAGCGTGTACGTGTACGGGTCTCTCGCCGCTAGCTAGACAAACCTAATTAATTAAACACTGCACAGTTTAATTACTATTACTATATAATCGATGTGATGCGATCATGCACGGTAAGTAGATTAGTGATTAATAAATACTGGTACGTAATATTGTTACAGTAGTATCTTATTTACCAAAACGATCGAAATGGATCCGCCATGAGATACGCAGTAACATCAATCGATCTGTAATTAATTAGTTAATTAATTTTTTCCACCGCTGTGATATTAATAAGTATATATAAGAATCCCCGTAACACACCGTGCTATAGCTTTGTACTACCTCTCTAGCTCGATACGCACGTACTAGTATATTAGTATATGTACATATAAATTTGCAGCTAATTAACATCCCAACCAGAAATTAATTACTCAATCAGGTTACTAGTACGTAGCAATGATGGCATATCCCCTAATATACGAAGTCCTAAGTCTTAATTAAGCACCTGCTTAATTACTTCCTAATCAATGCGTCGTTTCGGACGGTAATGTAACGCACGTTAATTAATTGGCTACGGCACGAGTGGTTTTCGACATGTATAAATACAGTACAGACTACCTAACTAATAGTAGGATCCTAGGCCACCGTACGTAGCGTCCAAATGTACGGCTCAGATGTGTAGATTTCCCCCATCGTAGATTCAGAGCATATATGCACGCCCAATGTCATAGGGTTCCCAGTTTCGGAATGCAAAACAAAAAAGGACTGATATATATTCTAGAATTTCAAAATTTACAAACAAAATATTTTGAATATAGAGCATATTTTTGCTGATTTTTTTGAAACAGAGTACAAACACAAATGCTTGTTATAGACACGCGCGTGGACTCACCGCTATGAGAATTTCGGAGATTGACGAAGTCAATAAAAATACCTTTGTTGTCGATAGATACGTTGTACCACTGAAAGAATAATTAGGCACATTGACTGCCACTAGAATTACTATTGAAAGAATAATTAGCCGTAAATACGAGTACCCATGCTTGAGTTAGAGACTCAAATACGATGGATAGATTGCACCATAAGAAATCTAACTAACTGAATTACGTAGTTGGCACATTCTTTTTTCTCAATTTAAACAGTTTTGTGCTACATTCAAACAAACCTGAAGTTCACACCAAAGGAAGGAAAAAATTGTCAGGCCGACACCATACGGTCGTGTCACTATCAAATTTGTCTGATTTATCAGCGGACGTATATATAGAGTATATCACAATTCGCAAGTGTTTTTTTGAGCATTTCCGATTGAATAACGCAATTTCCAATTCTGCCGTGAGACAGGTCGATCTTACTGCCATAATTTACAATTAATACTAGGTACTCCACTACTTTTATTATCTATTAGTATCTTTTATTCAACAAACTATACAACTCACGGGGGATGCAACATCCTGTATTAAACTGTATTACCGGCCATACATACCAGCTAAAAATATTGCTAAACTAACAAAGGCACATAATGCATATACTTTGCCAGAATTCCGAGGCGACCCTTGTGCATTGTAGAAGGTATCTTTCCCAACAGATAGAGATGCATGTTGATTTATCTATTTTGCTCCACAGCATGATGTAGAGAGAGAGAGAGAGATGCATCTATCCAACTTTGGAGGAGGAAAAAGAAAGAAAGAGAGAGAGAAAAAAAGAAGAAGACTACAAGCCAACATAGGATGGTGGGGAAGGGGAAGAAGAGAAGAGAAGCATCAGTTGACAGCCTTTCCAGCTGCAGGCTTTTGGTTAAGTTTTACTCCTAACAACATGCAGTCAGCAGCAGAGGAGGATCATCCTAGATGAGAGCGAGTGCTGCTGCTGCTGCTGCTGCTGCCACCACCACCACTTGGTTTGCCATGGCATCCTATGCATCTACTCTGTGGTCACTGTGTGTGTGGCCTTTGGTCTCTTCTTTCTTGTGTGCTTGCAGCTGTACCTACTGCCCAAAAGGCTTTATTATGTGAGTGGTCAAAAGGCTAAAAAAAGTGTCTCAAAGAGAGACCAGGGGAGGGAGCATGGCATTGCTTGAGTATCAAGATATGGAATTGTGCCACTCATGAGTGGTTGTTGCTTCAGTTTTAAGATGGAAGGGAGTAAAAAAAAGGAGGTAGTACCTGCTATTATACCTTGCTGAAAGGACACATCACAGGTAGCTGCATTGGCACAAGTGGTAAAAATATATTGGAGTATGTTTTAGGTGAGAAGAAAAAATAAAAACATGGAACTAATTAGTACTTTTAATTACTTTTTTTATCTTATTATAATGTGTTTTGTTTGAGCTTTGTAGTACTGAATAGTGTGCCTTTTGCTTTTGGCTCTACTGAGATCTATCTGATGGCTTCACTTCACTTTCCACCCAATCTGTCCTGGCAGAGGCCCAAAAGTACTACAGTGCTACAATACTGGTGTGGTAATGCAGCTTGGGTGTGCTTGAAGTTTTTTCTACTGTGCATGCAACAAGGGGGGAGAAATGTGCAAGTGGGTCCCAGTGATCAATGACCAGCTGCAGCCTACTCTGTCAGTCTCAGATCAACTGCCTTGGGGTTGAGGTTGCATGTTCCCTTCTAGATCTGCCACTTTGCTCATCCATATGCAGGCAACTCACTCCTGCTGTGAT
This sequence comes from Oryza meyeriana var. granulata, assembly GCA_003991445.1. Taxonomy (NCBI): domain Eukaryota; kingdom Viridiplantae; phylum Streptophyta; class Magnoliopsida; order Poales; family Poaceae; genus Oryza; species Oryza meyeriana. The sequence goes on along the minus strand of RYFJ01000431.1, from coordinate 170,559 downwards.
GTGGATCTCCAACTCATGTCACTTCACTAAGCGATAGTTTGAAAGTGAGGAAAGAGGGAAGAGTAAGAAAATTACGTAAAACGATGTGAGCCATTAGCGTATAATTAATTAAGTATTAATTATTTTAAAATTTAAAAATAGATTAATATAATTTTTTAAACAGCTTTTGTATAGAAAATTTTAAAAAACATACCGTTTAGTAATTTAAAACACTCTCAAAGAAAACGAGAGAGTTTTTACTCAATCGGTTGTTTCGAACAGAGCCTTACACCTTGATGCAGTCATGCCAGCGCCATTTGCATCTCTGTTGCCACTTGGCAGGGATGGAATATACAGATTAAAGAAATATTTACATGAAATTTCATACTACACTTTTTTTAAAAAAAAAAGATATACAAACAGAAAAATGGAATACATATTTGGACCCATGAATCCGGTCAGAATTTCGGTGGCATGTTAAAATACTAACAGCAATTCTTATAGTGCCTTTTTTAGGATAGTATCAGATATCTGCTTTGAGATCCGTGCGACGCGCTCCACTCTAATATCTGATCTCAACATAGTGCCATCCAATTAAAATGGAAATGCCATAGGATTCCAGGCACCAAAATGAGCCGTGCTGCATGTACAAGATCTTCTAGCATCAAAGGGTTCTACCTCTTGTGTCCCTTGCCTTGTGGAGACGTACAAATTGCATAAACATGCAAAGATACCTTGGCCAACCAGTGGCTAATCTACCTAAGCTGGTTGGAAGGCAGAGTAGTACAGGATGGATGGATGGCTGGTAGTGGTTGGGTAAAGTGGCCACATTTTGGATCTACACAAGCTGTCTTAACCACAAACAATTTTTATTGAGGGGGAAGCACATCATCAAATGGGAGAAGGTGTGGTTACTGCTTACTGTACAATTTGGCTCCCCGTTTTTTTTAATGCTGCATTGGATGCAAAAAAGTAGCAATAAGCTTAAAGTGAAAGATGTGGCTACTCTCAGTCTCAGATCCAAATCCTGCTTACATCACCCTTTAATTAAAAAAACCAGAAAGAATTGGTTAGTTAATCATCTTATCTTTAGCTGCTGCAATGACGCAATCAGATGGTGAAAACACATTGCTGCTGCTGCTGCTGCGGTAACCAGCAGATGTCTTGTACTTTGTTTGATCGGATGGTTAGATCTATACATGCCAATGACCACTGAACAGTCTGATAATAACCAGAGCAGGCAAAGACTATATAAATGATCTGATCTCTGAACAGGTTGATCAGCTACGGTAAGATAATAGTGTGTGGCTGCGTCTGTCAGAGAGAATGTTGTAGTACATCAGCTAGGCAGGGGTAGAAATTTCCTCCCTTAATAGTATATTTACTGCTTCACCTGGTACATACTACTACTACTATTACAGCCTGTTCGCAAGTCTATCTGAAGCAGCTTATTCCATGCGCACGTTTCTTATAAAATTTTTTTATATGAAAGTATCTCTAAAAAATCAAATAGATCTATTTTTTAAGTTTTTAATAATAAATACTTAATTAATCACGTGTTAATAATGTTTCTCGTTTTACGTAAGGCTTATAAGCCGGGACAAATAAGAGCAGTTAAGAACACCACCTTACTCTTCTTAGGATCCATTCCCTTCTCCCTCTTGTTTTTACTTATACTTTTATTTTTCATGAACATGTTTTTCAAACTGCTAAATGGTGTGTTTTTTAAAAAATTTCTATATGATAGTATTAAAAAATCAAATAGATCTATTTTTTTAAGTTTTTAATAGCTAATATTTAATTAATTATGTGCTAATGATATTTCTTATTTTACGTACGGCTTATAAATTCAATTCAAACACCCTCTTAATTATCCGCACGCTGGGAGCAGAGCAGGATAATTAGGACACTGATTTTTTACTGCTGTTAATGCTGCTGCAACGGTTCATTCGTGCAGGGTTAAGAAAATGTCAACGAGAGCATTATCTCATTCCCAGGAATCCTAGGTTTGTACAATGTATATACTGATGGTGCAGTAGATAAGGAGATGGGGTGAGATTCAGAGATTGTGCCGTCATCTATCTACTTGCCCCCATTGACCACCTCTCTGACATTCATCGCCTGTTTTAATTAGGGTTAGTGATGGCAACCAAATCCCCTGCAGACATACAGTTGCTACTTCATTATTAGCAGCAGCATCTCATCAGGACATCCTGTGTTAGCTATACGGCGACCTGCCATTTCTCTGTCCTCGTTCTATCACTTTCTTTTCAAGTTTTCTCATGTTCTGCTCACCCACTCTTTGGTGCTCCGTTGCCATCTTATAATCTCTTCCGAGTCTCAAATCATAGACTATATATATGAAAATGTGACACAAAGCGTTTAGCCGAATCTTAACCATGAATCCTGATCTGTTGACAGTACGAGATTCAACCAAGTTTACCACGAAAGGCAAAGCTTAATTAAGCACCAATGGCGTCACAATGCTACAACCACCTCTGTCCCAAATATAAAAAAAATAATTGTTTTGAAGTTAGATACAAGTATTAAGAAAGTAGATAGGATTAGATGAGAAAATGCTGTAATTGATTAAGAAGAGAATATGGGTGAAGAAATTAAAGGTGAAATGCTGTGATTGGTTAAGAAGAAAATATAGGTATAACTTTTTTATATTTTAGAACAAATTTTAAATGCTAAGGATGAGTTCGAATCTGCTGGTTTGAGTCAAAACTCTCCTCATTTTCAAGCACGCTTTCAGAACAGTTAAACGGTGTTTTTTTTACAAAAATTTTCTATATAAAGTTTCTTAAAAAATTATATAAATATATTTTTTAAGTTTGTAATAGCTAATACTCAATTAATCATGCATTAATGATTTATCTTATTTTACGTAATTTTTTTTCTTTCTTTTTTTAAATTAAGTCTAAAAGTTATTATATTTTTGGTCGGAAGGAGTAGTTAATTACGTGATGCTGCTGTTGCGTGCTCATGATTGGAGGAGAAGGGCATGAACCATTAGCATTACAGGTAGGAGGAGAGGAGAGGAGAGTAGTGGCTGGCTGGCTGGCTGCCTTTCTTCTCTTGCCGCGTACTCCCCTTACCACTTTGATCCCCTGCACATGCCCATGTCGCCACACGAATCTCTCTCCGCCACAACACGCAACCACACTTCTTCTTCTTCTTCTACCTCCATTCCAGGAGCTATAAGCTAGCTAGCTACAAGTACACTCTGCTGCTGCAGAAGCAGAGCTACTAGCACACAAGATGCAGAAGAGTACGGGCATGCATGCAGAGCTCTCTCCAAAGAAGAAGATGCCTTCCTTTGCTCTCACTCTCTCATAATGGCTTTCCTGAAACAAGGAGGTGGTGAGACCTATTCCTGAGGAGGCACCGGCAGTCTGTAACTGCAAAATGTAACAGCCCATGTGAGCCATGGAAAGCTTCAGCTTCAGCTTCACCTCTTCGGCTTCTTTCTCTCCTCCCCCACTTAAGGTCCTCTTCGATTCCATTTCTGGTGCGAGCTTATAAGCCACACACAGAAATATTATTAGCACATAATTAATTAAGTATTAACTATTATAAATTTAAAAAATAGATTTATTTGATTTTTTAGAGATACTTTTATATAGATGGTTTTTTAAAAAGCACACTATCTTACGCTTTAGAAAATATACTAGCAAAAACCAAGTGAAAAGATAAAAAGGCACTAGCCGAATCGAACGCCCTGTTACTCCGGATCATCAAGCACGCATGCATGCACACACCTTCCGCAATTCCATTTGCCCGTGACATGACAATCACAGTGGCAGTTGTTTCCATGGAGCCAACTTCTTGTTCTGAGACTTGACAGCCAAATTGGCTCAGCTATCAGTTGGTGGTGGGGATGTGGTTATCTGAAGATTACCATCAACACCAGCTTCACTGTACTTTCTGGGGGGTTTAAAGAAAAACCAAAGAACCAGAATTTACAGAGACGAGGAAGAAAAATCATGTCTTGTTGTTCTCATGAATAGAAGATTCTCTGCAGTGTTGGCTTATCATCCTCTCTCTCACCAGTATGCTGCAGGGACAAAAGAACAAGTACATCCACAGACAACACCCAACCAGTGGATTTGTTTCTTCAGCTCAAACAATGGACACATTTACATACATGTGTAGTAGTAGTAGTAGTAGTACTAGACAGTACTACTAACTTGAATCTCTCCATAAGCTCCACTAATTCTGGATCAGCAGCCTGAACATTGTCAGAATTCAGTTAAATTAACAGATCTTTGTTTGTTCTTGGGTCCACCCCAAGTGTCTGCCATTTGTCACTCACAATGCTACTACTTCCTTCTGTGTGTGCTCAAACAAATTTGAGCTAAATTTGGCACAAGAATGAAGGCTCAATGAACAGAGAAACAACACAAGAAGAATTGAGCTTATAAATCTCAGAGCTGCGGTGATGAACTATACTTAAATAATTAATTAACAAGATCTCTGGGAATTTTTCTTACAACTCCTTTCTCCTTTTCCCCCATTTCATCTCCTATAAATAATTCTACAATTTCTTCTTCACACAAATCCTCTAAAAAGAGAAGAAAAAATAAAGTTAAAAATAAAACAACACATTATTTGCACGAGAGATTGTACCATGGCCGTGGAACCAAGAACCAGAAGAGAGAAGATCGGGACGGATGAGAAGAACGAGAACTCCAACAATTCACCAGGAAGCGGATCGAACCATGGAGCCCCATAACTTACGGCCAGTTGAGCTGCGGCGGCGGCGCCGTAGGTCGGTGTGCGTCAGCCGGCGCGGATCCGCTTCTTGGGCGGCAGCGACCGGAACACGTCGGAGAGGTCCCGCTGCACGGGGAAGAACACCAGCCGCGCCGACGGCGACGACGGAGACTTCCTCTTCACCGCCACCGGCGTCCGCGCCGGCTTCCTCGGCGCTGGGGGGCACTCAGTCGGCGCCCGCAGCCTGCTCTCCTCCGCCGTCGGCGTCGTCGGCTCCGCCTCCTCCTCCTTCACCGCCGTCACCGTCTCTGCTTCGTCGGGAGGCGGCGCCGTCGATGGCGTTAGCGCCGCCGTCTTGATCGGCGGCAGCGCAGGGAGGACAAGGTCGCTCGCGGGCGCGGCGGCCGGGGAGCTCATCTGGGTCGCCGAATTCCGGCCTCGCGTGAGGTGGAGATCACGTAGTTGAGTGCAAGGGAGGAGAAGAGGCGAGAGGCGGGTGGGAATGGAGGATGGGGAGGAGGAGGAGGAGGAAGGAGAAGACAAGGGCGAGAGGCGGTCGCGCCAAGGCTGTTAAATAGTCGCCCAGCGAGAGAGAGAAAGTTAAAACGGTTTTTACCTGGGGGTTAGTTAATTAATTAATTACTGCGCGCCTTTTTGCTGCAGGCTTGCAAAAAAATAAGTAAATAAATGGGATGGGAAACCGGTGGCGATTTTCCACCGTTGGATTAAGGAATTTGAGGGTGGTGATGATGCAGGAGGGATTTGTAAGGTCTTTGATGCATGGTTATTATTGGGTTATTTGAGAATCAATTCCCTAAGTGGAGATGTGGAGAGGGTTTAGAGGATCCATCTCTCCATGTAAAATATTTCGAAGTTATTGTTTTTAGAGAAATGAAAATTCTTGTTAGTCTCCAAATTTTTATCTTGTGGTTTCAATTTAGAAAATGCTTACTTTTAGCAAGGACATTTCCTTTTAGTTAGGACCGTAACCAATTAGTTCGTGTAATGACGGCTAGTATGGTGTAACACACAAATATTAAAAAGTTGTACTACGAAACTTTGTTATGTTTGGAATTCCCATCCCAACATGCAAGTTTTGGACACTCTCTCTATGTTTGTGATAAACACATTTTTTTGTTTTTCTTCCAAATTACTTATGGAAATATAATCTAAAGCCCACCACTCAATGAGCACATTGAACCTTTCCAATTAGGCTCAACCAATTGAGTTAGAGCAGCTGTGAATTGAATGTCATCAACTCCTATGATACAATAACATAAATGGACTTAACACTATTTATAAGAATAAAGCATTGCCATAAAGAGAGGTTAAGCAGATGTTTAAAGCAGGTTTTTATGATAAATATGCTAGCGAAAACAAGTTATTAGTTGACATGTGTAGAAATACTCAAACATAAAGAAAACCCCTTTTTTTTGTGAGGAAGGTTAGCATGGAAAACAACATTGAAGCATGCAGATCATGAGGTTTTGTCTTTCTCACATAGGAATGCATGAACATTTGGCTACATTCTCAACCCTCATGCCTGTGGTGTGGGCATGCATGAACATTGCCAGATTGATTCAAACATATCTTTTTGCCCTCAGCTTAGCTTTGTGGTAAACCCAATGATAATATCTTGTGAGAGATTAAAAGAAAACATACATCCTAGGGAGGCAAGCAAGTAGGGCAGGCAATGATGGTGTGAGGAAGAATAATAACAGAGTGGCTCTACCTCTACTGGATGGAAACCAAAAAGGCACACACCTTGCATGCAACACGAGGTACAAAGGAGATAGTGAGATGCAAACTGGAAAAATGGGTTGCTTGGAAGCAGCATATTTGCATGGATGGTTGTATGGTTGCATCAACAAACTACTACTACTACACCTTAACATCTTGGAATATATGGTGGTTGGCTGCAATCTTGCAGAGACTTGCAGCAGCATACGTGCATGCCGTACTACTGTGTGTGCTTCTAGCAGATCTATTAGGGTTGGGCATAAAGCAAAGCACAGCAAAAGAGATGAAAAAAAATTATAAAGGATTATGCAAGGTTGGCACTTGCAGGTTGTATCTGTTAAAGAACACACCGACGAATTGGGCTTCTGCTCTGATCAAACCAAATCTTAGCATGAGGTGATATTAGTTACAGATTGCAGATCCTGTGTGTGGGGTCTCTGCATATATGCTGTGCTACATAATTTATCCAGTAGTGGATGTAGCTTTGAAATATAGATGAGATGAAGATGAACGATAAAAGACGCAACACATACCATATTTATATCGTGATCGCATAAAAAATAGTGTACAATTAATAAATTAAGACATAAAACAATATCCAATATAGCACCTCTCATTTGAAAATGAAATAATAATCTTTGCAACATATTATCAATAAATTAATCTCATAAAATCTAGCTGTTGGCTAGGGCTCTGGTGTCCAACGCAGCGCATCACATAGGCATATCGAGTTAGCAATGAAAATAAACAATTAAAGAGATGTCAGATGGGCGTGGCGACGAGCGTAGTCACGAAGACGAGACGGCCACCAATGCCTTATGCCAAGAATATCTGATTGATCTGATGGGCTGGTGATTAATGTGCTAGGCCCAGAATTAGGAGTGGTCTGGGGGTGTGGGACAGCGTGGACCATGGCTGGGCAGACGCCCCACCCTGCCCAATAAATACGTCCACCCCTCAATTTGTCATTTTTTTTCATGTTGAAAATGGCTAGTTTTAATTATAATTAGTTTGTGGACTCAGCAATTGCATGCTAATTATAACATAGTGGAGGGAGTACTAATACTACCTCTTCCTTTTTTTGTCTTCAAATCTTATGGACTTTTATACCAGTAGATTGGACTAATTTGGAGTAGGATTTGCGTAGAAGCAAGCTTCTCTCTGAATAAAGACAGGCTGGTGATGTAGAGCCAACAAATTCACTACATGGTAGTCTACCCTTTTTTTAAAAAAAAATATGTATTTGATGACACTCTTATCAATCCAGAAAGGAAAATCCACAGCTCTTTTTTTTTCCTTTTGCATTCTAGCTTCACTAATAACACTCCTACAACTTGGAGTACTTAACAAACATTCTATAAACAGCTTTTTTTTTCTTATTCTTCTTCAGCTAACTGATGTTGCTTGCAGTGAAATGCATGCCTTCTTTTTATTAACACCTAAATCTCTGTCAAGAAAACGACGAAGGGATGTGTTTGGATGAAAAAACTTTTACCCTCCAATTGTGACAAAATTACATTGGGATGCCACTGGCTTGGATGAGAAGGGAAAGAAGTGAGGACCAGATCTCATTCCATCCATTTGGCCCACACAAATGCAGAGTTGGTTGGACACAACAAAGGCTAGTGACTGATGCCACATGGGGTCAGCTGGCTTCTGCTTCCAAGCCTCCATTTTTAATTATTTTAGCCTTTACAAATTCTTATTAATAGCCTAATTAATTAAGCAGTTTCGCTTTGACACCCTTTTGCATTGATTCATCATCAATTCACCATTTATGATAAGAAAAAAATGGGCCATGTTTTTTCTGACTGGAATTCATTGGCTTATCCAGCTAGTGCTTGCTTGCTCTCAATTAAGACCTGCCAATAGTTTAGCAATTGAAATATTGTACCGTGCATGTTATGTGCATTACTATATGTTGTGGGGCATATATGCATTGGTCCTCCATTCCAGAATATTCACCGCGTTTCAAAGGCTTTAATTTTCCCGCTCATAATTAACTGCCTTTTATTTAATAATTTATACGAGAAAATTCAGGTTTCATATAATGTTCATAATCTAAGCTGCCTTTTTAATTCCGTTGTACAAATTTGATATATATAAGTTTTGTTTTGTTTTTGTAAAGCTGGCTCACATGCAGCATCATGACTCAATACGGATCTCCACTTTGTGAACATGCATAATCTTTTTGTTGAAACGGTGCATAATCAATCATTATTTTAGTATCCAAGATGGCGGCTAATAGGAAAGTTAATTAAGGAGAAATATTATATTTAGGTTTTAGGGATTTGCTAGTTTTCAGGTGCCTGAAAGTTTGTAATTTTTCAGTCACCTAAAATTACACGTTGCTATGACTAAAATTACAGTACTATACACTACACAATTTTAGTTTATTTTGACTGTAATTTTATTATTGTATATGGTTTTACTTTATTTTATCTCAGTTTAAACACTTTTGCATATAATTTTGTAATTTTTTATAAATTATAAATTTATTTCATGTTTAGGTCAGTGTAAGTATTGTTTAACCTTTTATCTATGAAATAAGATGTATTGTTTTAAATAGTTATCAGTGTGAGTGATGAGAACCAAAGATTGCCATCTAAGACATGGAAAAAATGATTAAAATTTTTAAAATTTTCGGTCACCTGAAAATTAGACGCTCCTTAGTTTTGAGTTGCTGAGAAGGAAAATATATTAATAGCAAAGGGAGGTGAGGTGGGGCCACATGCAGTCGCATTCTCATGGGGGATGGCTATATCATGTGGGCCATGTGCATACGTGACAATCATGGGCTGCCCTATGCGCTTCATTTGTCTTTCCATGCAAGGATCCAATGCTCATGGCACGCACGAACTTTAATTAACTAAATAAAATCGCCAATGGATTAGGTGGACCAAAAAAGAGTTATTTTTATATATTGGTAAAGAACTCAACTTAATTATATGGGTTAATATGGCACTTCATTTCAGCAAAAAGCTTTGTTCGGTTTTTAATATTTAATGCCATTAACTTTTGATATACGTTTAACCATTTATCTTCTTAAAAAAATATAATTATCATTTATTTTATTATCATTTTTTATTATTAAATGTGCTTTAAATATAACTTATATTTTGGTATATTTATATAGTATTTTTTTAGTAAGAAGAATAATCAAACATACGTTTAAAATCAATGAAATTAAATAAACCGAAGTGAGTATATATCAATTGTTGATCGGTGAAACTTCTCTTTTTGATGGATCGATCACTACAAGGATCTGGGGAGATGTACGGCCGAGAATTAACGCCAGAGATCACGTGAATTTTGCAGCAGAATTTCTGACATATTTGCGTGCATGGAGCTAGCAGTGGTGCGTACGTACGTATTTCATACCTACACCTACACGGTATAATCAGCAACAGAACGATTGGGCAGCGATACTACTGTATGCGCATGCGCCTATCATTTATACGTGATGAACTAAACTAGCTACCATTTTGTTCTCACTGAACTAATGCAAACGTACTACGTCTGTACCATGCATTTAGTTACTACTATTTTCTTAACTGACCTGCCGCTCTTGTACTAGTACGTGTTTCTACATTACATACACGCACGCATACACTTTATTTTGTGAGACAAGGCATGTTGTATTAAATAAGAGAAAAAATTACAACACTATTAGTTGCCAAAACACGATAAAGAGGCTCCACGTCTTAAAATGTATATGTATGTACTTGATCGTGTATTTAGCAGTAGCGAATGACAATATTAAAAAATGATTGTCCTTAACAACCCTAGATCTACATAGGCAGGTCACAAAAGCTGACACATATAAGGCAAGTCAGGTGGGGCCCAACACACCATCCACATACAGAATTCTTCTCCACACGCAAGCAGCTTACGCCTGCTTACATGGTCCATTTATACATGTTTTTTTTATTAGAGAGGTTCGGGTTGTCAATCCTGAAAATACCTTTTGTTTGTCTATAAAAATGGTTTTCGTAATTATTCGTAAATAAGAATGGTTTTCGTAATAGTAAGGGAAAACTGTGCATATTATGGATATTACATATCTTTTTGATAACGGATAAATATATCGGACTTTTTGCAGAGATCGATGCACATAAAGTCGTTGCTGTGTTTTGTCGCTTAATGTACTTCACTATGTGCATTATAGTCACATGATTATATGCGAAATCACACTGTGTGTGAAATGTACAAAACATTGTACATGAATTTGCCTGCACATTTTCCCCCGTTTGTTTCAAGTACAGGATTTCTCACCTTTCCTTAGGAATTTGAGATACTCTTTCGTTCCAAACAAGGTCATAGGAGAATTTTCCAAAGAAAGCCAAATCTCCACAATTCCTTCAAAATTCATTTGATCCAAACAGGCCCTGAAATTGAATCGATTTTTACTACTAGCTGCTCAACTAAACCAAACTGAATCGATTTTTACTACGATCTGCTCAACTAAACCGTACGTGCATGCATGGATTTCGATGGACCACCTGCACAAAGGCAAGAAACTGCAGCTATTTCCTGTTCGTTGCTTGCACTGCATACACTGCCCTAGCTGCATTTGCATGCATTGAGTTGCAGGCGCTGCTGCTGCATCCTGCATCGCATCGCATGGCCGCCTGTCAGGCTGACGTGCTTGAGATCAGAGAGAAGAAATTAATTATGCCTTTAAATCTAAAAAATCTCATAAAAAAACAATATGAATTTTCAAAAGAATTAAATTAGTACAAGAAAATACTCACGTTTGAATTGTACTTTTTAAAAAAAAATTACGGTTCTTAAGAGATACCAACAGGTACCAAAATTTTCGATGTAAAAATTATACCTATTATACCTAAGATACCAAGAGATACCAAATTTATATAAAAAATATGGTATCTTTCGATATCTCCTTACCTACTGTAAAATTGCTCTTAAAAAAACTACTGGCTAGCTTAGCTAGCTGCAGGGACGACGGAGGAATTGAAAAGGAGAAATCAATCAATTGATTTCGGTGGCTCCAAGAATAATGTGCCAAAGGGCATGGCGCCAACCGTTGTTCGGTTGGAGCAGATTATGTCTTCTTCTTGCCTTATCTTGTCATATTTTTTTCCCTTCTCTCTCGTCATATATCACCCTCCTATAGTTGTTATAGTTATAGCTTAGCTTGCATTTGATTGACGGTTTGAATGGTAGTGCAGCGCGGGCCAGCGGCTCAAACGTATCGATCCGGTTTGGGAGAATTTAAAATGTTAAGAAATAGCCCGTAAGAATTTAAAAAATCTAGGTTTCTCAGTTTTTTGGCTTTTAGTTTATTTTTTTAATTTTGTAGCTACTAATTCTTAGAATTTAGGTGAATCTAGAATGTTAAGGAGCTCAAAATTCTGAAAGAAGTTAAAAGACAACATAAGCTCCTCTAAACATGACAATAGATGGGTCAGTAAGTTGGTACAGTGAAGCACAGTACAGTTGGTTACTAGAGATTCAAAAAGATGTTTGGCTAGTTCATTCATGCTACAGCATCGAACTAACTTCGATCAGTGCATAAAAATGTGCAAGCAGAGATGGCCATGCATCATTAATAACTCGACGTTGGTAAATCATGACATTGATGGTGCGTAATAATGCTGTGGACAGATAGAGAGGTGAGCCTCTTATCCACCATCCACGTCATCATCTTATCCAGCTCCAACTCAGAAGTCAGAACAGTTGGTCCTTCGTCTTGGTCTGAATTCTGACAGACATTCAGTTCTGAATAAATCGAATATCAGACAGCCATAATCTGCTTAATGGGCCGCGATCCGATACATGTGGATGGGCCGGTGCTGAGGCCCATATGAACAGGGCTGCCAATTAATCTCACATTCAGCAACAAACGGCAGCCATAATGTTGGGTTGATTTGAGATCGGCCCATGGTTTCGGAATTCAGCCATTTGGAGTGTCAAGAGTGACTTCTCAGATTATCATTCTTCCTTCTTTCTCCTCTCTAGGCCCCATTTTTTTTTCTCTTTATTCACCAGATTATTACATTGGATTATTTTATCAACACTTTAAAAAATATTTTTTAAAAAAACTTTCTTCTACTATATTGTTTAAACCATTTATTCTAAGCTATTACCTCTGTTTTAAAATATAATTATTTCTGGCTACAAATCTGGACATGTGTATGTGTAGCCAGAAGTCTTTATATTGTATGTCTAGATTCGTAGCCAGAAGTTCTTATATTTTGGAACGGAGGTAGTATTTGTTAAGTTTATAATATACTAGCTAAATGGCCATACTTTGCTATGGATAAAACTATATTATAATATGTCATGAGCGAAATATATTATTCATAAAATATGTTATCACTTGTTTACTTGTTGAAATATAGGTTATTCACTTGTTTGAATCAAATATTTGAATTTTCTTTAATATCAGAAAATATCATGGGCATGTTTGTAAAAATTGTGGGATGTCAGATTCACTGTCACCACTACTAGAGCCTTTTTAAGGAATATAAATAATATTCAATTTGCTATAATTAAGTAGATAACCTATCCTCTTTCATCCACGAATAAATCAATAATATATTTAGAACACTAGCTCAGTTCGTTTGAAAAGGGTTTTAGGCTGGATTTTATGCACCAGAAAAAAATATATAGACGGAGAACAATTCACTAATTACCTCGTCATTTGGGAGGAGAGGAAACATTGATTCTGTTTGAGAGTTTAAGATTATGAAAAACAGCTGATGAGAAGCTGACTAGTGAGAATATGTATAAGCTAGGTTTTCTAATTTCTAATTTCTAGTTTATTTTCTGATTTTAAATTCTTAAAATCTAGATGAGAATCTAAAATGTTTGGAGAAACTGTAGATTTAAAAAAGCTACAGTAATTAATAGATGCTCTCTAAACAGGGCGAAAGTCAGGACTGAAAAGGTTGGCAATTTTGCTCACAACATCTGCAGGAGGCCTAGTGCAACTTGCGATGTTTGGATCAGATTTTTCTTCTTCCTCCTCACCGTGGCTCCCGCTGGACATCCTTGTTGGCTGGGATATTTTGGACCGACAGGATGGGGCCACCTCCTCACGTGCGATCAATCGCAGCCGTCCAAAGCACTCTGATGACAAATGTCTTTCTAAAATTATACCATATATGTAAAAGAAATCATTTTCATTGTGATATCTCATCCTTCACAGGAGAATGCAGCTTAACACCGTGTTTGATATAGCTTAACCGTGCAGCTTATAAGCCACGGAAACATTAATACGTGATTAATCAAGTATTAACTATTAAAAACTTGAAAAATAGATCTATTTAATTTTTTAAGATACTTTTATATAAATTTTTTTAAAAAATATACCGTTTTATATTTTAGAAAACGTGCTAACGAAAACCAAGGTACAAGTACGAGCTACGAGCTGATCCGAACAGACCTGCAGAATATACGAATCTCCAGAGATATATTTGTCCAGCTACAGGAAATCAGTTGTTTGCTTAGCAAGACAAGCCCAAATTGAGCTGGTGTGATATGATCCATCCATCCTGTGACAGGGTCACAGATCAGATTCAGAGGGCTGCAACAGATGAGCTGTACTGTATTTTTCTTGGTTGGATGCATTGAATTCCAGACCAATTGTGGGACAATTTAGGACAGAAGATCTAACATGGTGATTGCTGAAAGACAGATAAGGAGATAAGTGGGGGACAAAGTAGAGGATGGACCATGATCAATGGCACAGCAGCTTTGACGAAACCACAAGCCTGAAAAAGATTGATCTGTAGTATCTTCAGATTAATTAATTAATACTGTTAATTGCCCAGTGTAAACTCTACCCATGTGCATGGATATATATACAAGTAATGTCATCTCTTTTCTTTCAGAGATGTAGATCACATGATCAAGTAATCAAACAACTAAACAAATGTAGTAATTTGTTCTTCTAATGATAGTAAGTAAATGGATTTCAGACCAGTGCAGCACAACTGATGATGGCCTCTCTTTTGTGATTAGTAGTACATGATCTGACGCATTTGCCAATAATTAATCAACTGTCGCTTAGCTTAATTATGGTTGTTAGCGAATCATGATCCTTGACCCAAATCCAACCCCACAAACAATTCCCCTTTCTTTAGACAGCACCATCGAGAGAACAACAATAGTTTATTAAACACTACAAGATGCTCAGAATATCTCATCGGTGATAAAACCCCAATTACATGAAGAAAAAGTCACCGATAAGCTGAATCACACTAACTTTACTTTATCTTAGTGTTTGACTTCAAATATTGCCCTGCACTTTGCGTACCGACCTCATCCATATCCTGCTAGTTGAGCCTACATATAAGAGTTCTAACGTCAGTTGTTGGAAATTTCTCTCTGTTTTCTGCAAAATTGAAAATTTTCAGAGTTGACCAGATAACTTTTGGAGAATGATCTTGATTAATCACTTATGAGACTTGATATGATTTGAGGTAGGACCTCAAGTTATATAGGGAAGTCACTGGCTTCTATATATTATGAGGTGGCCTACACTTTCTTAAGCTAATTTAGTACTAATTGTTGAATACAAACTAGAAATTATACACACATCTCATGTAACCCGATGGCTTGGAGAATTGAGGAAGGGTTCAAATCCTAGTGTTTTTAGAAAAAGATTGTGTTGTTACAGAGGCCAGAAATAATACTATTATGTTTTTTTTTAAAAAGGACAACAGAAAAGGTGCCTAAAAGTCCTATAACACTCTAGTACTACTCTAGGATGGATTTCAGTTGGCATAAAAAAGAAAAAAAAATAATATGAATATATATTCAAGCTGTTAGTCATGTGAAAGTGCTAATGCAACATTAAGGGTCCGTTCGAATCTACATGGTAGGATAAAAACCCCTCGTTTTTTTTAGCATACTTTTCGAACGGCTAAACGTTACGCTTTTTTTAAAAAAATTTCTATATAGAAGTTACTTTAAAAAATCATATTAATTTATTTTTCAAATTTACAATAGCTAATATTTAATTAACCATATATTAATGACTTATCTTGTTTTATGTGATATCTTTTTTTTTTTCATAACTTTAAACTAACTTGGCATTGCGGATAAAATAAGTTAACATGGGATTCTCTTGCAGATTTCCCAACATTGGGCGGCACCTAACATGCAGGCACGGCTTATTGCGGATTAACTAATATAAAGCGTACATATTTTTTTCTGACGAAATAGTATAAATCTTACGTTGATCTAGACAAAATAGTTTAAACAAATGCTAACGCCAACTCCAGTCAAGATGTTGGATTAGCGGTTGGTCATTATAGTTATCCATCCCCTTCTCCAGTCAAATTATAAAAATTTAATGATCTAGAAACATGCATGCACCGTGCAAGCTATGTTTTTCTCTGTTAGTCGCATACATGATTCTAAACTTTTACGTACTATATATAGTTCAAGAAAGGGCTAATTGGTTCTTTCTGTTAGTCGCATACGTGATTCTCCGTAGAATTGTTAATTACTGTCGTATAATTTCTTTATAATGCAAATATACAACAAATAAAACTATTTACAAGCCAATAATAAACATCTCAAAATGGGAACTAAACGGCAGTAATATGCTCACATGTGTAAGTATTAGTATCCCGTGGAACATGTTCATCAGAGTTTGAGTCTTTGACTCAGTAAAGGTACTCGTATTTATAATTAATTATTTTTTAGTGATAGGTGGTGTATTCGTCGACAATAACAAGTATGCGATGTTTTGTTAATTTTAAGATATAACATTTAAGTTTTTGTTACGTGTTTTAGGAGTAGGTATACCTATATGTTTATAGGGATGCGTGTGTACAATTCATTATTTAGATAAATGTCCCCTACTATATATTGATCACCTTTTCAAGATGTTTGATTGACTATCATCTACGCTGTCAGAAAAATTGCGTGTAAAAAAATTGTACAAAGTCTGCAGCAAGTCATATATTATGGTTCAGAAATAACTCGCGTACATCTTGGAAAATACTACCTACATCTAAAAAAAATTATTTTTTAAACGAATTTGGATAGTCTCTTGTTTAGATTCGTATATAAAAATAAAGTTTTTTTTGAGACGGAGGTAGGATATATAAGAGTGATTTCAGAAAGCATGGCAGTGTGAAAATCAACCAAAACTTCCCTCGCAATTAATTAAGCGCAGCTAGCTGCCTAGCTTAAGTTCTTTGATCCATAGAAGCAGCTAATTAAGCAGACCAAAACACGTCCCTGTCAGTAAAGACAAGCCTAACTATTTTTAATCAGGCAGTAATTTCCTCTGAATTTGCTTCATCAAACGCAATGCCCCACCACACCATGATGGTTGAACAGCTGAATTATAAACCTTCAGCTTCTGAGTCAACAACACATGCATCACACCAGCAAATCAAAAACTAGACTGAACCACAATGGTTTTTTAAAACCGCCGTGGGCAAATCTTGGATCGATCATTACCGCTGCAAAAGCAGCATCTAAAACCGGCCGGCCGTCGCCCTCTTTATCATCCAAAACCTAGAGGTGAGCGAATGGATAATACTAGAAAAATATTCTATTTGTATTGTCATCCTAAATTAATTTAACACCCAACACTCTTTTATAAATATCACCACTAATTTATAGCATATTTATATTGGAGAAAACAAGCACGGATCATAACTGATAGTGTTTTGATTCGAGCGAAATAATATTATTATTTGATAATACATATTTTTATAGGAATCATTAAATTATTTGCAGTAACAAATACTAACTGATGGTGTTATACTAAACGTATGGTTACTACAAAGGGTATTATTATACGATAAATCATAATGTTTATAAGAAGCCAACTAATTATACACGTACGTAATACTGGTATCCTATTTGGACACTGGTATTAATTATACTGCTATGTATTCAGGTCAGCCGCGTCGATCCCCCCTTTCCCTGGACCGAGCCCACGGGGGAGGGAGAGCCCCAGCCGCGCGAGAGGGCCCCACCACAACCGTGGCCCCACGCGTCAGCCACCGCCGACTGGCCGCCTCCTGCACCACGACCTCCACCCGCGTGGACCGGGCGCATGCACCGCTCTCCCATGGTGGTATTACTAGTACTACCACCACCACTTCGTCGTCTCCCCCACCATCCAACACGGCGTCCTGCTCCAAGCTCACCCTCTTATCCTCTCCTTCTCTCTCCTCTCTCTCTCTCTCTCTCTAGCCGAGATTTCTTTGTCCTTGCTCGCGGCGGACGCGCCCACCTACCGGCTGGCCGGCTGATCCGTCGATCCGTACGCCGGAGCGGGAGGTGGATCTTGCTTTATAGGCAGTGGCGCATGTCCACGGCGGTGGCGCGCGGCGGGATGATGCCGGCGGCGCACGGCTTCCGGAAGGGGAAGGTGGTGGCGGTGGAGGAGGCGGAGGTGGAGGTGGAGGTGGAGAGGAATAGCGACGGGTTCTTCGTGGAGGAGGAGGAGGTGGTGGTGCGGGAGAGGAGGCGGGGGGAGGTGGAGGAGGAGGAGGCGCTGTCGGACACGTCGTCCATCGGGGCGCCGTCGTTGGACAGCTCGTCGATCGGGGAGAACTCGTCGTCGGAGAAGGCGGCGGAGGAGGGGGAGGAGGTGGAGAGCAAGGCGAAGGAGGTGGAGGAGGAGGGGCTCGGGTTCCATGGATTGGGGACACTTGAATCCTTGGAGGACGCCCTGCCCATCAAGTAAGCTTGCTTGCTTGCTTCTATGTGATTTTTGTTCATTTTTTTCTCTCGTTTTCTGCGTTGTAAATGTCTCTCAGACTATTACAAAAGTTGTTGATGCATCTGTGTCTGAAAAAGAAATGATTTTTTAACCCCCCAAAAAAACTCTGTTTTGGAGAGATGGTTCATGTTCGTGTAGTGGAATTAGCTTTAGATCAAAGAAGTGGAGTTAGGGAAAAAGGTGCAGTCTTTTTTTTTTTGTTTCTGTAGCTAACCTATCACGACGAACTATCTGGAAAGTTAGCATCTTGGCATGATGAAATCTTTGCTGCTGAAATCGATGAGCTAGATAGAAATCAATCCTGATATGTAGTGTTTGCTACGGAAATCACTCTTTTAGAGCGCACATCGATGATCAAATCCTCTGAAGAAACTGACCAAAACGCATCGATTTTTTCACAGGAGGGGACTCTCCAACTTCTACGCCGGCAAGTCCAAGTCGTTCACGAGCCTGGCCGAGGCGGCGGCGAAGGCGGCGGCCAAGGAGATCGCCAAGCCGGAGAACCCCTTCAACAAGCGCCGCCGCGTCCTCGCCGCGTGGTCGCGGCGGCGCGCCTCCTGCAGCTCGCTGGCCACCACCTACCTGCCCCCTCTCCTCGCCCCTGACCACGCCGTCGTCGAGGAGGAGGAAGACGAGGACGACTCCGATGCCGAGCAGTGCAGCAGTGGCAGCGCTGGCGGCGGCAAGAGCCGGCGGGAGCCGACGTTCCCGCCGCCGAGGCTGAGCCTGCACGCCCAGAAGAGCACCATGACGAGGAGCTCGAATCCGACCTCCTCCTTTAGATCTCCTAGGTCATTCTCACTCTCCGATCTCCAAAATGCAGGCTCCTATAATTAGCTGAAAAGTTTTAGGCTGTTTCTCTTGTCTGAAATTTAGGAGTGAGAGATCGTCAGATCAGTGTTGTTAGTGGCTCACTGCTGCTGCTGCGCTATATGATCAAGATAATATATAACAAAACAAAAAGAACTCCATTTGTTGTGTTTTGTCTCGGGCTAATCTCTGATCTTGATGAATCTTGCTGTCTATCTGGCTGGCATGAGGTCAACATTGCTATGAACAAAATGGCAGGGTCCATCAATGTGTGTATATATGTGACATTTTAACCTGTGATGATGGTGATTAGTGGTTTGTTGGTCTATGGCCCTGTGCTGGTGCTGTCGTTTGCTGCAGACAATTTGGTTGGTGATTAGTCCAATGCCTAATCTGATGAGCATCTAGTTGTTGGTGACAATTTCTTTTGGTTTCCTCAACCTGATAAAATGGATTATCTGTGGAGTCAAACAGTAACTGCAAGGAGGCGACAAATCTAAGGTCTCCTTTGGAACAAAGGATATGAGTTGTATGGAAACTTTTTCTATTTGTCTTTGGAATAAAGGAATGGACCTCTATGGATTGGTCTAATTCATAGGGATTTTGGAGTATTTCTTAACATGAGGTTCAACCTCATGAGAATCTTATCTTGTCTTTCTCTCACTAAATTCTTTTGTTTTTTTCCCTATGAACCATCCAAATAACAGGTTTGAACAATTCATATGTTTTTCTAAATCCTAAGGATTTCACAGTGTTTGATATTCTAACTCTACATTTTTCTTATTCCTGGCCCGCGTTCTAAACAAACCCTAAGCAGAGCACAAGAAAAGCAATTCCTTTCAAGCAGGTAGCTATCTCCCCCTAAAAGTTGCAAATATTAAAACACAATCAAGACGCCTTAATAGCAGATCTAGCACAAAGAGACTGTTTTTAACACCCGGTAGCTTCATTCTCACAACAACAAAATGGAGAACTAATTAAACAGTGGTAGAAGCAGCAGCGGGTTGCCACGTAAACGGTTCACGAAGCAGATCAATCAAACCCATTCTGCTAGTAGTAATAAAAATCCTTTTATCCCCGCTCCTTGTGCAGGGCAGCATCGGTTTCAGAAACCAGCACATGAGATCCATCCATCCGGCATTCAAGCCAGCATATTTCTTCGTCAGAAAATGCATTGCACGTAGACATGTTTGATTTATATTATTGGAAAGATTATTAATTTAATTATAAAAACAATTATATATTTTAAAGAATATACTTAATAAATAACTTTAAAAAGGGGTCTAAATAATAGAATTTGTTTTTTGAGAAAAATGTATTTTTTCAAAGTATAGAGCAAGTAATCCATTTCAATAATCTTAAATAAGCTGAAAAGAAGATTACCGTAGCAGTACTATGACAGTGATGACTAGATTTATATAGGAGTAGTATATTAATTAGTACTACTTCTACTCTAATATATAACGATACAGTATATATATTCGTACCTAGAAATACTTATATTTTAAAGTGAAAGATGGTATATTTCTATTTTTTTATTTTTGAATTGTGATGTTCTTTAAGGTTTCCAAGAGACAACAAGGTAAGGTTAGGGTGGTGATGATGGATGGATGGATGGGGATATGGTAGTACAATTGTGTATGGGTATCCTATGCCAAATTGTTACTAGCTAATCTGGTGAGTTGTACCCCATCATCACCATGGTCAAGTGCTGATTAGATAAGGATTTTGTACTACTATCAGAGAGAGAGAGAATCAAGAAGAGATGAGGAGGAGATAAGGTCTGGCCTTGAAAGGGAAGAAGAAGAGAAAGGGACCGGACCCTGCACGTTGGCCGTGTCTCTCTGCGATTCTCTCTCTCTCTCTCTCTCTCTTGTTTCTCTCTCTACAGTACCACTGGTGTAGTGCTAACCTCATCTTATCCTGTTGCTTAAAATATTCCGAGGCCGTACGGGTGGCCGAACATCTCTGCAGTGGACCCGTATTGTAATGGAGTGTGGGGCCCACCTGCCTGTCTTCCCAGCCAATGCTTGGGGGAGGTAGGTTGGTTTGGCAGGCAGCTTTGGCTATAGGTTTGATTAGCTGAAAGCCTGAAAGAAAAGATTTTTGTTTTTCTCCCTAGTGGTTTTGGATAGGGTTTTGATTGCAGACATGTTTTGGAAGGACTACTACTTGAAAGTTGAAACTTGTAACTATAGTGGGGCCGAACATATGGAGGCTGAGTAGTTACAATTTTGTGAGATGATACTCAGTGTAGGTAGATTTCTCTGAATTGGTAGAATCTAAGTGGTTGTGTATAGCTCTTGGCCTGTTCTTTTTGTGCTGAATGGCCAAATGATTTGTGGTAGCTATTCTAAGGATACAAACAAATAAATTAACTGTTATAAAGTTAAAAATAAATTAAAAATAAATTTCTAAAAATTCATGCATGTAAAGCTTTTATGAAAATCGCATTTTCTAAAAATTCCATTCGTGGGAAAATAACATGCCCTTAGGCCGAACTTTTTTAAGGGTAGTTTGAGAGCTCAAATTGGAACCCTATAGCTGATAAGGCATAGAAAAATAAACGAATAAATTATAGGTAAAACTTCTATATCTCTATTCCTATGGATTTAAAAGTTAATGATGAAAATAGACTTTCGATGAAGAAAACTCAAAATCAAGTCTAAAGTTAAGTTCTAAACTTCAAATTTTGTTTGTGGCTGATAAGCCATCAAGCAAATGATGAGAGTGGAGAGTTTGTCTACCACATTATATTTTTATCCCGTAATAAAAATACCATTGGTTGTGTGCAGTATGATAGAGCTGGAAATGAAAATTATTTTCATTATCTAACAGAAGATTTCTTTGGATAAGTATTTTCGTAATATTACAAATTTAACAAGCTTTATAATTAATCTTTATAGATGTAATAAAATAAAAAGATTGGCCAAAACAAAGCCTCGTTTTTGTTAGTTGTGCCCCAATGTAAGAAAAAATACTGCCTATGCAATATTTGCAAGAAAACTACATCTCACCTCAATCACTTTTGGACGGCTCAGATTGTGCCAAGATTTGTGCAAGCACAGTAACCTTATCCTTTTCTTCCCTCTCCCTCTTCTCCCATACACAACTCCACCTCCAGCGCTGTAACACCCTGATTCCGGTGTAACCATTGAAAACTATTTTAATAAAAATCCTATACTCAAAAACTTGTTTATTTTAGTGTATCTAGGATCAAGTGCCAAGATCTCAAAAGAAAACATATTTGTAGTCCCAAAAATCTCACAAAAAATCTCTCCCAATTAAACTCTCAGGAATTCGGATCTCAGAAATCGAATCCTCGCTTGAAACACCCATGTTCCCCCCCTTTCATTAAAAATTATCCAAATTTAGTCAAATAATTCCAAATACCAAACCATGCCAAAACTGTCCAGGTTTCACCCAAACCTGCTTCATCATGTTCGTCTAATTTTTCTGAGTACAAACATCAAATTTTGATTCAAACATCAATTCAAATCTCCTCGAAACCAATATCTGAAATCCCTAGAAAAATTATGAAGCATCACT
This sequence comes from Oryza meyeriana var. granulata, assembly GCA_003991445.1. Taxonomy (NCBI): domain Eukaryota; kingdom Viridiplantae; phylum Streptophyta; class Magnoliopsida; order Poales; family Poaceae; genus Oryza; species Oryza meyeriana. The sequence goes on along the minus strand of RYFJ01000431.1, from coordinate 148,040 downwards.
ATTTCTTTAGGCCACCCCACCTCTCTCCTTATTACCAGAGCCGGCCCTCTTTCCTACTCACTAGCCTAAATGGGCCTTGATCAATCTGGCCCACCACTGTCGTAGCCCGGCCATCCCCATTTCCTCCCCACATCACTTCTCTCCCGTCTAGGCTGCGGTCACTGCAGCCCAGCACCCTCCCCAGGCTGCCAGCCCATCCAATGCCCTCGCCCTCGGCCTATTCCTGCCCCCACTCTCTCTCCCCTCCGCATGGGCCGCGTAAGCCACGGCCTGGTCCTCCCTCCCGTCTCTCCTCTCCAGCCGTGGCCTGGACCACTGCTGCTTTGCACCCCACGCGTCCGCCGTCCCCCCTCCCTCGCGTGAGCACACGCTAGCACACACCGTTTCAAGGGGCTCGCCTGTCAACCGCATGCAGAAAAGCGTCCGCCCACGCTACTACTTCAGCACTCTCGTCGGCCCTTCTCGCCATCCACGCTACAGCACACCGTGACTCCCATTGGACTGCCAAACTGTGCCACCGCTTTGGCTGGGCCGAAGTCAGCTCCTCCCTGCCCCACTCGTGTCACCCGGCGTCGACTCCCTCCCGCTGTCCTCGTCGCCCTCTTCACGTCCCGTCGAAGCCAGCACGTCCCGCGGCCACCATGACGCCGACGCCCATGCCCTGCCGCCTCACGCGCCATCGTGAATCCTCACCAACCACTCTGCTGACTCCCGCGCACGCCTCTGCCGCCCGCTCGTTGCATCAAATTTACCCACAGCCACCCTCCGCACATCGCCGCCTCTGTGCGATCGCCAAATGAGAGGGACTACCCTGGACCAAAGCACACGTCGACACCACAACCCACAATAGACCGTTGGGATGTCAACTCCTCCCCACATGGTCATCCTACCGCTTCCGTCGCTCCTCCTCTGACTGCCTCACCTGACGGACCGCCGAGTGGAAGAAGGGACCGACACTGCCACCCTCTTTGGACCGCCGGGCAGTCCACCTCCCCTCCCTCCTCATTGCTCCGCAACCTGCGCCTATAAAAGGGCGGGAAGCCCCACCATCCGCCTCTGCTCCACTCCGCCGAAACCACCGCCACCAATCCTCTCCGTCGCATCCTCTTCACCGATGTGCAATCCGTCCTCCACCGCTGTCAATCTTCCCCATCTGCCCACCTCCCGCCGAGCAAAGGCCACCACCATCCCCGCCATAACCTCCAGCCACCATTCCCTCAACAATCCACCACCACCGCCACCCCATCCCGAGCTAGATCCGTCGCCCGGCTCGGCTTCACCCGAGCCCCTTTCCTCACCGCCGCCGACGCCATTCCCTAGCGACCTCCCCACCGGCCTCCGTCTCCAGCCCACCATCGCTTCGTCGACGGCACCTCACGCGCCCCACCTCCCTCACAGCCGGTTGAACGCGAAAGAGAAAGGGGAGCGAAGGCGAGGATAAGGAAGAAGGAAGGAGGAAAAAGAAGGAGGGAGGACCCAGTCGCCGTCACTGACAGGTGGGCCAACCTAGCCCTCGTCCTTGCCTCCGCTGACCTCATTGATAAGGAGGTCCCACTTTGACCCCACGCTGTCCATAGGCCCTAGCTACCTGCCTTTCCTCTCTGGACTGCCGCTACCGGGCCACCTCCTGCCTCGGCCTACTCGCCTCCCCAGCCCATGCGAACGCTGCTCGCCATCCTCATGGGCCGCCTAGCCGGCCCAACTACGCTAGCCCATCGCCCCTCTCCTCCCGCGCCTTGGTGGACCAAGTCCACAGTGGACCCAAGGCCTAGGCCGACAGGTAGGCCCCATTTGTTAGTCTGAGGGGAATATTCCCATTTTCAAGAAATTAGTTTAAATTTCAAAAATTCATATCTTCTCAACCGTAAGTCTGATTGACTCCATCCAACTTTTAGAATTTTTTTAAATTTGAGATCTATTATAAGCACTATTAGTTTATAATAATATTATTATATTTATAGGTTTTTGTATGGTTTTCTTCCGTTAATCGCGTAGTGGACGTTCTAGAATTTCGCCTGGCGCAAGGATCATGAAGGTTTGCAGACCAAGATCAAGGCAAACCACTCTTTGATCATATTGCCCCTAGATTTATAAAATGTGTTGATTGCAAACTTGCATATTTAGCATACACGATTGGTTTGATCAGTCTCAGTTTCCGTGACCGATGGAACTACCCAATAGTTACATTACTTTTTTAGATATTTTGTAAACCCTAATTCCTTGTCGCTCCACTAAAGTAGTACTTCGGTATCCATACTCTTTGAGCATGGGTATCGGCTAAACCCCTCACATTCACTGATAAATAACGACTTTGAGAAAAATAGGATAAATTTTTTTTTGAAAACCCGACATTTGGTGCAAGTGTCGGTGATAAGCTATAGCTATAGCACAAAACCTCCTAAGGCCATGCCGTTACACTTTCTTTTTCGAAGAGGAATGCCGTTACACTTTCCAATTACTACCAATTCCTCTATGTCTGGCTACACAACATCGATCAATCGTATAGCCGTTGCCATCGCATGCAGCTGCTACCATGCATGCCGGTGTTGGTACGTATATAAGTTCGATCGATAGATTCGGCCGTATCGCCGCCAAATCGTGCAAAGATCTTGGAGATCCAAGACCAAGATATCGTGATCGATCGATCATGCAGGACGACGACGACGATCAGCATCATCCGGCGGCCAGGAGGTGCGCCGCGTGTCGGTACCTGCGGCGGAGATGCGCCGACGACTGCGTCCTCGCGCCGTTCTTCCCGGCCTCCCGCCCCCACCGCTACGCCTGCGTGCACAGGGTCTTCGGCGCCAGCAACGTCGCAAGGCTGCTCCAGGTCACTACACTACTGCTACTGTACTCATTTGCCACTAGCTTGTTGCTTCCGTAGGCTTAGTTTGAAATTCGTAAGACGAGGTGAGTTATTAGCGTATAATTAATTAAATATTAGTTATTTAAAATTTGAAAAATAGATTTATATGATTTTTTAAAGCAACTTCTATATAGAAATTTTTTTAAAAAAAATACATACCGTTTAGCAGTATACGAAACGTGCTCACGGAAAACAAGAGAGCTTTTCACTCCAACCTGCACATTCGAACGCTATCTTAGCTGCAAATTGGTATTAATTAATACTTCTTTTTTACAATGAAGGGCATTATATATACTTTTTTTTACAGTGAAGTACATTTCTGTGTGGCAACTTTTATTTTCAAGTAGAAATGTGTAGAGGTTGGATTGACTTATCGAAAAAAATGTCTCTCCGAATAGATAGTTGTCTTGATCATTTCATCAAGACAACATGTCATATTTACAAGTGTATTTATGAACTACAGTACTACGTACTAGTACTAATTTGCCACTAACTAGTTGCTCACTAAGCTGCAAATTAGTACGTTATTACTAGTACATTTTTTACAGCGAAGTTCATTACACTTTTTACAGTGAAGTGCATGCATTTCTTGTGTGACAGTTTTTTTTTGTCAAATAGAGTAGAAATGTGTTGAGGCTGGTTTGACTTTCATTATCGAAAAATGTCTACGTTGATTGATATCTCTGAGTAGATACTTGTCTTGTCTTGATCATAAGTTGAGCCCGAGTTCTCCACCGTGCAATGGCAGTCACTGATATGGACCTAGCACTATATATTAGTGGCGGTTACTGCATAAAGAGTACTGCAGAGAATCCATGTCTGAGCCCGAGTCCATGTCATCGAGACAAGATGACATATTCAGGAGCATATTACCTAATCTTTTATTGATTTATTTAAATCGTGAATTTTGTGTTGGTTTTTGGCACATAGAGCCTGCCCATGGCGGAGAGAGGCAACGCGGCGAACACGATGGCGATGGAGGCGTACTGGCGGGTGCAGGACCCGGTGTACGGCTGCACCGGGATCATCAACCGCCTGCAGGAGGAGATTCGCGCCGTGCAGTGCGACTCGCATGACGCAGGCCCAGATCGCCATCGTCCTCGCCTCCGGCCGTCAGCTGCAACCACCCCCTCCTCCGCCGCCGAAGCAGGAGCTCGCCGGCAGACCTCCGGTCGTCGTAAGGGAGCAGGTGCAGAAGCAGGAGGGGGAGCAGTCGCCGCCGCCGTTGCTGGATCCGGCCGACGAGTTCCTCAACCTCAACGGAGATGGACTTTGAGCTTTTGATACACCGAGTCTGTGCGTGCATGCATGGCAATGGCATGGTCAGCCCTTAAGTATCATCTCCATCAGCTTCGATCCTACAGCTGAACTAATAATTGGATCGTAACTGATTCTTTTTATTAGAAAAATGCTGCTCTGCATAAGGGCCAGCACCAATAGGACCGGTTTGGTTCGTGCCCGAAATTAGCCTTGCCAATTTTTAGGAATTTCAATAGTGTTTAGTATCAATTTGGATTAAAACCAAAATTTGGTAAACCTAGAAAACATAGACACTTCAATAATTAACTTAAGACTATTTTAGCTTCAATCCAAACCTAACTTTGGCTTTGTTAAATTTAGCCTAGCCAAAATTTGACATTAACAAGAAATTGGTAAGATTAAGTTTGGCATCAAACCAAACCAGCCCCAAATGTCTCTTGCAAATACTACAAATACAACAACTCACGGTGGTCCCAGATCAGGTTTCTCTGCAGTCAAAGTCACAGTGACTTTGTCACCGACATTTTCCAGTAAACAGTCCGGAACTGTAGTTTCAACTGAACACTTAAATAACCTTTATTTGCTTACTCCTTTATTCAATCCATCAAAACAAGATATAAGGAAATTAAACTAAAACTCCAATCTGACGATTGCTGTAATAATCCTAATGTATATACTTATCCTAGTTAGCAACAAAAAAGAAGACAGTTTCGTAGTTAACAAACATGTACAGTTTTATGAACCCTTTAATAACAAGGTTAAAGATTGCCTCCCCGAGTTAGAACTTGATTTATAGTAACTCCGATCAAGTGAAGCCCATTATCAACAGCTAGGGTGGCATTTGACCCGGCGCTGCATGCAAAGCTTCTACTACAGGAGTTGAGCTCAGCATCTCCTGCAAAAAGAATAGCCTGTCCAAAAGATTCTATATCCACAAAGAACCAGTAGAGGCGTTCTCCTTTTGTTGACCCTTGGCTATTTACACTGGATATTTGCCGTGTCTTAGCTCTGTCCACCCTCCTCTTCGTCTGCATTATGCAGTGCATGTAGAGTAAGATTTTTGGATAAAAGTAAACAAAGAGTTGTGCCTAGTTACTTGTGAGTGGGGATTTACCTCGGCGTGTTCTTCTCCAACAAGAAGTAGGCTTGAAATAGTCCTGGAGAGGTCTTACAGGCACAGGAATGAATTTCCCCAGATATGCCAGAGGCCAACTGGTAACACCACAAAAGCGAAGATAACATAGGTCAAATTTCTCCAAAGGGGAGTTGAGGTCAAAAAGCGTATTCATTACATGCCACCGACATCAACGTCATGACAAGAAAGGAAAAAATGGATCTGACATTGTTTGCGCTTATGCCGATAGATGCATATCAAGAATTCAAATACCATAGGTTACCCCCTCAAATACCATAGGTTACTACAGGCTGGGAATGTCTCAATGAATATATTAATATAAATTACCAGAAAAAGTTAATGATATAAATGATTGATCTGGAATCATATACTAAATTCTACACCACACGACGCATTAGAAACATTAAAATAAGATATAAACTATAGATTCTAGTGCATAAGTGGTCGTGCAATGGATAAAATTGTGCAAGTGTGTACCTTATAATGCCAATAGCAACTGAGACCAACCATAGTCTCCAATTAAGTCTCACAGTTTTGAAGAACTTTCCCAGGAACTCAATAATTAGTATCTGCCAAACAGGACAACGACTTTATCAGGAATTCATGGGGTTATGTTGGGAGGACATTCAGCGAAAGAACTCTATATCAGTTGTTACCTGAAATACAGTAGTTATAGCAATTATTCCCATGAAGAGGTGGTTCTTTGTTATTCCTTTGAAGACATTCCTCTCCTCGGGCTTGCGTGCATTGAACTCGTTGAAGATCTGGCATGCAATGCATATCAAGTATAACCCAAAAAAATGTTCCAGAAGGCTCTGTATAACTGGGACTATAAAACTTTCAAATACAAGGGTATTTGACAGATTAGGTCAAATACAGGCTGGTCAGCTGTTGTCCTATAATCTCAGTTCCATATCAGGTCCAGTCAAATCTGAAAACTCAACTACCCCAATCAATATATCCTTTTGTAAGAACCGTCTGTACATCATGGCACAGCTTACTTCAGATAGCAAATTACATCCACTATTATAAGAAAGTGCAGAGAACTTTTTGATAATAATTTGATGCCTATATTTATCTATCTATGTTTTTTTTTTATTAAAGAGCAAAAAGCATTGGATAATTTTTCTAGAATAATCCAGTGCTAATATTTATCAGTAAGAGAGTTTATATTTTGTCTGTGGTACATTCTGTTAAAACTCTTGAATAAGAAAACAGCCAACCCACCTGACAAAAGACAAATGTGTTGAAGATAAAGGTGTTCTGTGTTTTCTCAGCATCCTCCCGGCTTTCATTCTGCAACCGCAGTATGCTTCTTCCAGAAAAATCAAAGATAAGAAGGATTGCTATTTGGTAAATGGCCTGCACAAAATTAAAATATATCAGAATAACAAAAGAAGATCCAACATTATTCAATTGTATGCTGAAGACATACAGGTGAGTCACATAAATTCTAACCTGGACAAACAAGTTTCTCCACATAATATTAGTCACAAGAGGTTCCCTGAAATAGCAAATGACGGTTAATACTGTGAACTATCTCAAGAGCAGTTCAAATTATACCACTCCAAAGAATGTCATGGCTTGGAACGCCAGTCAAAAGGTCACCCTCCATCCTATTCTATCCTAACGAATTTTATACATATAATGATATTTCCAGCACTTTTTCTGCATGCTCCCTACTTGAGCTTCTCCTCCACTTGCCATAAATGCCTCTGGTCCCTCCATCTCATGCAGCTAGTCGCCCCCATCCAGTCATCCTCTTCCTGGTGGCCAACACAAGTGAACTCAAAGATTGATGACCTTGTGTTTGTGTTCAGCCACGCTGCTTGCCAAGTGGATAGAGGAGGAGGCCGTCACTGCTCCTTGCAACGTTCAGCTGCTACGCATACTCTGGTCATCTGCCTCTCCTCCCTTGCAATGACCTGTCTGGCCTCGCATCCTGTCACTATCCTCCCTCAATCGATCCTTCCCCCAGATCAGCTCAATGGGCGTGGTGGTCTGACCCAAATCAAGCCAGTAAGGGGTAAAAGTGTCATTTTACATGGACTAAGATTGGAAAATATTTCATATAGAGAAAATGGCCAATATTGGTATTATGTGGATGTTAACATCTTTATAGTGGTACATAATGGAGGCGACCTTCCTAGTTGTGCTTCAAGCCAGACCTTTCTTTGGAGTGATATATTATGAATTATTCCCAGAAACATGTAAAATACAACATAACAATGGTTTGGGAAATTCTACATGCCTTCGACCAACAGGCTGTCTCTTCATAAGGTTGTCCGTTGGAGGTTCAGTTGCTAAAGCAAGAGCTCCCAGTGTATCCATGATTAGATTTACCCAGAGAAGCTGAAAAGTGTAAAGGAACAGAGCACGTGAGAGTTGAACTGCACATACAAGCCTTCAAGCTTAGAATTAAGAATTTCAGCATATCATGCACATAATATAACAACACAATGCCTCGCCAATGGCTAACTTAGCAATGGCGAAAATTTTAGCAATTACAAAACAATTGCATAAAAGAAAATTTGTTCCAACCTCAACAGCATTTAGAGGCACATCACCAGAGGACACAGCAGCGACAACATTAATCACGAGTGCAGCAACATTAACAGTAAGCTGGAACTGGATGAATTTCTGAATATTTGCATAGACAGACCTTCCCCAGCGAACAACCTAAAAGAGAAGAGAAACTTGTCAAACCCCTGCCTTCAATCTCAATTAGAAAAAGGAGTTTCTGCAACCACAAAAAGAGCCCTAGAAGTGGGCTGTCTACCAACGATTTTTCAATAAAAATTAACTTCAAGTCTTAACATGTAGCATCCAAAGATCAGCATGAGGCAACATATTTATGTGGTAATTGTATACCAGCAATTAGCGAAAAGCATGTAATGGCAGACTTACTGCTGTGTGCATAGGCCACAAAACAGTAGTGACACATACAGGCAGATTGCAGATGCAGGACATGACTAGCAGACGGCTGGCAAGATGCCCAGTAAGATGTTGGTTCCCAAAATAGTGCGTAGGAACAGTAATATGAGGAATGGAGCATGTGGAGAATCAGGAGTCAATCAATTGATGGCTTTGTCCAGGTACAAGGGTTTGGTTAGTTACCTATTAGGAAAATCTTGAGCTAGGAATAGAATTGGAGATAGAATCCGTAAAGTAGGAGGAAAGCATCTCTGTATAAAGGATATTTGTATATTGTTTCAATAAGCAAGAAAGAACTGTATCTCCCGTCTAAACCCTAATCCCCTCAAGCCATGACATCTGGCTTTCTGCCATATCTAGGCACCATGCTGCTGCATGTGGCCATGTGAGATAATTTAGTATGAGGCTATGAGCAAAATTTCATGCTGTTTGCTTAGCGACATTATCCTTCACTAGAAGGTATTCCATGATAGTTAAGAGAAACCAACCTTCACAACTGATGTAAAGTTGTCGTCCAAGATTATAATGTCAGAACTTTCTTTGGCAACTTCTGTCCCTGAAATGCCCATTGAGAGACCTATATCGGCCTACACAAGAAATGGAACAATAAGGAATAAGAACACGATGATAAGCTATGTAATATTAAGAGAAAACAAAGGGAGAGTTCATCAATATCATGAGACATGCACTTTAGAGTTGAGACCTCATGCAACGCAGGAGCATCATTTGTGCCATCACCAGTAACAGCCACAACATGACCCTTTCTTTTCAAAGCTTGGACAAGCAAAAGTTTGTCATTTGGAGATGATCTTCCCATCACCTGCAATCCAAAGTTAATTAGTTTTGGCATAGTCAGAAGAATGCCTAGATCGCTAAAAAGGAGTTCAGTTGAGAAGGATGTCAAAGTTAGAACCTAACGCTCCAATAAAAAAAAAAGTTAGAACCTAACGGTACCAAAGAAAATGAGAAGGAACATAGAGGATGAGAAAGTTACTGTTATATTGTCAACAATATCTCCTCTTGCAGCTTCAGACATCTCGCGAAACACTTTTCCCTCTATTACAAATGGCTCCGAAATAGCACCATTTGCATCTAATATTCCACACTCCAAAGCTATAGCTTTAGCTGTTTCAATGTTATCTCCAGTGACCATGCGCACCTACATGTACACACAGAATTAATAAGGATAACGTAACAAATAATATCATTTACAAGGAAAAAGGAAAGCAATATTCATGACATGTAGGCCTGGCATGTGGGTCCAAGGCACAAATTAGTGACACATCAGTGGCATGCAGATGATGAGGTGAACTTTTTAGTGATGTAAAACGAATTGTCCCAATGAAGGACCAGCACTATCAGAGTAATAAAGGACAATGCACCCTAGTTGACAACATGAAAACTGAAGAATCATAAAGGATTACATATACACTGTCAGTTTCTATCACTTTAGATGTATAGGACAAAAGGTCCCCCAGCAGGAAAATAAGTAAACATAAACAAGGTACGAGTAAGATGTACCTTTACACCAGCATTGGTGCATAATTGTACAGCACTTCTCACTCCTGGGCGACAAGGATCCTACAGAAGAAGAAATCTTTTACAGCACAAGTAATAGCTGAATGTTATCATCAAGAAAACGCATAGCATAGTTAAACAGAAGTATGCTTATGACACCTAATATAAACAGAAGACAACATTCGAAAACCAATCGTAAAATATATCAGATGCTTTTGTCAAAGCCAGGCGGAACAAAAAGGTTGGGAATGATTTCGACCAGCTCAACCATGTACTCTGCAAATCATTCATCAAAGGTAACCTATATCTTGTTTGAAAAGCTATGATATATTCCTCATAAGCAAGAGAGCGAGGGAAATAGAAAAAGAACAGGGCAACATACACAATGCTCTTCTACAGTAAAGCATCTGAAGGGATACTGATTATTTGTGCCAAATTTATACACTAAATTCCCTCAAACATACAGCTACGGTTAATCCAGAAATGAATTTACCAAATAACCACCACATACCTTTATACCCACAATACAAAGCAGAGTCAGGTCATCCTCAGGTAACTTCCAATCAGCTATGTCTTCCTTTGGGATTGTTTCAATTTCGCAAGGACAATACGCAAAAGCAACGCATCGTAATGAACTCATTGCCATGTCTTCAATTGATTTCTTGCATTCATTATACTGCAAAAATTTAAACAACTTAGAAAATAATTTAGTATCAGAAGGTAAGCAGTTGGTAAATTAGGAATGGCACGTACCTTCTCAGCACTCATGGGCTGAACTGAACCATCCAGGGTAAGCCAGTTTTTGCAAGATGATAACACAAGCTCTGCTGCACCTTTCCAGTGGACACGAACACCAGCATCTGACTGCAAGTGTAGCAATCAAACAGCACTGAGATAACATGAAGAAACCAGGGACAAATCATTCACAGACCATAGATCTTAGCATGTTAACACAAAAGTGGCCAAGAAACAGTGTTCAAATAATTAAGATTAGAACAAATGGTCAGTGGAATCCGATTCTTTAGATCCTGGAGAAAACTGAACCAAAATCAGTCATCCTGGATGGACTGCGGTGTCAAAATCCATCCAATTTAAAATTATATTAACATGTTAAATTAAAATGGGAAATCATCCAGACTTGTTGCTAAAAGCAACCATGTAGGAACTAGCCAGTTTCTGTTTTATTAAAAAGTCAACATGCGAGTTCAGAGTACATGATAGCATCACCTCTTATGTCCTGACTACACAGGTACACATGCTGCAAGCTATGAAAGGTAAGTAAAAGAAAGCATCACTATCAGATAGAATCAAGGAAAATTTTCTTTTACAGGATAATAGTAGTTAAACTCTTCACAGATGGCTGGATGCAAGCTCATTTCGTTAAGGATTTAAACACATAAATTGTGCTCAATACCTGTACTGCAACCCCACCACGCTTCTTCTCTGAATTAAATGGAAAGACATGAAGAATTTGAGATTTTGACTGCGCATCATTGAAATCCATTCCTATCTGTTCAAAGTGGAAGGATTGGTCATTGAAGGAAACACTGGAGTATGGAAGCCAAATAAAGGGTAATTACCTTAAGACCCCAAGAAAGAATAGCCTTTTCAGTTGGCGATCCTGAAAGCTCAGCATCTCCCCCATCCTAGAGATAGAAAAATAATAGTTACAATTGTGACTGGACAACATAACAATTGATGTATCAGAGTGCCATGGAGGACTATCAGTACTCTCCCTAGAGGCCTAGGCTGCTCCAGTTCTTCTCCTTTTCTATCAGATAACAAAGGAATCATAGTTTTTCCCTTTCAAGATTAGTGAGAATCTCTAATCCTAAAAGCTAAATAAGCGCCTTTTAGTCCCACCAATTGTTTATATTTAGTAATTACCAGCTCGTCAGGTTTCAACAAAGTTCATAATGAACTGTCATGCATTTCAACACAAAAAAATACAATTGGCTCTAATCAGCCATAACTCAGATGAAGTCGCTGCTCCATTCAATTAACTCCATTAAGAGTTTGTAACCAGTAGGATATAGCTTTTTTCCCAGACAAGGGATAATGCAGGCAGAATGTAACAGCACGAGATACATAACATAGAATTAAAAGCCTTCTATACCTCTGGCAAAAATATAGTTCCTGTTGTGTTTTGTGCGATTCCTTCAATAAGAAGTTCTGTTGCCCCACATGACATTGCCCTAATATCATCACAAGGATCCAACGTTGTTCCACCAAAATATGATTGCACAACTGTCATCTAGAAGATCAATGACGTACAGGTCAGCAAACAAGGTATGATGCCAGAAATTTTGAAGAATCACAAATATCGGAACATATGATCATTTAATTGATAGAAAAGAAAATCGGTGCTCTCGCCGTGTCAGAAATACTTGACATTGTGCAACGGCCGCACGAGAATACTTGACATCGTGCAACCGCCGTGTCAAGTGTTCACAATCAGAGGGAGTACGTTCCATGATTTTGATTAAACAGAAAGAGCAGAACTAGCATACTGTCAAGGCAATATATTGGGAATTTATCAGGATACAACATCAAATATCACCAGCAATTAATTTCACAAACCTTATTCAAGGTAAGTGTTCCTGTTTTATCACTGCATATTGTAGTTGCAGATCCCATTGTTTCGCAGGATGAGAGACGCCTCACCTAGATAAAAGAGGAGCAATATCATATTCCATGACATGTGAATACTTTATTGCGTAAGGGTAGGATTTTCTTTTACCAGCGCCTTGTCTCGCATCATCTTTCTCATTGAGTATGCTAGTCTGAAAGCAAAATAGTGCCAACAGTCATGTGACTGAAAATTCCAAGGGATACAAATAATCAAATGGCTAAAGGTTATGAGAAATTTGTTTAATAAGTAGGTGACTCATACGTCAATGTTACTGCTAATGGAAGTCCCTCAGGCACAGCAACAACCACAATGGTTACCTATGGATAAATAAGAGAAAGAATCAGTGATACCAAAAAAGAAAAGTACAATCATGATACTAGTCATACTATATTTAGATTAAAATTACATACAGCAATTGTCAAAATTCTGATTGCCCCCATAAATCCTTTTTTTTGCCCGAGTAGTTCCAGCCACAAATTGAGTAGTGCCATCTGGATCCTTGGTATGTCCAGTAAAATATCTGTAGTTTAGATGAAAATTGGTTATAAAGAGTATATTTGTGGTCGCCAAATTATCAAGTAACTTACCTTATCCAAAGAACTACAAGTACAGCACCAGCCACTGTCAAACCCACCATACCAATAAAAGTTGCAACGCCGTTCAAGCGCACCTACTCCATAGTTGCAGGAAGGGCCATAGCCATACAAAGAAATCAATATGTCAGAATTTCATCCATCTAAGAATACACACAATTGTCACAATCATGAACAGAAATTAACCTGCAATGGGGTTTCTTCACCATTATCTTCGGAAAGGTTGGCCATCAACTGACCCCATTCAGTATTGGTGCCTACACCTGTTACCTTTGTATTTGATAGGTGAAATACATAGTTATCAAGTCAGGTTATTTTAGCCATGAAAAGAAGGGCAAATGGTAGACAGAATAAATAATGCAAACAATGTCACATACAGTGACATAGAAAAACAGCCATGCTCAACACCACATGTTGTAAAAAGACTCAAGATAGCAGTACTCACCAACATAGAACCATAGCCATCTGCAACCTTGCAGCCAGACATCAAAAAGGGTGCTTTTTGATCCTTGTGAACCTAAAAGTAATATCAATGAAACATCAGCAAAGGTAAGTTTGAAACAACCAAGAGATGTTCCATACAAACTTACAGTTTTTGATTCCCCAGTCATACTTGATTCATCTATTGCAAGAGAATGGCCAGATATCAGGACACCATCAGCAGGAACCTGACAATACAAGAATAAATGTAAGTAAATTATTCCAATGGAAAAAACAAACATGGAGTCGATAAATGATATACCATCTTACTTGGTCACCAATTTTAAGAGGAACCACATCACCAACAACAAGGTCAAATATTGAAGCTCCACATCTTTTACCACCTCTAACAACCTAATCAAAAGAGAAAGTAAATCAGAATACAGCCAATGAGTGATACTCCCTCCGTCCCAAAATGTAGCTATTTCTAAGACTCAAGCTTTGTCCCAAAATGTAGCTATTTCTAGCTCTTTTGATGTTGTTATTCCTATTATACCCCTACCAACCACCCCACACTCACCAACCACTCCACTCCCCCAAATTCCTCCTTGCATTAATGAAGGGCAATGTGGTCTTTTCACCCCATTCCTTAATCCCTCCAAAACAACCTAGAAATAGCTACATTTTGGGATGGAGGGAGTACTTAATACTACTACAGTAGAAAATGGTCACACATAACCATACCAACCTCCACTTGTATGTTCTGTTTCTCCTCATTTAGATGTCGAAACTGAAGAGATTGTCTGTAATCACTGATTGCTAAATAGATCATAAGGAAATAAATTAGAACATGACCTGTTTGACTGAAATACATAAAGATAGCACAAACATGATCCATTACCAGTAACAAGTATCACAAGAAAAACAGCTAAGAAAATACTCCCACCATCATACCATCCTTCATCTGCACCCTAAAATAAAAGAAATTAAAGAAAGAAAAATCTTGATCATATCCGTACTTACAGCATGAAAATTCTTTTAGTTCGAATCTACCACAACCAAGGAGCATGACAGAAAGTAGAAATGCAATATATGAAATAATTAGAAGAGGTAATGAAATACCTCTGTCGTCATGCCCAACGTAAGTGATATGGCAGCAGCCACCATTAAAATGATAAGAGTTAAATCTTTGCATGCTTCAAATACGAAACGCTGCATATCAAATATTAATATGATCAAATTTTGCAACTAAAATGTAAAGCACATAGAGCTTGTGCAGTTTATTTAAAAATGATGTAAAAACTTATACCAGTATGCTTTTCCTTTTCTTGCGTGGATATGTGTTTGCTCCGAAAACCTCCCTCCTTTGCGACAATTCATCCCCAATTGGAGAAATTCCCTTGTCTAAATTACTCTTCAATAAATCTGACAGCCCCTTAACCTGAACAAAAAGGGTATTAGAAACAAGCGACTGTAAAATGAGAAGAGAAATCTAGTTCAGTATCAACTTACTCCTCCAACTTCCTGAAGCATAACATTATCATGATCCCTATTTAATGCTGTAAGCTTTTCCAGTTCAATTGGAAAACTGCGAGAGGCCGTTGCAAGTTTTATACCAGTATAAGCTTCTGCTCAGATAAAGGACATTAAAAATACACAAGGATATAAATTATATGTGTGAAAAGAGCAAAAAGAAAGGATAGATTTTTTTAATATAGACATAAACTGAAAAGGTAGCAGCAACGCTGAGATGGTGGAAGTGGCCAAGTGGCATATCTAGTGTCCAAAATATTATGTCAGAAATAAAATATTGTGTATCTAGTGGCAATGGTCAGGTTAACTTTGCAGACTGAGATTATCATGAGTAAGTGTGTGACTGCATTTTATAAAATAAATAACATGTAACATTGGACAATCAAAGTGAAATCCATTTGAAAGAAAAATTGAGAAATGAATTGCTATGACTGTCAATTCAACTTAAGAACCGCATTCCTTCTATAGCTATTTTTACGCAGAAGTGCACCATTTTGGCAAATTGCTACTACAGAGTTGTGATGTAATCTAGGAAGGAAATTGGAAAATAGAAGTAATGGCTTTTGATCAGTGACCCCAAATAGGGAATATTGCATATATTGCTACTTTGTGTTTAAAAAAAATAGCTGATGGCATGCTAATAAGGAGCAGTCATCATTAATTTTATCACCAGTGCCCAACAAATGGAAGAAGTTATATTACTTGCACAAAGACTGAAACGGCACGTCTGTTTAATGATAATAATGAGTTCTTAAACAGAAGTTATGGTATGAGATTGTATTGTACCTCTGAGATCTTTTTCCCCAGCTTCTTTGAATAAAAATGCTGCCTGGAGAACCCAAATTTAGAATCAACAAACAAATAAAGCCAACAGATAAGATATATCTGCTTAAAAATGACACATTACCCGTATCACTTGTGCATGCGCTCGGATCTTTCTTCTTATCATCTCTTTCTCTTCCTCCTTTTTAAGGTCTAGAGTATATCTAAAGCGACGTGAAGCATTGAGCACGAGAGCAGCTTGCTGAAATGGAGAGTAACCTTATTTGTCAGAACTCAAGAATAGATGGAAGAATGCCTCTCTCCATTGTCCATTGCAAACTCCCTACCCCAAAGGCCTCTTCGCCTACATAACAAGTTTCTCATGGCTCCAACATACAACTACCAAGTACAACGAGTATCTCACTAGCTGAAGTAAGAAGGGTAAATTGATAGTGCTCGCTTTGTTTGTATTTTCCCCCGATACATGGGCTGGGTAAAACTGGAGCTACAGAAACTACCATTATTTCATCAATGGTCACTTGTATCTGCGATAAACCTCTATTTGGTTGTGGGTGCATCAGGCAATGCATGCAACATTGTAAAATGTTTTGCCGCAAAGGCTCGAATCATTCACAGGACTAGGCACAGGATGCATGTAATACGCAAATCATCAGAACAAGAAATGAGGTCGGCTGAACAACTGTAATCAGTAGCGCATCCATTTCACCACATTGCAGTGGATAATTTCCCTGCACGGGGCTGACACTGCATAAATTTCCCGTGCTCTATGTAGAAACCAAAATGGCGATGCTGACTAGAATAACGAAAAAACTATTTTCAGCATTTGCAAACTAGCACCATTCGCCAAATACACTGATCATACTCCTAACCCCAGCATTTGGGAGCCGATCACCGGCGCCGTCGATCACAGTTTCACAGGAGAAGAGAGAGGAGAGGGCAAAGGATCCTGTACCCTCCATCGCCGCAAGCGATCGTGGGAGGCGTTCTTATGGGGTATATCGAACGCGTCGTCGAACTTCTCCTCGCCATCCGTCAATCCCCGCCATTCCCGAGCCCGCTCCGGGACCGGATCTCGTCGGCGACGGCGGCGCACACCCTCCCGAAGCGCCCATGTTCTCTCAATCCCCCTGTTCACCTTCTCGCTTCGATCGATCGCAGGAGAGACGACACCGAGGAGCACCACCACCCTCCTGCACACGCATCACCACGCCAACACTCAGCACCACATCCAATCACCGTCGTCGACCGACACCACCTCCCTCCTGCAGCGGGCAGGCCAGGGCTAGACGGGATCGATCAGTCGCCTCACCTCCACCTCTCCTCGCCGCTTGCGCGCTATCCGAAGCTTCTGGAAGGTTCCACCAACCGGCAGGCTGCGCCTCCCGTCGTCGCAGCGGCGTCGCCACTGGCCTCCTCTCTCTCTCTCTCTCTCTCTCTCCCTCTCCCCGTGAAGCTTCGTGTTGTCTCGTCCTCGCTTTGCGGTGGCGAATGGGGACTCGTTCTCGTCTCGTCTCGAGAGAGAGAAGGCTGTTTTGCGCTCGAGCGGCGTGAAGCCTTCCAGGAAGCTTCTGACACGCGGTACTTCCTCTCGCTGCCACGTGGGCCCGCCCGCAGGGCAGAAAGGGGAAAACCACCCTTGGTCTCGCTGGGGCCAGAGTGGCGAACGTGGGGTGGCCCACCTGTCGGCCTCACGGATCGCCTGTGAGCCAACGGGGAGATTTGATTTAAACCATCTTATGCTTTCGAGAGTGGCTTGTGCTGTCAGATGTGATGCTATTTCACTATCGTTTGGTTGGACATTTGAACCTATAAAGCTTTTATGTGATGATTTGGTGAGGGTGAAAAATGCTCTACAAATTATAATGTGTGGTACATGTGCATACATGTCTAGACAAGGTTACTACCATAAGAAATTACGAACCAACGAAAGTTGCGAGAGCGAGAAGTAAAATCATACCCTTAGGTTTACTTGAGAAACCCGGTGGGGTCTTAAAAAGAGAACATCAATCTATTTAAAATGTGAAGAGGTAAAAAAAAATTTATACAGCCAAAAGCATAAATTTGGCCTATACGAATTGGGTCATTAGAGGAGAGAGGAGGAGCAAAGCCTAGAAAGATGAATTTATTTGTTTTTTAAAGTGTAAATACGGCTTCTTTTCATTATTACTACATAAACAATATGTAATTTTATAATTTTTTTTTGTCCAAAAAATGCTTAGATATAGTTTCAAAATACATTGAATCTATACTGGCCGCTCCTAGCTTAGGATTTTCTACCTATCGTCTCACATAGTTACTCTTTCGAATGGTTGTGGACCCGTGTGCATGTTTAGTGGGGCCGTATTTTTTCCGACACATAGACTAACTTATAAACCCCATCCAATCCTTCTCTTAGCAGTTAGGACGCGCACTCGTGTTACTGCAAAAGTGGTAGGCTCCATGATTATTTGAAAAAAAATGGTTCCTTTTCCCTTCAAACTGGCTTTATAAAGTTGTAAGGCCCACCCACTAGATTAAATAATGTAAAAAACTCCCCAATTGCAACACTAGTTTGTTGCTTTCCTGGCACTGGCCACCTGGATACACACTTTGGAAACTAATTGGCAGCTCAAGTCACGGGCTGCCTGTCATCTTCAAGCAGCAAACGCTTCAGCAGAAACGTGGATTTTGCTTGCAATTGTTCATCATCAATCCATCCAGAGTCCTGCATACTCAAGAAAGCTCAGATACCGACAGCACTGGAATTAATGGCACATGCCGATCAAGTCCACAATTGCCTGAATTTGTTCCATATCTTAGTCTATTTACGGTCACAGTTATAATTGGTCTATAGTTGTAATCGATTAAGATTAAGAAAATAGGAGAATAAATTGAATGGAAATATGTGTGATTGGTTAGATAAGAAAAAATAGCTGCTAATTTATGATAAATTAAATACTAAAAATAGTTTATATTTGATACAGAGACAGCTAAACGAACGGATGCATGTTCTGCACAATGGCCTGCTGTAGATCGGGTCAAAAACGTACAGGCTGGAAACAGATTGATCAGGATTCAGAGAATATAGCGAGAATTCCAGCAACATGCTTGCAGCTGTTCGGCATGGCTGCACCAAGACTGACGATCAGCAAAAGTCCACGAGAATTTTCAGGCCTATCAGCTTCAGGCACTAAGCCTGGCAATGGCATGCATATGGCGTTGCATCAGGTTCCAATCTACCGCAGCACTAGTCTGCAATATATAAGTTGTGCACACATAGTGAGAGTATAAATATGGCAAATGGGCAGACATGTAGACATTAGGTGATGGACGGAGGATCAGACCAAGGAACTTCTGAACTTTGTGCAAAGAATAGAAATTTCACAATGTTTTCTTTTTCTGGCGAGTTGCTGAATGGGATGATTATGTTACTTGTCTGTTTCCTGTGATCCCCATTTTACGGAAGAACAGGAGCTCCAAACGCAAAAATTCCTACTTCACCTTTTTCGTTTCACAAAAATCTGGAGGACAAGTGGTGCCTTGTTTCGGTGACATACAGTTTGCCAGATACAAAAGGATCGTGTGCACAATGCCTCTACAAGCTTCTGTAATCCATAACAGTCACTTCATCTTCAGGAGCATCAAGGCCTTGATAGCTGCAAGCAAGGTTAACACACTGTTAACACCCCAGTCACCTCTGACGAGTTTCGCCAGCAATCGCCTCCGAACTAGGCTAACACGAGAAGTCACAGTTATTTGAAATTTGAAGAGAACAGTACTGTATCTATCTAATATTTTCGACAGGATTTCTGTACAAATGTCTCCTCTTTATTTAAACCCCATACGGCTCATGCCTTCCAGGCAAAGCTCAACTCACACCTGACAGCTACATTCCGCTTCCACCTCTAATATCACCTGTTGAATCCGCTTCCACGCGTTCTTGACATCTTCAGAATCCCCATCTCCTGTACGCCGTCCCCGTCATACCATCCGGGTGTAACACACACACGTGAAAGGTAACAAAACAAGGAATAATATGAGAAAAATAATTATCTAAATAAAAACAGCAACGATATCAGAATTTCAGATATGAAGTGCCAGTGCTAACTTTATACACGTCAATATAAGGGATAGTGTTTGGTTAGAAACATAGAGTTTTGCAAACCTAACATGCAGTAGGGAACAGCATATGCATAAATTTTGAACAGCAAAATATGTCTTGATCATGTAATGCATAAATTGCAAATGCTCTAGCAGACACAGAATCAAATCCAATACTGGAAACACAAAATTGGCATCATAATCAGTTTTTAAAAATTCCTAGCCAAGAAGAACCCCAATGCTACCCGAGAGCTGTTTTATTCGTTCAAGGTATATGAAATCCAAATTAATCAAATAAATAAACAAGTTCCACTGCTAACCAGCTCAAAGTCAAGCTAACAAAGCATTCCAAATTTTCTATGACCGAGCCTGAGAGATTTGCATATCAAATGGTTAAGTACACACAAGACGTCAACAGAAGTACCAAAAGAATCAGCCAGCATTCATTTTTCTTCACTTTCAGCATACTTATTTTGTTGGCCATGAGGGTCAATTAGGGAACACAAGTGCAAGGAGATCAAAATGTAAGTACTAGCCTTCGTATCTTTGTGTGTTCTTGGATGACCCATTGAAGACCACCACCCCTCCCAGCTTTCCTAGCGCGTCGACCAAAAGTCAGCTCAAAAGGTGGTGGCCCACCCTGATCCCTCAACATTTGCATAGCAACTTCAGGTGATGCAGAAACAAATAGTCCTAGCAGGCTGCATGACAACACACCACAACCAGTACATCATTGTGCAAACTAAGCAGAAGTTGCAGACTTACCCAGCACCAGGTACAAGCATCGGCGCTGGAGCAGGAACATCTGAAGGAAAGGCACCATCCATAACTGGACCACCAAAAGAATAAAACAGTGGATCATCATGGTTGTCACTGGATCCATCACGGGTTGGTGAATCAATTCTATCAAGCCTACAATTGCCAAGAATATCTATTGCCTAAACAATTAATTAGTTTCCTAACATAGCGATAGTTATTTGGTATCCTATCTATTAGTTAGGAAGGTGCCAGTTTAGTTAGAAAAAATAGAGATATGGTTCGCTAGGAAGTTAGGGATTTGATTCTCGAGGGTCAAGTTATTATTCACATGGAACACAGTATTGTAGAAGTCCAAGTAATCCCAATAAAATGGACTAATGTACCTCCATTATGACTCAAGCAATGAATAAACAAGAAAAGGGTTTGGCCCAAAACCTAGCCGTTCAGAGCATCTAGCTGCGCTGGGAGAAGCATGCGCGAAACAGAGGTTATGACATGAGATTGTACCTCTGAGACTTCTTTCCCCAACTTCTTCGAGAGGAAATGCTGCCTGGAGAACCCAAATTTAGAATTGACAACAAATACAGCTAACAGATGGTAGACATATATCAGCTGAAAATGACACATTACCCGTATCACTTGTGCATGTGCTCGGATCTTTCTTTGTATCATCTCTCTCTCTTTCGCTTCCTCATTTTTAAGGTATTGAGTATATCTAAAGCGACGTGAAGAATTAAGCTCAAGAGCAGCTTGCTGAAATGGAGAGTGATTGTATTGTCAAACTGAAGAACAGATAGGATAATGCAAGTGTCCACTACAAACTCCCATACCTATCCCAAAGGCTTCTTCACCTCCTAACATAAGAGTTCTCATGGCCCCAACACACAATTAATTAAGTATAATGGGTACCTCACTAGCTAAAGTAGGATGAGTAATACTCGCTTTGTTTGTATTTTTCCCCTAGACATGAACTGGGAAACTGGAGCTACGGAAAACACCATTATTTCATCAACGGATACATGGATCCACAATAAAACTATATTATATTGCATTTCACAACATTGAAGAGTGGATCGTTTCCCTGCGCTGCGCCGAGACATGTATAAAAATGGTGATCCCAGATTCTACTAACGAGGCCATTCCAGAATTACTCCCTCCGGTTTTTAATAGATGATGTCGTTGACTTTTGAATATAAGTTTGACCCTTCGTCTTTTTCAAAAATTTAGTGCAAATATGCAAAAATATAAATCATACTTAAAATACCAATGATGATAAAACAAGTCTCAACAAAATAATTGATATTTACATAGGTTTTTTAAATAAGCCAAATGGTCAAACTCATGTCCAAAAGTCAACGGGCGTGATAGTATTACAAACCGGAGGGAGTACTGCATTTTGAGCATTCACAAACTAGCAGTCTAGCACAATTCGCCAAATACACTGATCACACGCATATCCCTAGCATTATCGACCCGATTCGAATAAACCGGCGTCGTCGTGCAAATCCTCATAGGAGAAGAGAGAGGGCAAAGGATCCCGTACCCTCCACCGCCGCAAGCGATCGACAGACGCGCTCTTATGGGGCAAATCGAACGGGTCATCCGAGAGATCCCGTCCCGAGGAGCGGATCTCCGGCAGCAGCGTCGACAACCTCCCGTGCGCCATGCCCGATCAAACCCTCCAGGTCACCATCGCCGCCCCCTATTCACGCAGCACCACACGAGCACTGAGCACGCTTCCAATCATCACGGAGATCGTAGATCGAGAGCCTCCCTACTTCAACGGGGCCAGGATGGATGGGGGATCGGTCAATCGCCTCACCTCACCTCACCTAGCAACCGCGCGCGAAGCTTCTAGAAGGTTCCACCGGCGGGCTGCGCCTCGCGTGATCGCGGCGTCGTCTCGACTCCCGACTTGTGCGGCGAGTGGTGCGAAGCTTCAGGAATTCGCGTCTCTTCCTCTGCGTGGCCTCTCGCTGCCACCGTGCCACGTGGGCTCTCCTCGGCCCGCGGGGGTGATGGTCTTTCGTCGCGTTGGGCCGGTGGCCCGTGGCCCACATGTCAGCCTCGGGCCTCGGAGGTTTTGAATGGAAACGGAAGGGTTCGTCCCTAGACGTTGGATGATCAATGAGATGTCAGTTGGATGTGAACCACGCGAGCACGATTAATTACGTATTAATTATTATAAATTAAAAAAATAGATTTATTTGGTTTTTTAAAAAAACTTCTAGTATGTAGAAAATTTTTTTAAACAGTTTTGAAAAAAAATTATACCCGTAATAGGCTAACAGCTATGAGCTTAAAAAACAAAACATAACCTAAAAACATGCGCGAATGATCATTTTGTGTTGTGATGAAAAACTGGTTGCTAGTACCAAGATTGCATCTAGTTTATATGCACATATGAGACTAACATAGGTTTAGTTGTGACAACTATATCCAAACAGTGATTGTTTGATCCGTTGATTGTGCAGATGACTTTAGAGTCAAATAACTAGAACCAAGAACCACACTCAACCACACTCAGAGAGAAACCAAACGCTCAAACAGAAACTAAGGTCTAGCGTGGTCAAGATGGCATATGTCATTTCTTTTGGTTCTTCGTCCAATTAAAGGTGTACCTCCTTCATCTTAAAATACAACTACTTATGTCAAATTAAGGTTGAGAAGAGAAATAGTTGTGTTCGGTTGAAATCAGAAAGTACATGAAAAAATTAAATGAAAGATGATTGTGATTAGCTGAGATAAAGAAATAGTTGTATTTTTAGATAAATTTGAATTCTAGAAATAGCTATATTTTAAGAAAAAAAAGTATATTTTAATTTTGCCAGTTAATTGATCAATGCGAGGACTGGGACTATGTAGGGAGATGAGGTCAAGCAATCATGAAGCTAGGTGACAAAGTTAAACTCAAACATAGCAGATGGTGAACAGACACCGTGTGTGCGGAGGTCTTAGTAACGGACTTCACATAACGTCTGTACATACTTCAGAAACGCCGATGATCTACTCACAGCCAGCAGCTAAATATGCTAGTTGTGCATACACAGTACAGAATACCTGATGATCTGGCAGGCTTGTAGACATTTGGTGAGAATAGATATGACTAGGAACATTTTTTGCAAAAAAACAGACTTCATAATGTTTTTTCTGCTGACTAGTGAATAAGAATATGCTCCTTGTCAGTTTTTGCTGTGATCCATTTTACAGACACAAGTAACAGAAGCTCAGAACCGCAAAGTCCTACCTGTTTTCGTTCACAAAAAATCTAGAGATGAGCGCCGTCTTGCTGCGGTGTAATACCTACAGTTTGCCGGATACAAAAAGGATCGTGTGCCCAATGCCTCCAATGCTCTCACAAGCTTGGTAGTCCAAACAGTCACTTCATCTTCAGTTTGCATCAAGTCTTGATAGCTGCAAAAAGCAAGTGAAAGCACATGAAAAATTGTAGCAAAAAAAAAACGACCAGATAATGTGCAGAAAATCTAAAACAAACAAGAAATGAGTGTTCGGAATTTCAGATATGTAGTGCACAGTGCCTTCAAACTGAATTATACACATTATCTGTTTATTATAAGGCTAGTGTTGGTTAGAACATAAAGTTGCAAACCTAACATGCAGCAGGGAACAGCAATACCTTAAAATCCGAACGATACACAAACAGTGACAGAAAAACAATCATCATTGCTATATACATCAATCTCGCCCAAAAGTATAGCCTTTAGCAACAGCAATAGATCTCTATATTACTAGGTTGAACAAAGCCCACAAATACAGACTCTATATAATTGACATCCTAATCAGTTTTTAAAATATTCCTAGCCAAGCAGGACTCTACAAACAATATCAGGAGCATGCTTTACCATGCTTCAAACTGTACATAAAGCCCTTTGTGACATTGGTCATACTTGTTCAAGGTATATGAAATCGAAATGCTATGCTAATCAGCTAAAATAGTAAAATTTGCTAGCGAATCATCTAAATTTTGTAGTGAACTTGAGATATTTGCATATTGTGGTAAATCACGACACAAGGATGTCCAACAGAACTCCAGATAAATAACCAGTGTTCAGTTTTGTTCACTATCAGCATACTTATTTTGTTAACCATGTTTCAGAATATTGAAATAAATTGCTTATGTCACATGGTGAACATAGATTAGGGAACACAAGGGCAAGGAGAAAAACACGCAAGTACTAACCTTCGTATTTTGCGTGGATCATGCACATGAGGGGGTGGTAAAGGAGCAGCAAGGATTGGTGATGGACCACCCATTGGAAGACCGCCACCCCTCCCTGCTCTCCTAGGACGTGGACCACCAGTTGGCTCAAAAGGTGGTGGCCCACCCTGATCTCTCATCATACGCATAGCAACTTCAGGTGGCGCAGGAATAAATGGTCCAAGTGGCCTGTGATGACAATGACAATGAATCAACAATGAGTGTATTATTGTGAAAACTAAGCATAAGTTGCAGACTTACCCAGCACCAGGCACAGGCATCAACACTGGAGGAGCAGGAATATCCGGAGGAAAGGCGCCATGCATAACTGGATCACCATAAGAATCATATACTGGATCATCAGGGTTGTCACTGGATCCATCATGGGTTGGTGAATCATTTCTATCAAACCTACGATTGCCACGCTCATCTCTCAACCGGCTCTCTATTGGTGGCCGTTGTCTGACTTTCTCCCTCTGAAAATTTGGCCAATACAAACAAGATAATAAGGAACTTAAACAGCTGCCAATTTGCAAGTGAATACAAACTAGGCGGTGAGGCTTACTGGAGCAGGTTGCTGCATGATAGGCGTCCCACCAGGTGCCTTGGGATCACTGCATGCAACATATACCTCATAATCTTCTTGGAATGTTAAAAATTAGTTAAGTCAAAAGAATGACAATGCAGAAAACATACCTCATATAGTTCTCAAAATAAATATTCTCTCTCACTTTCGAAGTCAGCTCCACAACCAAATCTGCATGTTTGAGTTTGAGATGCTTCTGGACAAACTCAGGAGCATGGAAAAGTTTTGTGCAGCCCTTGGCTCCACACCCGTATTTCCATCCATACTTTTCATCCCTTATTTTCCTCACATGTGGATCCAGCACTTCACTAGCAGCTGCATCAATCCTCTCCTTTGCTTTCAATATTTCCATTGGATCCTGACCTTGAATCCTATCTTGCCAGAATGAATCAAGTTTCTTCTCCCATTCAGCTGCATTTGAGCTAGCCCCATTAAATGTCCTTGAGTCTGCTTTCACATGCCTTAGACCTTTGGGCTCATTTGTCTCAGACATCCCATAATAATCCACACCATGGATACGCCACAAATAGGTAATAAGAGTGTCCAGCAACTCAGCACCCTCGAGACCCTTCACAGCAGATGAGCCCCGTATTATTACGATTGGTCCCATTGAACCATGTAACTTATCTTTCTCTGCTCTGTCATGATCACTACCTGACAGAACATTATTCTCAATACCCTTCTCAGAATCAAGTTTACAAATGAGAGCTTGAGCTAGTTCGATGTCGATTCTAATTCGCCGTGGCTCAGAGCTAACTGGATGGGCCTTAGGGGCAGCATAATATAAATCATCCTGGCTCTTTCCAAGTTTCCCCTTTTTTCCATTAGCATCCGCATCATCTATGCTACTCCCAGATTTGTTGTGTTGCAGTACTTGTTAATCCTGGACCACTGCACAATGAAGGCCAACAAAAATAAGTAACACACACACAAAGAGAGAGAGAGAGAGAAGCATCTCACATGTCTAAATTCCCACTCTGCAAATCTTGGAAGAACTCATTTGCAGTAGTTCGTGCAACTTCATTCCTTCTGCTTCAAACAAAAGGTAATGCCGTTATCATATAAATGCACATGAAAGTGAAGGGATGATATGGGCATTGGAAACACAAGGAATATGAGAAGATGCTTCACCATAATCTTGAAAATGTACAAAAAATAAACAGCTAAACCTTTCCATGACAGAATCAAGGTTAGTCGGATGGTACTGTTTCTTAACCTGCAAAAAAAGCAAGAGTGCAACAGTAAAACTTGGTGAACAAAAAACCAGTCATTAGATTATCCACGGAAAGGATGCAAGTAAAACAAGTATTACCATTCTTCATTCTTATGAAGGTCAAAGTAAGCTTTCTTCTGAGTTGTGATGTACTCGGACTTGTACTCCTCATATCTAATGATTCGCAACATGAACAGCAACGGCAATTACATATGAAGTCAGCCACCAGTATTAATGGTACACTGCGTAGGGCAGAATTTCTCATCTCAGGAAAGAGGTTAAACATAGCACACCTGCGTTGAGCTTCATCTGGCGAAACATCATCTTCAAGCTCCTGCCATGAACTGCTTGTAAGACATGAGGCCTTCCCTGTAGAGTACTGTTAGTCACTTTGGTTGCTTCCCACAATGTAATATTTTGCGTTGTGATGCTTACACAAGAATCCAAATGTGCGTGTACACTAAAGAATACCAGTTGAATGTATGACTAGTTCAGTTGCTCATAAATTTGACAGTGCGCCAACTAGAAGTTCTGTAATTTGTATGGTATAGGAGGCTTAGCATGTACCAGCCTCATAAATGTTTCATTTCAGAAGGTATAATTTGTCATTGAATAAATTAGAAGCAAATCACATAATACATGATGAAGCCAATCCAGAATTGCATACATACCTACGGGAGCTACCTGGGCCTTCATTCCATCCACCACGTCCAGAATCAAGCCAATCTACACAAAATATATGTATTTAACAGGCACTTCAATTTACAAGCAACGCAAGTGGATATGAAATAATTTATGTACACCATATGTTATAGTTTTATCTACATTTTACAAGTAGACATGACATAATTTATGCTTCCCAATATGAAGTATGAATGAAGACAGAAACAATAGTATTATAAACAAGGAAAATGAACTACTAAATCTAAATTATTCCAATCTTATGTGGGACTTAAACCAGACAACAAGTGGATACAAGACATCTTGCATAAACTAATGCGTACCTGCTGCACGATTAAAGTGTCTACCCTGACCTCTCTCATCACCATATCCACCTCTCCCTCCTGTGCCACCATGATCATTTCCAATACCTAGGAGATAAATACCAAAAAATTTAAAAGCTGCAGTGATGCTCAAAGCACTGTATAAGCACAGAAAAAGGAAAACAGAAGGAACCTAAACCATAAATTTCCTTAATTTCTGCTCAGTGTATAACACATAGAGCAGCTCCCAACTGAAAATGGCACATCCATGCAGTAGAAAAAAGCGTAGAGCTACCATAAATACACAAAAAAATGAGATGTAACACTACCGTATACGTTTACTTCATATAAGACATTCAGGATCCTTTGGATGTCCTATCCAAATTACTAACACTTTCAGTTGACTACTAAACAGTTCCCACGAAATTTATAGGATTTTCGGAACGCAGAATTTTATAGGATTTTCACAGGAAACAGTTTAATTCCTCCAAAATTTATAGGATAGGCACAGCCAGTGCCTTCCAGGGCTCAGGTTTTTATGGCCTTACTGGATTCAACCAAGAGCTAAACATAGAGCTACCACAAAACATTCACACATTGCCAATGTGGCAAATAAAAAATGTCCTTTTGGCCAAAATCCTGGATTGTGAAGATGCAGTAAACATAAATTTCTTCGGTCATAAAGTTCCTAGTCTAAACCTACTGTTACGAATGAAAAATGGCACACATCAGAAGTGCTGATTGCACACTGCAAATCCGTGAACTCCTTTTTTTTTTCTTTTGAGCAAGTAAGTGACCCCGTTTCTATTACCAGAAATGTAAAGTTCTTACAGACACAAATCCGTAAACTCTACACTTAAACACTCTAACCTTCATGGATAAACCAATCTGCGACCACGGTTTCGAATCATCAACGACCATGTCAACTAACAGTCTCACATAAACGAGCGAATACCATCAAAAGCTTCGATTTTTCTCTTCAACTACCAATCTCAAGTACTCAACTCTCCCTACTCCGCACCGCCAAAGCATCGAAGCCTCTCACCTCCTGTCGTCCTGGTTGTCGTGCCCTACTCCCCCGAGGCGGCGCCGGTCGAACCCTCCGCCGCCGTCTTCCCTGCGGTGCCTCTTGCTCCCGTGCGGGCCCTGCGGAGGGGGCCCGGGCGGCGGCGGCGGCGGCGGGAGCGACGGGGAGGAGCGGCCACGCTTGCGGTCGCCGCCGCCGGCGGCAGCAGGAGGAGGGGAATCCGAGGCGCCGGCGACCTCGGCCATGGTGGGTAGGGTGGGGTGGGGTGCTTGATCTGGAGGATCTCGCGGTGTCGGGTCGGGAATGGGGGAGGGGGGAGAGGGAACGGCGGAGGAAGACGGTGCGAAGAGACGGCGAGAAAGGCGTGCTTGTTTGTGCGTCGAGCCCGTTTGACTCGTGCTTCCTTGGAGGCTGCTCAGTGGGACCCACCCCCAGTCGCCTAACTCCTTACGAGGCATTTTGCTGGTAATGTGTTTTGGCAACTACTACTCCTAGCCCCTAGCCTGGTTTTCGAGACCGAACCGATAATCGAACCGGCTATATCTCGGTTCGATGGTTCATTAGTTGGACCGTTAGTCAGAAGCCGTCTAATACATTAAAAATTATTACTCCCTCCGTTCACTAGATATTATTCGCTTTTGAACTTTGACCACTCGTCTTTTTTGTTGAATATTTACAGACAATAGAGATAATGACATGTTATTAAAGTAGGGTATGCTTTAAATATAAGAATCAAATTTTGTTCACTTAGGTCTAACAATTAAAGAGCAATTAATGGTCAAAATTTAAATGAGAAAGTCAAAATTATCAGTTATTAAAAAACGGAGTAAGTAATTATTTCCTTTAAGCCTATGGCATAGCATAGCCCGGTGGTTTTTTCTCACTTCCTTACATGTGATCTTGGGTTCGATTCTCCCTTGAGCCCCTTTTTTCTTCAATTTTCTCCTCATACATGCACGTGCTTTAGAGCGGTCCAATCGGTTTATATCGGTTCGATTGTATAGTAAGTCTTCTAACTAGAACACATGGACATAGGCTCCAGTTTCTACTTTTTCTGGTCTGATAGCGGGTCTGATCTGGTCTTAATAACTATGCTCCTAGCGTATTCTTCTGCACTGAAATTCTGAATGGTTGATTAGTTGAATAATTTTGTGATAATTATTTGAGAGTATAAGTGAATAGATTAACTATTACAAAGTTGTAAATTAGATTTAAAATAGTTTTATAGAAAATTCATATATAAAAAGATTTTGCAAAAATCGCGTCGTTTAGTAGTTCGAAAAGTGTGTTGCCATTCCATTCCATTTAGAGGAAAAGAAAGGGACTGACCTACATGCATAGCTATTGAACATGGACAAACCTTCACGAGCCAGAAATGAAAAGGCAAATCACAAGAATGGAAAAAAAAAATGCAATACGATAGCAACATATATGTAAAATAGAGAAAAACATAGAAAAAAATGATATACGATGTTTGGAACACATGAATAGGGTAAAATACAAGATTATGGCTAAGTAAGCATAAAATATATCTTTTTGGCCTTAATATGTGCTTAAACTATGATTATTTGGTCACATACATCGATTTGTGTTACACTACTCAAGGGAAAAGAAAAAGGAGGTCATAAGACTGCTTCGGAATGTAGGATTTTAAAAACATGAGAATAGGAAAAACACAGAAAAGAAATACCACGCTCTTTAGAATGATATAGGATTCTAAAACACAAAAATAATAGTTTCAGTTCCTTTGGTAATGAGGACAAAGGGGGTCAATCCATAGGAATTTGGATATCATATTTCTTTGTTCCAAAGGGCCTTATAGGAAAATTTTTCCAAGGATTTGAATCCTCCATAAATCCTATGAAATTCCTTCAATCCAAAGAAGCCCTGTAAGTTCTTATGGGATTCCCTGGAAATCTAGGTCAGCAAAACAATTCTGCGGATTTGTCCGATTCCTCCCTTTCAAATGGGTGAGAATAATAACCAATCCTATGGGATTTTTTTAAAAAAGGGAAAATCCTATGGGAATCGAAATCCTCCAATTTTCCTCTCAAATTCCTACTATCCAAAGGAGGCCATATATATGTGTAGGGTTTTCATCGTTTATGCTTTTACAATTGAAAGTATTATTATGCTAAATGGTGCAGTAATGCATTCTTCTCGTCTCAATCGTGTTTCCCAAATGTGGGTACTTCATTTAGCGTACGATTTGATTCACACATAAGTAATGAATTCTTCTCATCTCAATCATGTTTCCCAAATGGCCTTGATCACCTCTGCAGCAGAACGCTAATTTATAGCAGCATGGATACCATACAATGAGACATGCTGATGCTTAACGGCCAAAATTACATCCCAATACGCGGGCATCAACCATTAGGTCCACCGATACAAGCATCTAGCTTCCACAAATACATCATTACTGCTCTAGCAGCATGAGAGTATACACATTCTTGGCAAATATATCTAGAATCCTAGCCACAGGATGTTAATTCTCATTATGTCATTATTAAATTGGTAAACATCATATTTTGCACTTATTGTTACATTACATGATGCTTAATTCTCTTTATCGTGTCACAGCACAGTTGCAGGAGAGAGAAAACTGCCAGCTTTTGCAATCTTTTCACTTTCCTTTTGAAGACTTTATTTGCTGGTTGTCTTGATTATCTTATGGAGTGCTCTCTTGGCTTCCTCTAGTGTCTCCACCTTATGAGGCACATCAAATGCCAGCCTCTGAATATTGAACTGTACAGAAGAAATTTCAAATTTGAGGATCTGTTTGGGGGGGGGGGGGGGGGGGGGGGGGGGGGGGGGTGGGTGGGGGGGCATTCTTGCCCCAAAGAAAAATTGCCTTGATAGTGATTGTAGGCACTTTTGTATTTTACCTGTGCACCCTGGCGAACCCTTATGTCTATCCCTTTGCTGTCAACTGATATAAGTGCAGCATCATCAACCTCCCCTTCAGACGACAAGAACTCTCTAAGTGGCTTTGAAAAAATTGCATTCAGCTCCTATATGTAGAGCATTAATCACAATCAGAAACAGCTAGATTTTATGGCATTACTGAGTCACACGTTTGCACATAACCTAATGACCCTGTTGATGTGCTGACAATTTTATACATAAACAAGATATCTATAATTCATATGGTTGCCAGGTTGAATTTCTAAACCTTTAAGCTTTGCTCGCCACCATCAACTGCTATTTTGTCGGGTTGAATAGCTTCATACTCCTTGACATCTACCCATGCAACAGTGCCAAAGCCTCCAATGAAGTATATGTCACTGTAATTATTGAGTATAGCTTGTCAAAAATCATAACTTCACAAGCATCTATGTCAAGCAAACAATGCTTTCCAGCAAAAAAAATGTGGATGTTCACGTGTAAACCTTCAAATTGTAAATAGATTGGGAACATGAAATGTGAGATTAAGTCACAGACCTTATGTTCTGCATCCTGTAATAGTAAAAATTTCCCCACTGTTGAGATGCCCATTGTTGATGCTTTGCGACATACTGCTTATGTGCCCATTCCTGAGGAGCGCATGTATTCAGGCAAGTTTATGTCATATATAAAGTCACTAACAGAAGTATAAGTTTTTTTTCTTCTGAATTCACTATTAATGCCAGATCATACATTCCAATCATTTTTTTCTGTAACAGCCATGAGAAAGCAACAACTACCTCTGTCCCAAAAAGAGTTCACTTTTGTACACGAATCTGGACATAACACATGTCCAGATTCGTGTACAAAAGTGAACTCTTTTTTTATGTCCAGATTCGTGTACAAAAGTGAACTCTTTTTGGGACGGAGGTAGTATTTTCTTTAAGCCCGTGCCATGAGAATAATGCAGCTAACAGATAAGGAAGACCAAAGACTAACTTCAACAAAGTTGCTAGCTTCACCATAGGACGTAGTGCTTTAATTCTTAATGATTAACATGCCTGTGACAAACTGAAAATAATTTCCTAGCTGACTGTAACATGAACAACAAAGGACAGCTCAATATAAACCTGTTGATCTTCTGGCAGAGGATATACATCACCAAATATTGTGACACGTGCATTTGACAGCCCACTCCATCCAGGTACCTGTGAAGAAGGATCACACGCTATTATATTAATAAGGACCTTTATGCTGCCACAGTAAAACATATCAAGGAGCTCCATACCTGGACAACAAGTGTGCATCTTGGATCGGAGAGCAAGTTCCTTGTGTGTATTGCTAACGGTGATAGTGAAAATATTGGGTCTGTACAATACACCAACCAATTAATTAATTATGGGGATCTAATGGACTGTATTGCTTTTGTCCAAAAGTAACAAGTAGTTAACTTACGGCCCATTGAGTCATTAGAAAAATCAACAAGTGAACCAAATGGGTATCCAGTACGCCGATGATGCATGCCAGACATGACAGTGCACAGATGAGCAAACCGCGCCTGCCAAGTACAGTCATATAGATGAGGCAAGGATCAGAGACCACATCAAGTAGAGTCAAAGAAGCTCAGGGGGGATAGTAACAGTAGCTACCTGTTCCATTAAGTTGCGAACAGCCAATGCCGGCGGAGGTAAACCATGTGCAAAAGTTGCACTCTGCACACCACCAGATATAGGTGTTCTAAACAAACCAGCTCTGGAACCACTTGAGTCAGTGGCAGTATGGGTTGATAAGGGCGTGTGTGACTTGTCAGCTTTGGTCGATCCAAGAACTCCATTCTGACTCAAAAGAGTTGAGTCACTCTTCGGCTGTTGTGTAGTAGGAATCAGGCATGCAATATCAGATCAAAAGGCAGTGGAACTAAAATTAGTTACTTCATCCATCTTGTTTTCTTAAAACAGGAAGATACTTAGCATCTTTTGAACCTTAACCCAGAGACACGATACTTAGTTAACTTTATGGTTTGATAATTCTCAAATGCTTGCTACAAAAGAATCATCTTTTCACACAATCTGAAAGACTAGCTCAGCCTATTTCAAACGCATCAAGCACTGAACTTTACACCTCAGTAAGAACAACATAGAACAGTCCAAGCGCGCTCACGACTCGCATCCAATCCAGCATCTAACTGAACTCCCTACACATAAGCAAGCCAACCTCTTTTCGGATTCATCCAATCCGTATTGCAGCTAATACCCAAGCTAAAACCTCCACCTTTTCGCTCTTCGCTCCACTGCAAGCGAAGCGGCCACCTTACCTTGATAACGGGAGACCCATTCGGCGTGACACCAGCCTGGGCGTCGTCCTTGGCGCCACCGCCGCCGTCTGCCGCTGCGGCGGCGCGGAGGGGCCCGCAGGCGCGGCCGCTGGGGAGGGCGAGCGACCGCTGGGCCAGGCGGGAGCGCGGCTGGTGGGAAGGCAAGGCCGGCAGGGAGGTGGCGGTGCCCGCGAGAGCCTCCATTAGATGGGAGGGGGGAGCGGAGAGGCGCCGCTGGCGTCGGAGAGGAGAGAGAGGTCCCGGCGGAAGGCGGCTACAGAGGTGGAGGAGAAACGGGGCTTTGGTTTAGGATTTTTCTGCGAGGGTGTAGGGCCAGGGGGGCCCAAGTAGTGGCGTGGCTAATCCTGAGCCGTTGGATTTGATCTGGATGGCTACCGTGCTTTCTTCTCGCTATTACTCGCGTGAAAAATTTTAAAGGTGGCTGGTTAGGTCACCATTTGTTGTCTTTCTTTCATCCTTTTCATGTGAGAAAATTTGACAGGTAAGGCTGCTTCCTATTGATGGTTTAGGCAGCATATAAGTCAAAATTGCGAAGCTCAAACAGACAAACAGCTTTTTCAAAGACATAAGACCACTTTTACAATTTTTACACTATTAATTCAGACTAATGTGTGCAGCTTCTTGCTGCTCCCTCGGTTTCCGTTAGCACACTTCTCAAAACACAAAACAGTGTATTTTTTAAAAAACTTTCTATATAAAAGCATCTCTAAACAATCAAATAAATCTATTTTTTAAGTTTCTAATAGTTAATAATTAATTAATCATGCACTAATAATATTTCTCGTTTTTCGTGCAGCCTATAAACCACACACAAAAGGTGATTCGAACACCCCTTAAGTCTAGATAGATCTCAGAATTGCTAGTAATCTGTTTTTCTCAAAAGGTCTCTATGATACCCACTAATCCAAAAGGCAAAGTCAAATTTGAACCAAATCGGTTTCAAAACTTAATTTTAATGGGACCCGGCAGAATTCAGTCACATTTTCTAGGTAGGGAGCACAAGAAACATGAAAAAGGATATGATAAAATTAGCTTAACTACTGCAAATAACACCAAGTGATTCATCAAACAACATCATAATTATACAGTGTCTGCACTACATTATTCCTATACTGGTTATACATGATGATCCAAAAGGGTTATGAGGTGAAATTATTTTTCTTCTCCATTGATTTCTGCCCTGGAATCTGAATGCGACTTCCCGTCGTCGCTGCCCTGCAATGACTCATCCATTGAACAGAAAATATCGCCTATGAGTAAGTGATCCATGAAGAGTTCAGCAAAGAAGTTTGAGATGATTCTGTTATGAAAGAAGATGGTTAACCTTTATACAGACATAAATATAGTGAACGTCAGGTTTTGGGCCAAGAAGACTAACAACTGATGTGCTATCACCATCTAAAGGCAGTGGCTTCGTCAGTTCCCATGCAGGCTCACGACTTCTTTCCCATCTATCTGGGATGTCAACAGTGTCGATGCAAAGTGTAAATAAAATGTGTTTTAGCCCAACTAGAATGAATGGCAGGTAAAATGTTTATAGCGCTCACTTAATGCAACACCAATTGCCTTTTTATAGCTTGACAACGTTGAAGTAAGATTAAAAAGGTAGAGTACAATGGACATATGGGTTAGCTGATCTCATCGAGAGAAAAAAACTTCACCAACCTATGACATGAAGTTTTACTGTCCAAAGCTGCAGGTCTTTAAGGAGACGCAATCGATAACTTGGGTCTCCATAAGTGATCTGCAACATTGTGGGACCCAAAGTTAATGTTCTAGACACTATAAAAAAATAGTATGCTTGCTGTAAACAAATAAGATAGTTCCTTTACCAGAATATAAACTCCCCTATCCTTGACAATTCTGTAGATAGGAGAAATATAAGATATAGTTTAAGTTAAACAGATATTTCACAAACAAATATAGGTGTGCAATTTACCTGTTGACCTCCTCTAGCATCTTAGATGCATTCTCTTGTGAATTTTGGCCACACTGCAATGCAAGAAATGCAAATCTGAGGATCATAAAGGAAGAATATTTGAGTATGTTGTATGCTGGCAACAATGGACTCACCATAATAGAATCTAGCGTTCCTGCAAACAACAGAAGGGGTTAGAATCCAATGATATGTTGCGTATGCACATAGGAAATGCTCCTGGTAAGACTGTAACCGCTATATTGGCTATGGTACCTTTGTCAATAACAGCATCGAATGAACCAGACTCAAATTCAGCCATCTTCCTTACATCCATCTTCATGTCTATGTAAGGTAGGAAATAAATAGTATCATAAGACAAGATATACACCATTACAGTCACTAAGGGATTCAACAAAAGAAGGCTGGGGACAAAGAGTATACATTTAAGGTGAGGCTTGTCACGGTATTTCTTCTTCATTTGTTCAATCACCACTGATGATATATCTATGTTGACGATGTCTTGATAACCATCATCAACCATGTTTTCACCAAAAACTGTTCAGTATTCAAAGGTAGATTAGTTATACAAGTGATGTTAAGCTAGAAAGAACCCACTAGACAGGAACGTGGCAATATGCATCTATAGTGACAAAAGTGCTAATCGCTGTAGTCTGAATTTTGAAGTTCTATACAGGATTCTCTTTTGAGGTCAATGGTTGAAAAGTGAAAAATATCCGTCTCCTCAACTATCAACAATACATCAGTAACTTAAGATAGAGAACTTAGATGGGTCATGTAGTTCATCAATGGCATTCCTCTTACTTTTAGTTTGTTATTTAAACTCCACCTAAAACCATTGTCAAGTTATTAAAGTCAGATAATAGCATAAAACAAACAAGGCGTCTTTTTCTGTATAAAAAGACCAATGCTATGATTAAAAAAATATAGCATGACTTTGCTTAGAAAGGAATCTAGTTCATGAAATTCCATATGCTCAAAAAAAGGTTCCATATTGACAGCAATGAAGGTTCGTTGAATAAAGTTGCTATCTTTATTTGCCACTTTATAAGAGACAAGGTGGACCTGTCTTCCTACAAATGCATTTTCATATGCTGTGACACTACACAGGGACGCATATCATTTTATACCATGTGCAAATTTTAGCCAGACAGTGCGATGGTGACAAAGGACAGGAGGACAGGAGACCATAATGCACCACATTTCGCACATGGTTTTAGACAGACAGTGATCAATTCAGTCCTGCAGGTTATCTGCTAAATTGACAGGCCACAGACAGCCACACAACTCTTAAGTCAGGATCTTTTGCTTGTTAGCTTATTAGCCATAGCCAAATTTTGAATTTTGAAATTTAATTTTAGAGCTGAATTTGTTTTTTTTCATCGTAGTCTGGTTTCTAGCATTAGCTTTTAAACTGCTAATAACATATAGATAAAAGTTTTACCTATAAATTATTTTTGGTTGCTTCATTTATTTTTCCACGGCTTATCATCAGTAACTCAAACGATCGGTGCTTTAACCTGCTGATCGAACCTATGTTATGATGTACCATAATATCAAGTGCTTCTTGTTTTGCATTTCCTCAAGCATATGACCAAACATTGAACAACTGCCGTTTAATCAAAGCCCTAATTTTTAGGAGTAGCATTGAACAAACCAACAAATTCCAAGGATCCGTAGAAAATGGCCGGCTGCATTGCACCCAACGCTGATCCAAACAATAATCTTTTCAGCAATCGCAATTCCCAACTCATGTAGAAATCACACGAACCTGCGCCCGATTTCTTCCTACCAACAATCCCGGCGAAATGCCACGGGCAAGCAAAGAACCGCGAAATGAACGAGATGCCAATTAAGAGCCCTCGATCTCCTAGTGGGGAGGGGTTACCAGATTTTGAGTGTACTGACCGGAGTTGCCGCAGCCGACGAGGAGGAGGCGGTGGTGGCGGCGGACATAGAGGGCGAGCAGCGGCGCGAGGGTCAGGTACTTCTGGTACCAGTCGAACGGGCCGGCCTCCTTCCGGTAGCGCTCGTCCCAGTACCACGCCTCCCCGTACGCCTGCGCCGCCGTCCCTCCCCCTCCTCCCCCTCCCGTCATCCCTCCTCCCGCGCCTCGGATCTGGTCGCCGGGAATGGCCGCTCCCCCCGGATCGGTGGTGGTCTGGTGCGCGCAGGCAGCGGCCGCGGGTCTCGCGTCCCCTCCCCTGGTGCCGACGCGACACGGTGGTGGTGGATAAGGATCGTCGCGGGCGATGACTCTGAGATGGGCTGGAGCCCGGCGGGGGTTTGGCCCAAGCTCCGGTGTGGTTGAGATGGGCCGCCATGGCCTCTCTCGGGTTGCTCGGCTTGTTGCGTATGCGTCCTCCTCCTCGAGTAACCGCGGCGGCATCGCTGTTGCCTACGCCGGAGGCGACGTGCCGTGCGTTGCAAAACTGGAGATGTTTCGCTTCCGACGCCGGCGACAACGAGCCGTATAATTACGCAGCAGCTAGTAGCTCATAGCAGTGACAGGAAAAAGACGCGCCTTTGCAACGGATCTGTACTTACATGCTGGATTAGTTCGCTCAATTCTGAGAAGCGGCCACTGCCGGTAAGAAACTGAAGAAACTGGTATAATTTATTTTCTAAATTCTGAACTAAAGATTGTCATGATTTAAGTGAGAGTCAGAATTGTTTGGGGAGCTGGAGATTAAGCTGCAGCTAACATAAGCTCCTAAACAAGACATATGTGAGCCATGAATAAACACTCCAAATCAAATTTACACTTTTGTGATCGGATTCGAATCTAAGTCCAAGAGCGCGCACTAAATTCGACGATTAATTAAAGGCAGCTGTTTTAATCTGTGCTTAGTTTAATTAATCCAACTTGGGCTGCTAGCTCTGTTGTGGCGTATATTTAGTAGGTGTCTACTTAAGCTTAGATTAGTAAGGAGAGTCAAAAGGGATGGGCAATATCAACAGAAGCGAAATTTTGTGGAATTTTCAACCATAGTCCATAGTACTTGCCCATTCCTGGGCCGCCTCTGCCGCGCAGTGAGACGTTTGAGTGATCCAAAATTAATTAAAATCCTGACGCGTTTATGAATGAATTTTAGTAGCTGATCCTTGTAAACTAAAAAAGCATAAAACTCAAATCGAGCGGGACGCGTCGTCGTGTAGGACTGTAGGAGGCTCATTTGTTTCACATGCATGTACTCACATCAAGCTTCCATGCATGGGTCGGGCTACTTCCTAATCCTCCCTGGACAGAATTCCTAAACAATTCGTTTCGTATTAAAACTTTCTATATAGAAATTTCTCTAAAAATAAAATAGATCTATTTTAAAATTTATAATAGTTAATACTTAATTAATCACCTACCTTATTTTGCATGTCTCATATTAGCTCAGCCCCGCCGCACCACTGAGTTGAACGAGGCCACAGTGGATCCAATCTATATTTAGAAAGCAAATTAATGTAGAGGCCTCCAAATCCAAATGAATTATTCCGTGGGTAGATACACACACGCACCAAAATTCCTAATGCGCGGACGCGCGAACCTATCGGAGTAACACGCTTTTTTTGTTTTTAGTTTATCTCAGAGTCGGTCTAGCTTTCAAATGTTTTCTAGTTTTGGCCACTGTACCGGCCCACAATCATTAGTGTCTTTCTTTTTTTTTTATCTTAGCTTGACTTTTGACATAGTATTTTATAATACATCATTTAACTTATTTTATTTGCTTTTAAAATATAATTTGGTTATAAAGTCTTTTTTATATTCGTATAGAAATTTATCAAAAGTTTTTGTGTAGAAAGTTTATTATTCATGTATAAAGTTTATGTATAAAAAGTTACTATTCATATATAAAGTTTATGGGTAGAAAGTTACTATTTGTGTATAAAGTTTATGTGTAAAAAATTTACTATTCTTGTCTAAAATTTATGCGTAGAAAACTCGTTGGGCCAAAAATGCTACAAAGTTTTGGCGGTTCATGTGCAAAGTTTTTTTTTATAGAGGTTTTTAAGATTTGTCTAGAAATTGATACTGTTGTTATTATTTGAGAATATAATTCTACAACATCTCTTGGTAGAAATTCTAATGATAAAAATAATTTATAATCATCAATCTAATCTATTTGATTGTTGAAAGTTCTCTAATCTATATGAATTAATTATTGGGAGAAGATTGTATTAGATTTTTGGTGCATTAGACCTAATGGATCTACATGCAACTCGTATATACATAGATTGTATTTTTTTTGTCGCTTTCTTTATTTCTCTTAGATATGGAGCGGAAGGAGACATGCGTAGGAATAGGGGTGAAAACGGATCGGAAACGGTCGGAAACTAGCTATACCATATTCGTTTTTATATTTTTTTCGGAATCGGATTCGGAATCGGAAACCTCGATATGAAAACGGAATCGAATATTACCGGATACAGATACGGAGCGAATACGAATCGGAACGAATACGGTAACGAATATTTATTCGAATATAAAAACACCTCAAACTAAACTTTAGAAACCAACAGAGAGAGACAACCTATTATTTTTTTTAAACAATACATTAATATTTCTAAATTTTAGCATCGAGGAGCATCAGCGAGCACGCCGGTGGCCGCGGGTGGCGGCAGCGAGGTGACGCCAGGCCGCCGAATAGGCGCCCGCGGCGTAGGCCGACGCGAGGAGCTGGTCGCATCCGAGGCGGCGAGCGGGGAAGCAGGGCCGGCGCTGGGGATGGCGTTGTCGCTGTGTCCTGTGTGTGGACTGGAGATAGAAAAGAAAATAGAGATGTTAAGTTTATCCGGATATCCGAAAATTTTTCCGGATAATTTCCGACCGAATCCGAAATCCGCCGGATAATGTCTTTACCGTATTCGTATTCGTATCCGAAAAAAATTATCCGTTTCCGTATCCGAATCCGAGATTATCCGAAAATTATCCGTCCGATCCTATCCGTATCCGAATTTTCGGTCGGTAAGCGGATATTATCCGAACCGTTTTCACCCCTACGTAGGAAGCTTTGTGTATTAGATTTTTGCGTATTAGGCTATTAGCCTTCTCGGACTAGGAAATATGTTCGTGCGTCTCTGGCGCGCGCAATAGTTCGCGTAGGGCTCCCCCACACGCACGGTATGTATGGTATCCCAGTACATCCTTCATTCTAAAATATAATTATTTTTAGAATTTAAATTTTATACTATAATATAAGTATTCATACACTAATTCTCATAATTTCCATTATTTCAATAATACTAAAGCCAGTCAGATGCTTGAAAAAAAAATCTAAGTAATTCAAAATTTAAAAATTAACAACTAAAACGATAAATTTTTTTAATCTAATCTTAGTATTTGCTAAATAATCTATGAATCTTTATATTTTGGAAAGGAGAGAGTAATTTCATCCCTGTCGTTGATACGTATGATATATGGCATGACATCTACTAATCCGTTCACGTGTTGATGTGTGTGGAGACACAGCTCACGCGGCGCACACGAAGCGCGCGGCGCGGCAGGCAAGCCGGGGCACCCTGCCGCTGACGCTGGCGCGGCCGTATGCTCGCGTATAAATGGGGAGATGGAGGCGGGCGCCAATGAGGGGAAAGGAGAGGAGGCGAGCGGCGACACGGCAAGCAGGGGAGAGGAAGATTACGTTGCCTCCGCCTAAACCGAGCAGTAATAGATAGCCGGCGCGTTCGTCCTCCGGCGCCGGCCGGCTGGTCGGAGGTGACGGCCACGTACATACAGCAGCCGGCGATCGAGCGGCCAACGGCGGATTCGCGGTCGGCGTCGCCGATCCGATCCATGGTACGTACGTGCTTGCTGCTCTGTCTTGGGTGATTCGGCCGGTTTCTGCAAGAGCTAGGTATAGCTCCGTGCTATGTCGCCGCCGTTCGGCCATCGCCGGCGCCGGTGCCGGCGGCGTGGGCGGCTTTGATTTGATGGAGATTCCGTCGAGATGTTAGCTCCTCCTGAAAGTGGCGGGCGAGGCGAGCGCGTGGCCTGCGTTCGTCGTCACGGGTGATGCTTCTTCGACGGCGACGGCGACATGCATATGCCATTCCCCACTAGCTCCATCGATTCGCCGCACTGGGATCGCTTTTGCATGTCCTGCCGTCCTCTTTCCGTTGTCACTTTTGACACCTCACATCTTTCGAGAAATTCTCGCCATCCATCCATGCATTCCAAATTTCGAATCTTGTCGCTGCAAACTTTCCATTTCTAACCGTCAGGCAAGCAACACTAATACTAGCTAAGAGCAAACACATGTCGAGTGCACATATTGAGAACGAAAACGAAAAGGCATTTGCTTTTCGATGCAGAAAAGGAACAACGCGTACGCAACCACGCATACATGTCGGCCTCCCTCCCTTAGCCGCGAATCACACTCCAAAATGGAGTTTTTTTTTTCCTTCCTGCCTTGTTCCTGGCCGATTTGCCGGCCATGGCATCGCGTTTAGCCTGACCTCTTCTTACCTTTTGATAATTTGATTTATCGAGTCATTGTTCTCGCTAATTGGCCGGCGACACCTCCAGCTACCTTAGATTCGTCTCTCTCATCGTTTTAGGTACAAGTATACAAGGTACTGAAAAAAACAATAAAGTTCAGATAATATATTCAGTCACCTACTACTATTGGGAATATTATACGAGGTGTATACTTGAAAAAAAAATTCGACCTTGGTCAGAGGAGACCTGCCTCGGAACCTCCCCTCGGGTCTAAATCGATCGTGTCGTTTTCCCCTACCTCCCGTTCTAATTTAGTTCATTCTTTGCGTTGCCAATTTGGAGGTTTCGGACGCACCGTCAGTTCTTGTTGTTCTTAGTAGCATATACTTTCTGATTGAATTCATCTCCTTGCATTTCTGTCTCTTCTATTTTCTTCTGCCAGCTACAGTTTCTCTGTCTGCTTGACTGCTTCGATCAATCTGAATCTCTCCAGTTTTACTCCACTGTGTCAGCTTCTAAGCATGGCGTCAATTGCAGCTTTAAAAAATACACTATATCCATTTTTAAACAGCTGACAACGGATGCTATTCATTTTCATACTTTGACCACTTATCTTATTTATAGAATCAAATAGTTGTAAACACTATAAATAATGCCATGTTATCAAAGCGTGTTATGTCTTAAATATAATCATGAAATTTTTATTCACTTTAATCTAATCATTTAAAAGTAATTAGTGATCAAAAGTTAAATACAGTTAAAAGTTGCCAGTTATTTAAAAACGGAGAGTAATAAATCACTTCGTATTAGTTGTTGCATCGAAGCATGAACCGTGCATGCAACTGGGTTGGTCACTTTCTGAGCCCGTGACGACGAACGCACGCCGGATTATCCGCCACTCACCGTCCATTTTTCACCGATCGATGCAGGTTGAGTCGGGGAGCGAGGCGGCCAAGGCAGCCGCCGCAGCCGCTGCCACGGCAGTGCTCACGGCGCCGCTGTCCCTGGAAGGCGGCCTCGCGGCGGAGCTCCGGCCGGCGAACCTTGTGCAGCGGGTGCTCAGCCTGTTCCGCAACGTCCGGCCAGGCTCCGACCTCTCACACTTTCAGGTAAGCCATGAACTCTGATGAGCTAGCTGCTAGCCATTCTTGATCCTAAGCTAGGCAATGCGTGATTGTGTGCATGCATGTGAAACTCCAATCTAGAGAGACATTAATTTGGATTGGTAGTTTAATTACTTCAGGTTAGGAGGATTAATCCCCCTGAAATCAGCATGATTTTGGGGAGTGACTAGCTAGTGGAGTATACTCCACTAATTAATCAGGAGGATTAGTTTTTGCTTGTGGGAAATGAGTAGCAGTAGGTGTGTACAGCGTACTAAACAACAAAACAAGATTCAACAGTTGGATAATTGCATATGTAAGCATGATGAACAGCATGGGAGCAAATCGTGTTTCCACAAAACTTAAATTGCTTAGTAAGTTCGTCTAATCTGACCACATTTAAACTTAGATACGATTGCTTAGTCAGTTCGTTTAATCTGACAACATTTAAATTTGGATGCGATCGATTACTTAGGAGGTACTTGAATTGGCTTATTATGCTGTTTTATAAGTCGTACGTAAA
This sequence comes from Oryza meyeriana var. granulata, assembly GCA_003991445.1. Taxonomy (NCBI): domain Eukaryota; kingdom Viridiplantae; phylum Streptophyta; class Magnoliopsida; order Poales; family Poaceae; genus Oryza; species Oryza meyeriana. The sequence continues at coordinate 104,286 of RYFJ01000431.1, read as the reverse complement.
ACGAGAAATATAATTAACACGTAATTAATTAAGTATTAAATATTAGAAACTTGAAAAATAGATCTATTTGATTTTTTAGAGATACTTTTATATAGAAAATTTTTATAAAAACATATCATTTATCAGTTTAGAAAACGTGTTTATGGAAAATAAGGCATAAGCAAAAGCTTACAAGTGAAACCGAACATGCTGTTAGTCAGTTGCTCTAGTTTGACAACACGTTAGAGCTTTAAATTTCTTTTTAAGACATGGCAGGTGTTCGCTGGGACAAGTCCGGCAGGTGTTAAATGCCACCAGTATTGTTGGTGCAGTAGCAGCCACTGATATACTGCAGAAGATCCACGTCCTAAATGTCAATGCTGCCAAGAGTCGTTTTCAGTTTTCAGGCAAATAATTAATTACTATGGTCTAACTAACTGACACTACATCTATCAGTAATTCACGGTCAAAATGACGATGGATCACGTAATATGCCTGCCTCTTTAATTATTTTTCTGAAATTTTTCAGCTGCCTGCTACGTTCAACCTGCCGAAATCCCAGCTTCAGTTATACGGCGAAGGAGTGTACTGCGTCGGAGAAGACTACCTGAGCCGGTGTGCCAAGGGGAAGGACGCCGTCGAGCGGTTCACGGCGGTCGTCGCCTGGAGCATCTCGACGACGAGGCCTCCGATCTTCGGCTTCGCGCCTTACAACCCCGTCCTCGGAGAGACCCACCATGTTTCCAGTGGATCACTCCATATCCTTCTTGAGCAGGTGAGGCATTTGAGTTTTAAAACTTAATTTTAGTGTTGATTTTAAGGGTTTTTTTAATTTTTTAGTATTAGCTTTTAAATCGCTAACAACATAGAAATAACAGTTTTACTTATAAATTTGTTTTTGGTTACTTCGTTTACGCTCGACTGATCAGAGCCACTTCTGAATGTCCAACGAAAATGGGATTTTTTTCAGGTATCTCATCGTCCTCCAGTATCTGCACTGCATGCTACTGATGACAGCGGTGACGTCGAGCTCGTCTGGTGCCAAAACCCAATTCCGAAATTTCATGGTACGCATGCCAGAATGAATGATGTATCATTCACCAAGTTCCATGACAAGATTGTTCATCTGCTCTTGACAAAACAGTTTAATTATCATCTGAAACTCTACTCCATTTCCTGCTCATTTCTGAAGGCACTAGTGTAGAAGCGACAGTGAAAGGCAAGAGGCACGTCAGGCTTCTGAAATTCAACGAGAACTACGAGATCGATTGCCCAAACCTGCTCATAAGGTTGCTGCCTGCTCCATCCGTGGAGTGGTCTGGAACTGTCAGGATCGTCTGCAAGCAGTCCGGGCTAGAAGCTGAAGTCTGCTACTACAGAAGCCACACTTTCCTGGGGCTAGGAGGCGATCCGAGATGTGTAAAGGGGAAGATATTCAGTTCGAGATCACGAGAGACGATCTGCGAGATCGATGGACATTGGGATAGGACCGTGTCGTCGAAGGATGCGCGATCCGGGAAGGTTTCGGTTTTGTATGATGCTAGAACCGCCATTTCTGACCTCAAGACACCTGTGGTCAGAAACCAAGAGGTACTATTTCTGACAACTTCACTTGCACTTGTATCTGTCCACAAGAACTCTGAACTTTGTGCATTTTGCATGTTTCGTAAGTTCAAATGACAGCACGCCAGCATTCAGATAAAATTCAGATTAAGCACATTCAGTTCAGCAAAACTGTAACCTGCAAACTAAGCAGAAAAAAAACGAGTAATCAACACGGAACTAACAAGACCTATGGTTAGAAACCAAGATTACTAATTTCTCACCACCTCACTGACAATTGTTACAGTGCCAATTGTGTCCACAAGAACTCTGAACTTTGTGTATTTTTGTATGTTGTAACTGTAACTTCAGATGACAGCATGCAGATAAAATTCAGACTAAGCACATCCAGTTCAACAAAATTGCAACATACACGCGAACTAGGCAGAAGAAAATGAGCAATTAACATTGAATTTATCATGACTGTGTTTCAGGGTTTGTCTCCTTCAGAATCTGCGGTGTTTTGGGGCGAGGTGAGTGATGCGATTCTGAAGAAAGACTGGGAGAGATCTCGTCAGGCGAAGCGACGAGTGGAGGACACGGCTAGGAGGCTAGACAAAGAGAGGAATGACAAGGGAGAGGTCTGGATTCCCAAGCATTTCTCACTGTCTCAGGACAAACATGGCAATTGGGAATGCTGGCCGCTGGAGAAATCTGTGCCTCCAGCTCCTATCATTGTCCCCTCATGACTGTGGATTACATGTAACAGATGATATGATATATACTACTCTCGGACCGTTCAGATTCATAGTACTAGAATGTGTCATATTCAGTAGTAGGTTTTTTATTTTGGGACGGAAAGAGTATACTATAGCTGATTTTTTTTTTGCTTGTCAAGTGCAGTATGGCTGATTCTTTGCGTTTTTATAAAAGTAAATTGCACTTTGCACCAGTAGAGTGTATCTTGTTTTACTTTACACCAGTTTTAATACATATTTTCATTTTACACCAGGATATATTAAAATAAGTTTTATTTTGTAATAGGATACATCATCAAATATATAGAAATTTCATCATTTTTATAAAATCTAAATGAAACTTTGTGAATTGTGGTCTAAATTTAAAAAGTTTCATAAGTTTTACTCGTATTTGATACGATTTTCCTTCAATTATATGACGTAATCTAGTGTAAAGTGAAACTTATTTTAGTATAACCCGGTGCAAAATGAAAATATCTACTAAACCTAGTGTAAAATAAAACAAGATATACTCTGCCCGGTGCGAAGTACAATTTACTCTTTTTATAATTAAATGAACAGCACCAGAACTGAATTATCTCAAATAGTGGCCATTCATCAGACCGTCAGTCGCTCGTGGTATCCTGGGGCCGCATGACACAGGCACATGAGTAGCAAATCATCAATCTCCACTGAGGTGCATTCTAAAGTGCCGATGGATGATGTACTCTGGATAAAACTAAGTTTATGTCAATTATTCAAGAGCACAATCAAATGAATTAAATAATAAAAAGTTGATAAATTTATTTTGAAAGGCTTTCTAAAAATAGTAATGAAGAAGGTTTTTGCAAAAATGGTGCTACTATTTAGCAGCTTGGGATGTGTTGCAACGATAATCTATAATCCGTATAATCCGTAAGCAATATAGAACGGTACCGGGAGCAAAATATTGCATAATCTGGTGCTATATTTCATTTTTGATAATCTACACATTTCTTCCCCCCTCTCGCTAAATCAGTAGGAGTAGCATCTAATTGCTAAACGTTTTACAGCTACTATACATACACGAGGAGTTCTGTAACTATTGTCAGTGTCAGAGAATCCTACAAGATCTCTGCTTGAATGATCAGAAACGGAACAAGAGCACCGCAGGTAGAAGCAGCAGCAGAGACCATATCTGGTTGTGCCGCGTGCTCGCCGACGAGGGCATCGTCATCCACGGAGGCTGATCGTTACCTCCGGCACCATTGTTGTCAGTCGGAGGCGGCTGGTAGGCGCTTCCGGCGCCGCTGACGTCAGTCGGAGGCGGCGGCTGGTAGCTGCTTATCCCGGCACCATTGTTGCGAGCCGGAGCCGGAGGAGGTGTACTGCCTCCGCCGCCGTTCTGTCCATCGGCCGGCGAGCTGAGCGGAGTGAGACCGGTCGTGTTCAAACTGCGCAGGCCATGGCCAAGATTGTCGGAATGTCAGAGTTGAAGAGAGGAAAGAAATGGTAGATGAATTGGGTTACCCGGTGGGAGGGAGGCAGAAGGCGATGGTGTAGGCGACGGCGTTGCAGGTGAAGGTGCTGGTGCCGTCGTCGTAGGCGTAGCTGTAGGCGCGCGGGCACGCCGACTTGAAGATGGCCGAGTAGGCGGTCGGCCGGCACGTCGCCGGCGTCGCGTACGCGCCGCTGCAGCAGTACTGTTCCTGCCCGAACGCCTCGCACGCGCTCCGGCACGCCACCGTCCCGCCGCCGCCGCCGCCGTCCACCTGCAGCTCCTTCGGACACGCTGCCACGCACACGCACAGTTTTGAGCACGTCAGCACAACACTTTCGCCACGACGACGTGCATGCATGGGTGGATGCTCACGTACAGAGGTTGAGATCCGCGGTGCAGCCGGTGGTGGCGCAGCCGCCGCTGGTGGCGCCGCCCTGCGGGACGGCGACGACGGGGAGGTTGTACCCGTCGACGAGGCTCACATCGTAGTAGTCCTGGTCGCCGGCGGCGCCCTTCCCCAGCGTGACCTCGAACAGCGTCGCGGGAGGCGTCGCGCCCGTGCCGCCGCACTCCAAACGGCCGCCGCAATCGCCGGTCTGGCACGCGCTCGCGCCACCGGCGGCACCTCCGGCGCCGGCGAAGTCGCACCCCGTTCGCGCCCATATCCGGCCGGACCACCCCGTCGGCGCCGGGACCTGCACGCTCTGCCCCGGGTCGAGCCTGAACCCTGTCGTGCGCAGCTGCGGCGTGCCGGCGCCGGCCAGCGTCGCCGGCCAAATCGGCTGGGCGCAGTAGTTGGATATGGTGAAGCTGCAGCTCGCCATTGACGTGCTCCACCACTGCGCCACTAGTGCAAGCACAAAGATCACACAAGCTGGAGCTCTCCAACTTCTTGGTGCTTCCATGGCGTGTAGCTAGCTATAGCTAATAGGTCAGTCTTGGGCTGTTCTTGATCTGCTTGTTAATTACTTGCCACAGTTCTTGCTTTGGAGGGAAATGAGGAGAGATTTGAGACGTGGATGCAGGCTTTAAAACTGATTGGAGTTTGTTTCAGATGTCAAAGAAAGGGTTTCTTGGTGAGATTGCTTAAGCATTTTGCATGCATGGGGTGGCCTAAGAGAGAAGAAATACCTTATGTAACAATGGATGGGATAAAGGTGAAAATGATATTAGGAGACAACTAACTGTACTTTATTCTACTTGTTGAGTGTGTATACCTTCAGCTGTTGACTACATATGCTTTATTTCATCAGCCTTAACCAATCCTCATTGTCCATATAAAGACCATATATATACAATCTAAAATTTCTGGTTCATGTGATGTACATGTATGATACAATTCACAGTGGGAAAATCTCAGGTTAGGGCATTCAAATTAGAACAACCAAAACTGCTAGTGCAATTTAACATTTATGGACCAGTCTCACAATATTATCTGGGAGAATATCCTATGATTCTCTCTGAAAATTGCTTCCAGGGGGCAATTTTGGCTATCAATTTCTCACATCTGATGGTACAGTATACAAAACTAAATCATTTCGTCAGTATAAAACTACAGCCTAGGTATTCAAAGATATGCCGAATTCTACCGTTGTAGATCCAGAAAATAAAATACCATCTTTCCTACCAGATTGGATAAAGGATAGCTTCCAGTTGGGTATCACAAATAAAGAATAACCATCCAGAGATAATCAACTTTATGCTTCAGAGAAATATGTGCAGCTACTCTACTACTATAGGATCTATTACACAAACAATTGATCTCCTAAATATTACTAGCACATACCGAGCACAAGCCCTTTGCCAATCTCTTACAATGTCTTACACCACCCTTGAATTAAGAAGCGAATCACAAGTGCATAAATAATCACCAAGAGAAATATACTGCATGCAAATTTGTAAAATTCACTGGAACATACATAATCTATCTCTATTATATACTAAAAATCCATTAAATATTCTTAGGCCGCCATGTGTCACTTTAATAAATTAGAGAAACCATGGAAATTCTGAGAAAAAAACATGTAGTCATCGATTTTTACTAATAACAGTGGACCCATTATTATCAACCATTAGATCTAATCTCAAATAAAAAATCCCCTCACCCTCCCCCTCCCCCTCCCACTCCTGTGTTGCCCCCCTCACGTATGTATGTACTCCGTTCTCCTTCATCCCTCCCTCCCTCACATCCTCTCCCTATTTTCTACAGCTAACAACTCAATTTAGAAAAAAAAATCAATAATTACATACATATTTGAAAATAATTCTTAAGAATAATTTGTTTGAACCGTGATTTTATTTATAGTTAAACAAATAATTCAAGATCCATATTGCCCATATTTTGCTACATAAAAGATAAGTCATTTGGACATTCATATGTCTACAACCAAATAGAAAATATACATTATTAAAAAAAATACTACCATATATTATGTCATCGCAAATCATTTTACAAACATGTTAGCTTAGCTAAATTAGTTCGACAGTATCTCAAAATTTCCTAAAAATGAATACTTTATCTACGCATCATCATACAGTGTTTTGCAAACATGCATAACTAAATTAATTATACCAAAATATGAATAAATTCGATGATTAACTACTTCAAGAACATAAACAGCACTACCCTAAATTATTTTATACAATTAAAAATAATTTTAAAAACCATCTAGGGCCACCACCCCTCCCGCTCCTCCCTGTCCACCTCTTTCCCCTTTTTTCTTTACAACAATTAAGAAGTTTATAAAGAAACTACCCAGTTACAATGAATTTCAAACTACCATAATTTTTGAGCCATTTGTATTATTGTATTCTTTAAGATTTAAATAATATTTTAAGATGTAACGCCCTAATTTTTCAGGCCATTATAAACCTATTTTAATAAAACCCTAGTTTCAAAAAAAATCCATGTTTTTGTGTGAGCTTAAAGACTAAGTGCCGAGATCTCAATTTATCCCTCCTTGAAAATCCAAAATCCCGATCCAAAATCTAAATTCCTGAATTTGAATCCAAATTATTCCCCCTCGAGCCTTCCAATAAAACCATTTTATTTTGACCCACCGAGAAACTCAAAATTTCTCCATCAAAAATTCCCTTCCGAACCCCAAATCTAAACTTTCATCCAGAACCCTGAGGCTCGCATACTGAAATTCAACCCTCGGAATTCAAACTTTGTAATTCGAGTTTCCCTGTAACGCCCCGCTTTTAGCGAGACGTTAAACTCTATTTTACCAAAATCTACCTGTGAAAATTTCGCTCTTTGTGTGCTGTGTCGTAAGTTGTGCTTGGATCTCAGTTTGACTTCCTGTTCCTGATCTCGAAATCTGACCTCTCAAACCTCCATTCCAAAAGAAATCCTCGAATCCGAATCGTCGTATTCGAGTTCGCTCCAAACCCTAACGGCGAATTCCTCGACCTTCTCCTTCAAAAACTCCTGCTTCGACATCCGTTCCGAAAATCCGAGTCAGAACCCTAAACATCCCCTTTTGAATCTTCCCGTATTTCCCTTGTTTTCTCTCCTCACTGGAATCCCTAAGAGAATCTCGAGTTAAACATATAACTTGGGCGTCGGGTCTCTATCCAAAATCCTTTCCGCCAGTATATATACCTGAGAATATACATGCAACTATAAATATGCATATACATGTATCAACCCCCACACTCAACTCCACCAACATATGTATATATATACCTCTCTCTCTCTCTATATATATATATATAACCACCTATATAAGTCCTGTCTCCATCCTCAACCCCTTGAAGACCCCCCCTAAATTTCCATGAGCAACCCAAATTCAAATTAAAGATTGAATTTGAATTTGAATCCTCTCCTTGGAATCTCCCTGCAAAATCCTCGAAAAAGCTCTAAAGCAAAATCCCCTCCAAATATTCAACTTATCCCTTGGAATATACCCCCCTTGTCTCCCTGATTTCTTCTGAGTTCAAATACAAATTGTTGGATTCAAATCCCCTGTGAAACCCCCCAAAAGTCATTCAAATTAATCCATGTAAAATAAGAAACATCATTGTTTTCCTTGGGCCTCCACCTCCCCTTCTTTGGCCCATCACTACATGAGAGCCAGCGCACCGTGGGATGATCGCCACGTGCCCCGCGCCCTTGCTCGGCAGCCTGATCTTCATATCCAATCCCCGCTCGCCTCGCTCCGTGCGCGAACTGCCGCCGCCGAGCCGATGGCCGCCACGTGGCCCGTGCGCCGCACGCCCGCCGCTCGATCCCTATTCGCAGGCCGCATCGCGCGAGATTACCAGCAACGCCAATTTGCACCGCGTGTCACCCGTCCGCTCGCAGCCGTGCGATCTCCGCACAATTCCTTCTTCCACCTCCCGTCATCACCCCATTTTCCCTTTTGCCCGATGGGTGTTCGATCAAATGACCCGACACCGCCCGTGTCACCACGAACCCGCGTCGGCCTCACCATGGCGAACGCCATTAGACGCCATGGCTTGGACGGCCAACCCGCCGTCTTTCCCGCCTCTCTCGCTGTTGACGCCGAAAATCACCGGCAGCGTCGGGAACAAGCCGATGATCTAGTTCGGCGCCTTAAGACACACGAAGGCCTGGGAGATCTGCTTAGCTCCAGTGCAGGTCCTAAATTTGAGGTTCGCGGGCGTGCCAGTCAATTTGACCCAATAATTGACAAGGAGATAGAAAAAAGTTAGATCCTTGATTCAATCGGCCAACAAGTCGATACAGAATTCCTCCAGCCGATTGCCGATAGTAACTTGTACATCGGCTAGAAGCCGATGATGATGTAAGCAAATAATAAGCTAGCCAACTGCCGAAAAAAACACTTGAACATCAGCTAGAAGCCGATGATAGAGTAGATAAGCAGAATAATACTCAAGACAATGCAGTCGGCTTTATCTATTGAAAGATAACTTATCGGCTAGGCACTCCGATAAAACATTACATAAAAACCCATCGGCTTAACAAGGATAAATATATCATTATCAATCTAGTAGGTCAAACTTAACTGATGCAGCACAGATTAATAATGATAAAAGAACTTCGATGAGCCGATAGATCTAATGCAATCGTGATGAACTATATGATAACTTATCGGCTATACATCCCAATAAGACACTTGCATAAAATCTATCAATCTAGCAGGAATAACTTATCACTAGCAGTTTTGTAGGTCGGACCTAACCGATGCAGCACAAACTGACGATAAATTACACACAGTAAGCTGATAAATCTACGCACGCGTAATGTGATATATCCACTCGGCCTAAGAGATCAAACTTAACTGATGCAGCCGTAGACAGAATAGATACACCGTGGTAAGCCGACTGCCGTAGATCAGCTAGAATATCGGACCTAACTGAGGAAGTCCTAGCCGATAGGTAGTCGGGGTAACGAGACTTACCCTCTCGCAGAAGTTCGGACCTAACCGATGCAGCCCGGCTCGAGAAGCAAGAACCCGTCAAAAAGGTGGCGATGCGCCGAAGTTGTATTGATCCGTGAGATAATTTACATGGTACCCGGGCATACGTATTTATACCCCGAGATTGATATAGTCCTGATCGGGCACGAAACAGGAGTTTCCTAACTATAAAAGGAAAATTAACAAACCTTGATTGGATACTAGATCAGGTTTTCTAAACATTATTAAAACTAACTAATTAACAGATAAGGTAATTAACTGCCATGCCGTGGTCTTCACAATTCCTTCCTATACTCGGCTTCTTCTGGATTAGCTTCCATCGGCTGATATAGCCTCTTTCCTTAACCGAACCTGATAACGAACCGTACCAAATTTTGGCGTTAACACTCGCCCCCTTTTTGATTTCCTGCTTCCGCTGCTTGGTCAAAGTTGCCGAGCCGACGCCATCATTGCCCTCTTGTGCGCCCGTTCCCTGCACGCAGACTTTAAAATTCCTCCCTCCTATCCACCGCCCCTTGCGATCACCGCCGTGGATCGAAATCTCCCTCGCCCGCGAGAAATTTCATGCCGACTCGGCCTCTCCCGCCTCTCGACCCCTAATCATTGGACATCAATTATTGGCACCCCGAACCAACCTAGTCCCCAAGCTCCCCCTCACCCGCTTGCTTATAAAAACCCCTTCTGGAACCCCATCTTCCCTTCTTGTCTCTTGCTCGCCCTGGAGGCCATTGGTCGCCTCGATCTCCCGAAGCTCAGCCGTCGTCACTGTTCTACCGCCTCGGAGCACCTCTCGTCAGGTCGAAGCCCTGTGCCACGGACGCCGCTCCGCCCTAGCTCCGTCTCCCCTTTCCCGTCCAGCCTCTGCTCGACCCGAGGACACAGCGTCCCATACTCCTCCGCGCCGTCGTCCCTGCTCTAAAACGCCATCGCCGTGATTTCTCCTCGCTGATGAGCACCATCGGTGTCCCTAGCGTCTAAGCCCCCTCAGAATGACTTCCCGTGCATCACCACTCCCTCCGCTCAACCCCTCGGGTTTCTCTCGGCGCCACGGCCATCGCTGTCGTTTTCCCCTCTTCTCTTTCCCCCGCCGCCACGGCATCCCGCCGTTGGCCGCTGTCAAGCGGATTCTCGCGGATCTGAGCCGCTCAAAATTTTTGCCTGGCTCCCCACCGGCGCCGCCGCTCATCCTTGTTCGCCACCGCTCACCGAGACACCTTGCGCCACCATCTACCATCGATACCGAGCGGCAGTGCCCTATGTTTCTCCTCGCCGCTCTCATTGCCATGTGGTCCCGTGTGGGCAGAGACAACCATGCCCCTCGCCCCCCCTGCTCCATGTCCATAGACCAGGTTCGCACGAACCTTGAGCCAGGTTGGTGGGCCCGCCCCTCTTGGTCCATTCTTGGTCCAGCCTGTGCACCCTCTGAATGGCTGACAAGTGGGCCACCTAGGCCCACTGCCCTCCAGCCTTTCCCCTACCCGCTGACTTGTGGGCCCAGCCACCAGTGGCCTCCCACTCAATGCAGCTGACAGCGGGGCCCCATTAACCAGTGCTATTTCTCCCTTGAGCCTCTGCCATGTGGGCCCCTAAGCTCTATCTTCTCGGTCACAGTCAACCCTTCCACCACCTTCACTGCCATATGGCCCAAAGTTGTCAGAGGGCCCCACTGCCAATGACACAAAGGAATATTCCTGAGAATATTTCATTCCAGTGATTAAATAATCATTTTCTCTACTCCAAAGATCCCATTAACCCTTCAGAAATTCATATCTTTAGTTCTGTAACTCCGATTGACTCCGTCCCAACTCCAGTAATTTTCTAAAATTGAGATCTATCTTATGGCACTATTATTAGCACTAAATAGGATCTGTTTCTTAGACTTTGTAGATTTTTGTGTGTTTGTGCATACTAACGACCGTCGGAAATTCGTTTCAGATGGATTTCGCAGCGATTTCTTGAAGACTCGTGAAGACTTCGAGCAGGACAAGTAGGGGTGAAAACGGATCGGATTCAGACGGATAGTGGTCATACCATATCCTAAACCATAATTTTTAAGCGGATTCGGAGCGGGTGCGGATAGTATGCGGATGCGAATGCGGAGCGGATTGTTTCGGATGGCGGATGCGGTGCGGAGCCGTTTTGGACTCGGGTCAGAAACGGATTAAAATCATCGGACGTGACGTGTATATACAATCGATACAACATTAAGTCATCAATATAATTGGCAACAATATTGTAACAATATCACAAGCACTTAATAACTATATTACATGAGACATGACACATGCACATAAAAACACACATTGCAATATCACATTAACTAATTAACTTATCCATTGTCCAAAACAAGCACTTAACCAACAAAGAACATCACACATCACAATATCATATTATCACATGATAAATAGCAAATCCACAAATGACATCCAATTATCCATATAGATATAGTCTGCCAGTCTAGACCGCTGTATTGCCTAGATGGATGGATGGATGGGCTAGCTCAAGTTAAATGGGCCAAATGGAGTGGTCACATGGGCTGAAAAATTTAGATTATCCGCCAAACCTTCTACCAGATAATCCGCTTGAAATTTCGGATAATCCGTATCTGCCGGATATTGCCGATACCATATCCGGCTCCGAATCCGCATTCTACTATCCGCATCCAAATCCATATCCGTCGGATATCTAGGTACTCTTACCATATCCTCACTTTAGACGGATACGGAGTAGATCGGATCGGATATTATCCGATCCGTTTTCACCCCTATGGACAAGTTACCTTTGATCATCTTGAGCCCATACTTGTGGAACTAAGTACTTTAATTGCCAAAATGAATATACTAGGCTACACGGCGAGAATTTCTCGGCTACGGTCGCGAGATGACCGACGGGCCACCAACCCATTTGTTGCATGACTTCCTTGATTGTTTGTGAATCCCTTAAACATCCTTGTCACCTCCCTTGACAGATCCCGGTACCTGTGCCAACAAGCATGGTACCGGTGATCGCCTATCAAATTTTAAAAATGACTACGATGGGTAAAATTTGGGTTTACAAAACCTTGGAAAACCCGACACTTGGGTTGGTGCCTTGAAAATAAAATGGTTTGCGAAAATCACAGTGCGGGGATCGTGCCAGCAGGACGAGTCTCCTGCACTGTAGCTAAGGATCGATCCCTTTGGAATTTCATCCAAATATACAACAGTACAACTACATGGGTGATATGGGATAACTCCTGGCTGAGTAACTAGCCTTCTAGAGACGCCTTACATGCTATTAGACTGTGGATCGTGCGGGAGGGCGTCGGGGATGCCTCCTGGGTTCCTGGCACAGTATGGTCTCGGATCTACCCTGTTGTTGGTCTCGAGAACCCCTCCAGTTAGCATGGGGTAACCTGGGAGGGTTTGGAAAATGCCTTGTCGCGAAAACCTCTACATCACTAAATTGTACCCAATGTGTGTAAGCTGGTGACTAGAGTAAGTCGCGTCGTGTGGGTAAAGTGTACCCCTCTACAGAGGTTTAAACTGTTTGAACAGCAGCGCCCACGGTCATGGGCGGATGTGAGGTGATTCCTTAGCATAGTGTTGTTTGACTACTGCTTGTGAAAGGATGTTTGCGGATTAGGAATCCGATTTCGGAAAATGTTGTGAAGCTGTCAAGGACAGCAGGGCTGTGGGCCAGATAATGTTGGATCAGCTGGTGGAGCTGGATCCCAGAGGCCAACTCTTGAGAGTTGCGCTGATTCAAAGATTAATACAACTCACTCCGATCCAGGCGAGACTCACCTTGCCCTGATTCTTGAGAAGCACACACTAGTAGATTTAAAAGATTTCAACAAAAAAAAGGAGATTACAAAATATCCAGTCTCCCTTTGAAACTTGCAATAACCACCTAAGTTCCCCTAGCTTGCTGAGTACGTAAGTACTCAGCCTTGCTCTATATACATATAGTTCTCCACCGGGAGCTGGATGCTGGAGTTGCAATGAAGTGAAGATTAGGGTTTCGTCCTGGTTCCCAGCCGCTGCCTATGTGTTGGGACTTAGTCCACTGTTCCGCTGCTGCCGCTGCCTCTGTGTTGATCGTTGCTGTCTCCGGATTCTTCCGACGCTGCAATGTAAGTTAAGGTATATGTCTATTTAAATAATTAAGGTTCCGCAATGATGCGTATCTGATTTCCGTGGATACCAGCACTCGTCCTGCGACTGGTATCAGTATCGCAGTTCCACGGGGAGATATTGCACGTTGTTTTTCTGTGGCACGCCTTATTTTGTGCTGTTGTACGGCGGTGCCAGATCGGGGTGTGACATTCCCTCGGAGACCCCCATTAAAAATTCCCCCTTTATTTTATTCCTTTCTCAAATTCAAATTTTCCAATAAAAACTCCTCGAATAAATCATGACTGATCCTACCAAAAATCCCCTTATTTAAGTTCCTCAGGATTTTGTGAAGCCCAAGAATCAAATTTAGATTCAAAATCTATTTAAATCTTCCTTGAAATCACCCCTTGAAAATCTCTGCAAAAATATAAAACGCCAGTGTTCAAATGGGCTGTCCCTCTTCTCTCCTCGGCCCATCTACCGCTCGCCCTTCGGCCTCACTCCTCCCACCGCATGCCTTGACAGCAACGGCCCGCGCCAGCGACCCCTCCCTCCCCTCACAGCGTGCTCGCCCGCTGCCAGCCCAGGTCCACCCTCAGCCACCTCGACCGAGAGACACGAAAAACCCTCGTTCCCCGACCTGCGGGCCCTGCCTGTCAAGTCATCTCCTTCCTCGCGTTGCCTTTGTGCTCCTCCCGGCTGGTGCTCGGTCAAAGGTCTCAAAGGAGAAAATCCCACGTCAATGCCGTGAGCGTGCACGGCTCTCCTTACCCGGCGCCGCCCGACCGCCTCGACCTCCCCGTTGTCAACCTGCCGCCCGAGCCCCCGCCAGACCTCGTTCCCCGCGCCGCCGCATCGCTCATCGTGCCACCGCCATGGACGCCGCTCGGGAACCCGCGCCACCGCCTCTATTCCTCGTCGTCTAGTACCGGCTTCCCCCTATAAAACCCAGCCGAACCCCTCCCCTTTCTCCCTACCGCAGCTCGCTCCTCCCTGTACCTCGCCACGGCCGTGTGGCCCGCTCATCCGTGCTCGAGCTCGAGCTCGTAAGCTGTCGCTGCCACAATTCTTTTTCTCTCCGCTTTCGGTGAGAACCCCTTCTCTCCATTCCCTCTTTTCCTTTCCCTCTACCCCGATAACCCAGGGCTCTCTTCTGACCTCGCCGCCGGCGTTCTGCCGCTGTCGCACGCATATCCTCTCCCCTCCGCTCTGTGCCATGTGTCGCCGGCCACCTACGGCGACCCGGGCCTCAATCCGAGCCGTTCAAACTTTTCCCCGTCTCCCCTGCTCTCTGACACCGCGCTCCGCCGCCGCTGGCTTGCCACTGTCGCTGGGATGCCCTTGGCCGCCGTCGGCTGTCGATCGTCCCCATCAGCCATCGATCGTCCCCGTCGGCCTCTCCCTCCCATCTTTCTCTGCCAAGCGGGCCTACCCTGTTAGTGGCCTCTCTCGCTCACTCTCACTCTCTCTTTCCCTCACTACCAGTGCCCCCGTTTCTTCCCTGAGCCGACCGGCTGACACATGGGCCCCACATGATTGATCTCTCACTGACTCATGGGCCTGACACCAACTAAAATTAATTAATTCCCATATTAAATAAGGTGTCCCACTTACATGTGGACCCTCCATTTTATCTCCGGTAAGAATGACAAGTGGGCCCTCCTGATCAGGCTTCTTCTCTCTCCTTCCATTTACATGTGGACCCTGTCTCTTCTCTCTCCCTCAATGACATGTGGGTCCTCTATCATCTCCTCTCTCTTCCTCTATTGACATGTGGACCTCCTCTCATCTATCATTGACAAGTGGGCCCTACCTCTCAGCTCCTCTTCCTCTCTCTGACCATGGGCCTCACCTGTCAGCCATTCTCTTGGATATTCATTTTCCAGACTAAATAATTCCTTTTTAATCCTAGAAAAATCCTTTAAACTTTAAAAATTTATATTTTTTCAACCGTAACTCCGATCGACCCCGTTCAAGTCTCAAATTTTTTCTAAAATTGAAATCTACCTCATGGCACTATTAGTTATTAATAATAGTATTTTATTCCTAGGTTTTGTGTGTTTTTTTCTCGTTACATATAGTTGACGACGACGAAAATTATTTCGGACGTGGATTCTCGAGGATTTTTAAGACGAAGGCAGAGGCAAGTCACTCCTTGAACATATTGCTCCTAGTTTATAAAATAATATTGTTTGCCAAAGTGTATTTTAGTGCGCACGTTAAATTGATTCGGCCTCGGTTCACGCGACGAACCGACAGACCTACCTAGTAGTTGCAATATCGAGTAGGCTTGAAAAATCCTATTCCTTGTCGCTTCACCTCAGTGTTACCTCAGCATCCGTGCTCTGTGAGCATGGGTATCGACGGTTTCACCCAAATCACATGTGTTGTCGAAAATGGGAAAACCTAGGTTTGTGAAATCTTTTAATCCGACACGCGATGTCAGTATGTTTACGAAATGAAGAATGTTTTGTGAAAACCCGCGATGCAAAGTGATCACCTTGGTAGAGATGCTTTGTATTCGCATATAAGTACCGATTCCTTGGGGAATTGCACTGACCATAATACAGTGCGACCGTATGGGTGGAATGGGACACCTCTAGCCAAGTAATTAGTAGACCTAGTGTTGGCTTGGTTACCTTTGGATGTGGAGTTGGCGGGATGGCAATATGAAATGCACCCACGGGATCCTGAGCATGAGGAGTCTGGGACTCGCTCGGTACTTGGTCTGGGACCCGTCCAGTTGGGTTCAGGCAATCCTGAAGACACTTCGGAAAGGCCTTATCGCGAACCTTCCCTGCTTGGCCAGTAAGGGAGTAAGCTCGCGTCATGTGGGGAAAGGTACACATCTGCAGAGTTATATTCGAACAACCATGCCCACGGTCATGGACGATGTGAAGTGATTCCTCTAGCGTAGCTTTGTTTTCATAAAATATTTGCAAAGCATGTTTGTGGTTGGGAACCGTTCCCAGAATCGGCCAAGTCGGCTGATGGATGACCATTACGTGGTCTGAAACGGTCCTGTGTGGATCGGGATGTCAATTGGCATAATAGATTAGGCTTCCCGAGCGGAAGCAGCGTGTTGGTGATATAATAAGTCTGGGAATCAAAATCGAGATGATGAGATGAATGAGGTTCTAGAAAGGACGAAAGTGAAAGGAAAATAATATGAGATAAGGTTTGGTCCTGAAGAGGACGAAAGTGAAAATAAACTAATAGATAAGATTCTTGGAACCGTTGTCGTGGTCCGACAGGCGGTAGACTTGACTAATTAGATAAAATCTGTTCGTCCGCTTGAGTTGTTGTAAAGCAATTCGCGGACAGGATCGAGACGAGGGCCTCTTTCCAGTGACACTGAGACAACCCACACTTAGAGTTTTAGAATAAAGTTTCAAAATAAAATGTTTGTGAAATAAACCCCAACCTTTCCTTGGTGGCCTACATAACTCACATTTTCCGTGACTTGTTCAGTACGTATGTACTCAATCCATTATCATTTTCCCTTCTTCAAGAAGAGTAAAGTTAAAGTGAAGATTAGGGTTTCTTTCTTAATCCCAAGCCATTGCTTGTGGATTGGGTTTTCGCTGCACTGTCGTTCCGATGCTACTGTTTTGTTTGAAGGTTGCTCAAGGCTTGTCCGAAATTGCAACTTATAAAGGTATAATATATATAAATATTTTATTTAGTTGCTATGGTACATCTCGGTTGACCGCGGGTACCAGCAAGGTTTC
Organism: Oryza meyeriana var. granulata; assembly: GCA_003991445.1. Taxonomy (NCBI): domain Eukaryota; kingdom Viridiplantae; phylum Streptophyta; class Magnoliopsida; order Poales; family Poaceae; genus Oryza; species Oryza meyeriana. The sequence goes on along the minus strand of RYFJ01000431.1, from coordinate 87,312 downwards.
CTGGAACTGGTACCGGCAACGTGGTTCCGTGAGAGTTGGTTCACGCCAATCTCCTGCGGCGCTTCCTCTCTGGTGTCACCGTAAGTGGTGCCAGGGTGGGGGTGTTACATAAGACCCATATTAACTACTCCTTCTAGTTTGCAAATATTTGTTGTGTTGGACAAGGATACAGTCTCCAAAAGACAACTTTGACCGCTATTTCTACTACAATATATATAGAAATATCAACAAATATATGATGTCATCCAATTAATTATGAAAAGTTAAGAAAAAAAGAAAAACATAGACCATATTGTCATAAATCACTACACAAACATGTATACATCAATAAGATCTACAATGTAATAAATTTTAAAAAATCTGAATGTGAATAATATTCCCAAAAATAATTGATTATGATCACTGAACAAACATATATACATAAATAAGATCTACATTGTCAAAAATAAAAAAAATCCTAATGTGAATATCCCCGAGCACGAGATGCCGCCGCCACCGCCAAGCATGGGAAGCCACCGTTGCAGTCCGTGAGCAGGAGACACCGTCGGAGAGCAGCGAGCTGGGTCCGGCACCACCACTTGTCCACTACTTTCCTCCTTGAGCATGAGAAGCCACCGCCACCACTTAGAACAAGATGCTCTATCTATGAGCACGGGCTGACGCCCTCTGTGATCACAGGCTGCCGCCTGCTGCCTTGCTACCCTCCAAATCTGGATTGACCTCCCTCTACCGCTAGATGAGCCGATCTAGACGCCGCTCTACCTGCCCCCTTGTCGCTAGGAGGTGGAGCAAGGGTGGAAATGTGGAGGCGGAGGTCCTGGACGCCATGGCGATGGGACAGGTGCACGCCGCTCTACTCTCGCCGCCTACTGCTTCGAGTTCCAACTCCATGGAGCCAGCCGACTAGGTCCAACTCCATTGCTGGAGAAGATGACCAGGAGAGAGAGAAAGGGATGAAGAAGAAGGGCAATTTGGTCTAAAAATTTTTAGAAAGTGCATCAAAGGGGTAAGTAGTGACATATCTTGAATACCTATGAAATTATAATGGTATGGTTTGAATTTCGTGAATTATAATGGCATATTTCAAAACCAAAGAAATTATAATAGTATGGATCCAATTAACCCTTTTGTAAAAGAGAAATTATTTGGTTTTTAGTGTGCCCTTAATTTATATGTCGTATTCTCAAAACAAATTATAGCATCACATTCAAAAAATAAGGATGCCGACGTAAGTGCTGAGGGGCATATCCCTAGATAAAATCATCCGGAAGTTGATTAAACATCCTATAAAGCCCTCCTAGGAAATTTTTTATATGCTAGAAGAGAACTCTGAGATTTCTTACTGCACAATTTTAACTTCATACATCTTGCATGCCATGTATGTTGATGGTAGGCATGGGAATCAATTGGTATGCTAGCTTGATGATATAAGACATAGGTCCACAAACGTTTCAAGTATAGCTTATTATTGCCTCTATATTTGTTAAGACAGAACATAGTCATCACCGATCATTTATTTAAAAGGGAAATCATCCAGTCCTTAGTATGCCCTTAATGTATAAGTTCCCTTTTTGAAACAAATTATAATACCATATTCAAAAAATAAGAATGCCCACGTAAGCACGCGACGCACCTCCATAGAAATTAGAGAAAATCCTCCAAAAGTTGATTAAACGTCCTTTAAAACCCTCCTAGGATTTCTCTTGATGCTTCTAATAAATTAGAAGACCTAAAAATTCTGAGACAAAAGTGAAACATGTGGGTATCGATTTTCACTTAAATAAGTAGACGTTAAATGTTATAGGCATCTACATATCTAATCCCCTTTTATCCCCTTTGTAGTAACTTGATTTCTCTCTCTTATCACGTGGAACTCACTGGCTATGGACTGAAAGTGCCAAATGCACCATTCATATACATGTCAGGTCCATAGCTATTTTTTTTATAAATAAATGATCTTTTGACAATCAATAATATTATTTAAATCTGTTCAAACCATTGTATTCACTATAAATAAATAAAAAATTCAAGACCCACATTGTATATATTTAGTACTAACCAAATTATGACATATGAGGTCACATGTCTATCTTGAGACCTCTACTAAATTTGAGAAAAATCCTAAAATTCTCAAAAGAAATTGTACCCTTAAATTTTACACCTATTATAGTAGACTTTTAGATATCTAATGTGTTTCAAGCAAGTTAATTTCTCTCTATGCATACATTGGAGAGCTATAGGTATTGATCTTGGTGATTTTATAAATACACGATCTTTAAAGAATCAGCGTACCCAAACAAAAATTTTTAGATAAAGATCATATGTTAAAAATATTATCAAATAATATTTCAAGTAAAAGCCACCTAAAATTAAATATTCATGTCTTTATGGTAATAAAATTTATGAAACATTAAATAAGATGCCCGCGCATATGTGCGGGCATTCTTCCTAGTTTATCAAAAGAGCAACTCATGTTTATAATGTTCGTGTTCCTGAGAATAGATGACAGGGAGTGTATTAGAATGCAATGCAATTAAGGTGACATAGTCTGTGGTTGAGCTATGGACACACAAATTAAGTAGGGATCAAATGCCACTCAGCTAGAAAGGTCACAACATACTAGTCACAGGTGCAAAGCCCCATCAGAATGACAACAAACAGTTTTTTTTTTTCAATCTTGCAAAACCACACAATATGATAAAACAGATATTATCATGCCTCATCTACACTGCCTCCTCATTATGTGCTCCATCACCACTTTCTGGAGCATGAGGATCATCGACAACTGTGACACCCTCAAGATCTAGAGGGCGTCCAGTCATGGGATCAATAAGGTGTCTGTCATGAGGCCCACCCTTGCGGGCCATAGCTAGCATTGGAGGTGGAGGTAGAATTCCCGCTCGGAAGAGGATGTGCTGCACAGGATCTGATGGCTGTGCTCCAACTGATAGCCAATACCTGAACCAGGGCAATAGTGCCAGATGATGAACTTTGGACAGTGCCAATGAAGAATGCTGAAGGATGCACGCGTAGTAATGCATAAACCAAGAAATTAGACAACACAAAAGATCAAATTTCATATGGTTATCAGACATTGATAGGATAATGGAAACTTCACGCTGACTGCTATGACTAATGTCAATTGCCAAGTTGCTTAATTTGCAAAGGTAAGGAATTGAATTATGCAAAAAAATAGCTCATTTCTACATAAATCCATGAGAAAATTCGGACAGAGAACAAAAGGTCCCATTTTTTATAATCAACAGGACATGCATAAAAACTTAACCACTCTATTTAGAAGGCAACCATCTGTTATGTACAAAAACTATTGGAAGTACATTATGGCAAAATAATTATTAATGCTCTAGATATTGAAGATTATGTGTTCATCCTAAAGGGTATAGGAAAAATTTAGACAAGCCTTGATTTGATTAATTTTAGTAACAAAAAAATGATGAGTAATTAGTTTCACTTTGATCTTTATACGCCTCAAGCTGTCAACAAAATTACAAGCATTAACACTGATGACTAGCCGGACAGTTGCTTGAATGAAAATCACCCCAAAAGGAAAACGAACTAACAATAGCCCAAGCAGATTGCTTTGACATGAAAATGAACGAATTAGTTTGTTTATAATCACTTATTGTAACAAGGACAAAGATTGCAAGTATACTCACTTCACTCGGTCAAATTTTAACCCCATTCTCTTGCCACCATCCTTCCCTGCAAAACAGCCAAATAAAATCAACACATTTATCATTACACCATCCAAACGCCCTATTAATCTCAAGACAGCATCAATTAAACTACAGATATCCCAACATTTCCAAGGCAGGTGCTCTTCGGGAGACGAGAAATCGCTCCCAACGAAGAAGACACGACTGGATCCGCGGAAGAATGGCACGAGAAGAGGAGGCGGACGGTCCTGTACCGGGGAGCGGGTTGTAGTAGCCGAGGACCTCGAGGTGCTTGCCGTCGCGCGGGGAGCGGCTGTCGGCGGCCATGACCCGGTAGAAGGGTCTGTTCCGGCACCCGAACCGCGCCAGCCTGATCCGGACCACCATCTTCCGCTTTTTCCCGCGCGCCACCAACTCCTCCGCCGCGGCCGGTCGCTCGCTCGCTTGGTCTCCTCCGGACCGGAGCTCTCAGAGAAGGCGAGGGTTTAGGAGAGGAGGAGACAGGGGACTGGAGGTAGACGAAGGGATATAGAAGGCCAGACGGGCGTGGCGGGCCGGCCTGGCCCATGGCACGGCTAGGCATGGCCCAATTACACAAGGCCCATTAGGCATGACTTATCTAGTGGGCCATACCATACCGATCTATGGCCCTGTTTGGATCAAGTAGCACGGCTAGAGTTTAGAGCTAGTTTCTAGCTCAAAACTAACCCTAAACTAACTCTAGCCAAAGTGGTGTTTGGATGCAAGGGTTAGATTGACAATAAATGTACTTTTCCAATCATTTGTCTCATTCTAACCATCTTTCTAGCCGGATTTGATGTGACAGCCTCTTGTGTGGCCTCCTCCCGCTCACAAATGATACAAATAAATCATCTTTACAAATCAAGCATCCAAATCACAATAAATTTTAATTTGTCCATACAAATGAGATGTCTCACACGAACTTACAAGTGTTCAATCAAGCTAAACAAAAAAAAATTACACTCCATGAAACAAAGCATTAGCTAACTCATCACGGAAGGCATTCATGTTGACATCTTCAACAAGAGGTTCATCTTCTGGCCATCCTGATGCCGAAGAACTAGGCATTGGGTTATAATTTTCATCCGCATCACACGCATCAAATTCCCTATCTGCAATTCTGCTCTCTCGAGTAAAATTATGAAGAGCCATACAAGCAACAATAATTCTAGTTTGCTTCTCCTCTGGAAATCTTGGCATGTTCAACAAAATCCTAAATTTCATCTTCAACACTCCAAAAGTTCGCTCTATGACATTCCTAACTTTGGCATGTGCATGGTTGAAGATTTCTTTCATACCTTGTGGCGGCGGGCCATTTTGCCATTGCTCTACATGGTACCTTGTACATTTGTATGGTGAAAGGTAGCCCGGCCTGTTTGGGAACCCCGCATCAACCACATAATACTTCCCTACATATTTTCAAAGGCACACAATGAGACTTAGATGAACAAGTGTAATTGGATAAAAATTGTTGCAAGACAGTTCAATTGGCAAACCTGGTGGTGGATGTGGAAATTTGTGATGATGAGTAGTTAAGGCATCTTTGAAAACTCTCATGTCATGTGCTGAACCAGGCCATCCGATAACACAAAGGTAAATCTCATGTCGAAATCACAAACAACAAGCACATTCTGACTGGTCTCATTGTGCCTGTTCAAGTATGGAATCCTCTTACTCTTATCCACCACAACCTTCACATGTGTTCTATCTATAGCTCCTATGCAATCGTTGAAGTGTGGCCAGAATGCTGGATTTTCTAAGTTTGGGTGCACCTCTGGAAATGTTGGGTCCTTGGGTTTTATGTTCTCATGTGCTAACTTAAGAAGGCATTTCAAAACTCTGTTAAATATCCTGCTTACTGTCTCCAGAGACCTCCTAAAACAGTTATCAGCCTATCTAACTGACTGTGGTGAACCAACAATCCATAAAAACATAGCAAGAGCCTCTACAGATGTCAATTTTTAGTGGACTTCAACCCATACCTCTGGACCAAATATTATGTAGCCTGTAAAATAAAGGTCTCTCAACCCTAAACATGTTGTAACATTGGGTATCTCGGGCTAGTGTCTCATGCACCCAATCCAAACCAGAATCTCCAGCTACCCTCCTAGGTAGTTTTAGAAGTAGTTATCAGAGTACATACCCAAGATAGGAACAACTGGACAATCAAATTTTGTTGCTGCGCCAAATTATTGCGGCACATGGATATAATTTCATCCTCACTTGAGCTACCTCCATCATCATCTTCTTCCTCAATCATGGGGCCATGATCTTCTTCCTGCCAACACATGTAACAAACTATCAGCACACATGTAAGCATATTAATAATTCAACTTAATACTTCAACACTTGACGTCACAGCCCATAGATAAATTTAAATAGGTTGAACACATAGCATAAAAGTTCATTACATCACAGATAATACTTCAACACCACACACACAGATGATAGGTTCAACACACAGATAAAGGTTCAACATCTTAACACAAATATGGACCCAAAAGATCATATCCTAACTACTACAGATTGTTGTCCATGCACCATTTCTTGAAGTAACCCAACCTAAGTTCAGGAGTTAACTGGCCACAGAAGAACTCCCTTTGGTACTGTGTTGCGAACATCTTTGACATAGCATATACAGAGTCAACGGTTTTCTCAACACCACACTCAAATGCAAGCTGCTGACACCTCTGGACAGAAAATGCAGCCTTTTCATCTGCCCGTTGCTGTATTTGCTTAGTGTTGGCTGCGACGGACTCTTTGAAGGTAGTGGCTATGTCCTTCACAATCCTCACCATAGGGCTCTTGCTCTTCTTCACTGGACTTGTCAAAGTGCTTGTAGTGCTGCTCAATGCCCTCTTGCCTTTCTGGCTCCTCTGGTTGCTTGTACTTGTAGGTGTCGCTTGAAACTCTTCATCTTCATCTTCTATCCCTGCATCTTGCCCCTCATTGTCACCATAATCATCTCTAGGCACAAAGGCTGTGGTTCCATCCACAGTGTAACCTCTGAACAGTTTATCAAGCAAGTCCTCGTTTCCTGGAGGACCCGACAACAGCCTCTTTAGGTATGGTTTTTTCTGTTAAGACATGAGAGTATAAAAGGTGATCAGAAACTAGTTAAGATATGAGAGCACACTACACAATTTGCTAGGGAACAGTGTACCTCTGTGTGTGTTTGCCATAAATCAGAATCTGCATCAATGGATCCATCTGGTCTCCTCCCCAACCCTGTGTGCATTTGCAAATAGCGCCAGAAAGAGTGGGTAGTTTTCAGTATGGTTAATTGGTTCTTCACCTGTCCACGGGTGTACACCAACCTCCTTCTTGCAAGTAAGCCATCGACAACAGCCTGGTACCCTTCACCACTCATTTGTGCACCATTGTACCTCCTTGCTCTACGTTGCTCTATGCATAATTCTAATAAACAAGCATTATTTGCATCATTCCATTGGGCTCGACTAGCATGGCTCACCGGGGGACCGCCGGAGCTCGCTAACTCCTCCACATCGTCCTCCATTGCCGCATCGTCATTGTCGAACGGAGCGCCGGACACGGTCCCAGGCGCTAACAAGTGGTATCAGAGCAAGCTAGAGGTCCTGCGACTGCCATGGCATCTCCAAGGGGGTCCCGTGGTCATACCTCGCCGGGCGCCGACAAGACGGGGACGTCCGGCGGCGGCGGAGGCAACAGGTCACCGTCGCGCTCGCCATCACCACGTCCACGCCGTTCTCTGCCGCGCCGTTCGCGCACCCGGGACACAAGGCATCCACGGGAAGTCGTCATCGAGCGCGTGGTCAGGGAGACCGGCGGCTCCGGCAACTGGCCGCAGCTAACGAAGACCAACTACAACGAGTGGTCGCTGTTGATGAAGCTGAAGCTCCAATCCCGCCATCTGTGGGACGCCGTCGAGCACAGCGACGTCAAGTTCCACGACGACCGCACCGCACTAGACGCCATCTACAGCTCGGTTTCGCCGAAGATGATTCCCACACTCGCAACCAAGGAGTCGGCGAAGGATGCCTGGGAGGCCATCAAGACACTCCGCATCGGCGACGATCGCGTGCGGAAGGCTACGGCGCAGAATCTCCGCGCTGAGTACAAGGCGATCAAGCTCCGCGACGGCGAGGCGATCGAGGACTTCGCCCTGCGCCTGACCGGGATCGTTCAGAGGCTGGCAACCCTCGGCGATCTAGAACCGGACACCAAGGTGGTCACCAAGTATCTGCGCGTCGTGCGTCCAAGGTACAAGCAACTCGTCATCTCCATTGAAACTCTTCTCGATATCTCGCAACTCTCGATCGAGGAGGTCACGGGGAGATTGAAGGCGGCGGACGACATCGAGCCCTCCCCGCCTCAGGCTGCCGGCGGCAAGCTGCTTCTCACTGAGGAGCAATGGATCGAGAGGTACAAGAGGCGCGAGCAGGAGTCTGGCTGAGGCCGCTCCAGCTCTGGTGGCCGCGGCAAGCGCCGTGGGAGTGGCCGTGGCCGTGGCGCAGGCGGCGGTACTGTCTCACACATTGGCTCCAGTGCGGGCCGAGTCAACCCCGACGACATCTGCAAAAATTGCGGTAAGAAAGGCCACTGGGCCAGGGATTGCCGCAGCAAGAGGAAGGAGGAGCAGGTTCACGTGGCCCAGGATGACGAGCCGACGCTGCTTCTCGCCCTGGGCATGATGGACGATGGAGGGGCTCACCCTGAGTCCTCCACCTCGCCGCCATTGCCGCCACCAACCCAGGAAGGCGCCACTGCGACTCCGCGCCAGTTTGAGCTTGTGGAGGAGAAGGTGTTCGCCGCGTTCGACGCGGCTGAAGACCGGGACCCGAAGCGCTGGGTCCTGGACACCGGAGCCACGAACCACATGACTGGTTCTCGCGCTGCGTTCTCCGACCTTGACACCGGCATTGTCGGCACGGTGCGTTTCAGTGACAGCTCTGTTGTCAAGATCGAGGGCCGCGGGACTATCCTGTTCGCATGCAAGAACGGGGAGCACCGCGCCCTCGTCAACGTGTACTTCATTCCCCGCCTCACTGCGAACATCATCAGCGTCGGGCAGCTCGACGAGGTGGGGTTCCAAGTGCTCGTGGAGGGAGGAGTGATGCGAGTTCGCGACGAGGAGCGCCGCCTGCTCGCCAAGATTCACCGGAGCCCAAGCCGGCTCTACGTGCTCGACATCAACATTGCACGGCCGGTGTGTCTGGCGGCGCACGCCAAGGAGGACGCATGGCTATGGCACGCTCGATTCAGGCATGTCAACTTCGGTGCGCTCAGGAAGATGGGACGGGAGGCGCTCGTCCGCGGCATGCCCCTACTGACCCAGTCGAGCAGGTGTGCGATGCCTGTCTGGCTGGCAAGCACAGACGCACGCCGTTCCCGCAGCGCGTTCTGGCGCGCTCGACGGAGGTGCTCCAGCTGCTGCACAGGGATCTCTGCGGCCCCATTACTCCTCCAACACCTAGCGGCAACCGGTACTTCCTCCTCCTCGTTGATGATTATTCACGGTACATGTGGATCGCGCTGTTTCCCAGAAAGGACGCCGCGCCCTCGGCGTTCAAACGCATCCAGGCCATAGCTAAGCGCAAGACCGGCAAGCGTGTCTGTGCTCTCCGCACGGATCACGGAGGAGAGTTCCTGGCGGGCGACTTCGAGCAGTACTGCGCCGAGCTCGGCGTATGACGCGAGCTCACGGCGCCCTACTCGCCCCAGCAAAACGGCGTCGTCGAGCGGCGCAACCAGTCGGTGGTCGGGACCGCTCGGTGCATGCTCAAGGCGAAGCAGCTCCCGAGCGTGTTTTGAGGGGAGGCGGTCACGACGGCCGTCTACTTGCTCAACTGGTCCTCGTCCAAGAGCATAGGAGGCAAGACCCCCTAGGAGCTCTGGACCGGAAGCACGCCGGGTGTTCAGCACCTGCGCACCTTCGGCTGCATCGCGCACATGAAGGTGACGACACCGAATTTGAAGACGCTCGATGATCGGAGCCGGCGCACAATCTTTGTCGGGTACGAGGCGGGCTCCAAGGCCTATCGCCTGTACGATCCATTGACAAGGCGGGTCCATGTCAGCCGCGACGTCGTCTTCGACGAAGCCGCTCAATGGACCTGGGCGGGAGAACTCGCCGACGTCGCTGACGACTTCAACATCGAGCAGGACACCGTGGATCAGCCCCAGCTGATCACTGTGACTACGTCGACCACTACGGCTGTGCCATCACCAGCGTCCAGCTTGACATCACCCGCGTGGATGTCTGCGCCACCGTCGCCGTCCCACGACGTCGCGCCGCTAACACCAACTACATCAGCACAAGCTGCTGGGCAGGAGCTGGAGTTTGCCACGCCACCGGACACTGATGAGGCTGATCTGGATGTTGATCACGATGATGCTCCACTCCGTTTTCGCAGGCTGGACAACGTGTTGGGGCTGTCCACACACCAGGCCTGCGCGCAACAGGAGACAGCAGAGCATCTGCTTCTGGCTAGCGACGCTGAGCATCCACCTTCGCTGAGGCGTAGAAGCACGAGTGCTGGCGCCACGCTAATGCTCGACGAGATGACGGCAATCGAGGCAAATGGCACCTGGGAGCTCTCGACCACCACCGCGGACAAGACCATAGGGCTCAAATGGGTCTATAAGGCAAAGAAGGATGCAGCCGGGATCATCTCCAAGTACAAAGCCCGGCTGGTCCAAAGGGCTATGTACAGCAGCAAGGAGTCGATTTCGATGAGGTGTCTCACGCCGGTGGCGCGGCTGGAGTCCGTGCGGCTCCTTCTTGCGCACCCCGCGAGCGAAGGTTGGGCTGTCCATCACATGGATGTCAAATCTGCCTTCCTCAACGGCGAGCTACAGGAGGAGGTTTACGTCGAATAGCCGCCCGATTTCGTCCTCAAGGGAGAAGAAGGGAAGGTCCTGCGCCTTGTCAAGGCGCTCTACGGCCTGCGGCAAGCTCCACGGCCTGGTACGCGAAGTTGGATCGCTCCCTACTCAAGCTTGGCTTCAGGCGCAGCAACTCTGAGCACGCAGTGTACCTTCGCAGTGAGGGCGCGCGCCGCCTCGTCGTGGGAGTATACGTCGATGATCTAGTGATCACGGGCGGCAGTGCTGGTGACATCGACGAGTTCAAGTCACAGATGAAGGCTACGTTCCAGATGAGCGATCTGGGATTGCTGCACTACTACCTCGGCTTGGAGGTGACACAGTCGACGGACGGCATCACCCTGGGGCAGAGCGCGTATGCGGCAAAGATCCTGAAGAATGCCGAGATGGCTGGGTGCAATCCTAGCAACATCCCGATGGAGCCACGCCTCAAGCTGAGCAAGGCAAGCATTGCACCCGCCGTCGATGCAACCACCTACAGGAGCATCATCGGCTCGCTGCGGTACCTGGTGAACACCAGGCCAGACTTGGCCTACTCGGTGGGCTACATCAGCCGCTTCATGGAGAAGCCAACCACCGAGCATCTGGCAGCAGTCAAGAGGGTGCTGAGATACATCTCAAGCACACTGGACTTCGGCTGCCACTACACGAGGAAGAAGAAGACGTGCAGCTCATCGGCTACACACAGTCGATCTCGTCGGCAACATTGACACGCGCAGACTACTTCGGGCGTTTTTGTCTTCTTCCTCGGCAACAATGTCATCACCTGGCCCGTCACAAAAGCAGAAGGTTGTTGCTTTGTCATTATCATGTGAAGCGAGTACATCGCCGGACTACGGCCGCACTGCCAAGGCGTATGGCTGGTGCGCCTCCTTGCAAGCTCAAGGGCGAAGAAGGCAGGCGCGTTTCAATCTCAGAACATCGACAATGAGCCGCCCATACAATCAGTAAAGAATCATGTCCTCCACGATCGCAGCAAACATATAGATATAGGTTCCACTACATTCGCGAATGCATCGAAAAGGAAGATGAATGTGCCTCTATTGCACCACTGAGCAGCTGGCGGACATCATGACGAGCCCTAGCGCGTGAGCGTTCTGTGAACTGCGCGCTAAGCTCGCCTCGTCAATCTCAAACAGATGCAGCAAGGCTTAGGAGGAGGATTTGTTAGTTAAGCCTTGCGCTGTATAGTTAGAATCTCACGTTCACTCTGTTGTGCGAGTACATACGGACACGTCGTGAGCCATGCGAGAATGGTCGCTACGAGTCTCCAGCCGCGTCGTGGGCGACATCACGGAGTCGATGGATGCGTCATGGGCGACGTCACGAAGATGCGATGGACACGTCGTGGGCACGACGTGCGGATGTTTTGTGCTTGTAAATTCGCAATAAAAGGAGAAGGAAAGAATAGAAAACGCTGTGGGGTTTTGAGCAGCACCAAACTCTCTGTGTTCCAAGTGTTCGCGTGTGTTCTGTGTTTCTTTGTCCTCCCGGCCGGAGCCTCCGGTTGAAAGAGGCCCTGGGCGCGACCCGAGCAAGGGCGCAGCCCCGGGCGCGGACCCGTTGGTGGGCTTACGGACGCGACGCCCGTCATGGACGCGACCGACCGGGCGAGTTCCCGGGCGCGTTTGGCACGGAGCGGACCGAGGCCGGCACAGACGCTGACCCGACGAGTTCCGGCGCCGAGCAGTCCCGGAGAGGGCCCGGACACGGTCCCGGGTGCGGGCGAGTTCTCGGCAAAGAGCCCGGACACGGTCCGGGCGTAACAAAATAAAGCAGTGAAGTTGTACCAATTAATGAAAAAGCAGATATATAATCCTACCTAAATGGAATGTTCGAATATGTTATTGACCTAGTAGTAGTAGAATCACTGCTCTCCTGCACCACATCCATTTTAATCTGGCATTATAATTTTGTCTTTTGGAACAACTATAAGACTATAATATGAATCAAAATACAATAATGTATACCAGTACATATGCAAGCAAGACTAATGTTTATGCTTGTGACACTTTCCCTCTCTTTGCATCTGTGTAAAAAAAAGTAATAATTAAACTCCTTTTTCTGTAGCAGAATTATTTACACGTATGTGGTGACATCCAAGCTGATGTGTTGCTAATTACTTCTTTAATTGCTAAGTAGTTTACTAGTACCATAAGATGGTTGTTTCCATCTCTTGATGATGATGTCATGTGGGGCCTGACATACTCTAGGCGCCGGCGTGCCAGGGACGTGCGGCGAGCAGCCGAACGCGCAGAACCGCGCGCACGCCAGACGCCCAGGCGGGACCAGCTATCAGTGGCTAAGAGGAAGGAGAGGATTAGTTACCTATTTCTATTCCCTAATTGGAAAGATAGGATTAGTTACCTAATTTTAGGAGCATGTTGTCTCCAGTCGGTTTAGGCCTTAGGCTATATATCCCTGTGCTCAGACTCGTAAAGAATTAAGCAAAGTATTATCAATCTAATCTCTCTCTCTCTCTAAAACAACCAAGCCTGCGGCGGAGGGGAAAGCCTCGCCGGAGAAGACGGATCGCGGATACGAACTACGTAGCCGAGGTCCAGCTACCCAAGGACCCGAGGTCCTTGACAACCTGGTATCACGATCCCGGCGATCCTCGTCATCCCGTCCCACCTCCCCATCAACCGCCACCAGCCCACCACCAGTTCCAGCCGCCGCCGTATCACCCTCATCCGCGTCCTCGTCGACTTCTTCGGCCGCCGCCATGGGTGATGCCGATCAGATCAAAGCCCTCACCGACGCCATGAAGGCGCTGCAGGCCACCGTGGAGGCCAACGCCAAGGCCATCGCTTCCCTCACGGCCGAGCGTACGTCGTCGTCGGGCTCCAAGGCGCCGACCGGCGAGCATCATAATGACCGGCCGCCGAAATTCCAGAAGATGGATTTTCCGAAGTATGATGGTACGAAGGACCCCCTCATATTCATCAATCGGTGTGACTCGTATTTTCATCAACAGAGAATCATGGAGGAGAGAAAAACTTGGATGGCTTCCTACAACCTCGACGACGAGGCGCAGCTCTGGTATATGCAGGTGCAGACGGACGAGGGAACGCCGTCGTGGCGCCGTTTTCACCGAACTGCTCAATCTTCGGTTCGGTCCTCTCCGCTCTGCCACCGCTCTTCGAGCTCGCGGATTGCCGGCGCACAGGCACCGTTGCGGAGTACCAGGCACGCTTCCAGGCGCTCCTTCCCGTGCGGCCATCTGGAGGAGGCACAGGGGTCCAATGTTCATGGGGGACTTCTTCCTCCGCTCAGCTGGATGTGCAGGTTCACAACCTCAGTCCTCGCGGCGGCCATGAGCCTCGCTCGCCAGCTGGAGCTGAGGGAGCAGCACAGCTGACGGCCGCATCGGTGCGACTGCGCCCAAGGGAGCGGGTCGCGGCTCTCTGCCGTACCCCGCAACGTCTGGCGCTGCCGCGCCACCAGGACCCGGCGCCAAAGCAGCCGCGCCCACCGCTACTGTCGAGGGCGGCCCGTCAAGCGCCTCACCAGGGCGAGCAGGAGGAGCGCCGCCTCTCGGCTTGTGCTTCAACTGCGACGAAAAGTACAGCCGCCACAACAAGTTCTGAAACGCCTGTTCTTGCTGGACACATCATGGACGATGCGACGACGAGGACGCCGGCGAGGACAAGCCGGACCCGGAGGCGCCGGTGTTTCTCCCTTCACGCGGTGGCCGGCGTTCCAGTGGAACACGCTGCTGCTCCGGTCACTCTGGGTGCCGCTCCCTCATCGCGCTCGTCGACACCCGGGTCCAGCACAACTTCATTGGGAGGCAGCGCGTCGCGCACGGTCTCCCGTCCAGCCGCGCCTCGCCTCACTGCCACGGTGGCAACGCGAGAAAGTGCTTGCCCCGGCGTCTCCGTCGCGCGGCAAATCTCCATCGACGACTTGGCGTTCCAGCGTCGACTTGTATGTGATGCCTGGCGGGGTATGATAATGGTCCTACGGGCACCCAGTGGATGGCCACCTTGGGTCGCATTGCCTGGGACTTTTTCGGCAGGGACCATGGCATTCTCAGCGGCTGGGCCGCACATCTGCTGGCGCGGGCTGGAGCAGATGGCCGACCAGGACACGCCTGGCCCCATGGCTGCGGGCCTGGACATGCGTCCGGCACCGGCTACGGCGACCACGGCGCGCACGCCGCCCTCCAGTGCATCCGGTCGAGGCGCGACCGCTGCTCGACGCCGTCCTGTCCTCCTTCGCGACGTCTTTGAGGAGCCTCGCGGGCTGCCACCACAGCGTGGCCGCGACCACGCCATTCACCTCCTGCCGGGCGCCGCACCAGTGGCCGTCCGCCCGTACCGCTACCCGGTCGCCACAAGGATGAATTGGAGCGGCAGTGTGCCGCTATGATGGAGCAAGGACTCATCCGCCGCAGCACGTCGGCGTTCTCCTCTCCAGTCCTCCTCGTTAAGAAAGCTGACGGGTCCTGGCGGTTCTGCGTCGACTACAGAGCCTCAACGCCATCACCGTCAAGGACGCGTACCCGATCCCGGTGGTCGACGAACTGTTGGACGAACTGCACGGCGCCGATTCTTCACCAAGCTGGACTCTGCGCTCAGGCTACCACCAGGTCGCATGCACCCCGACGACATCGCCAAGACGGCGTTCCGCACACATGACGGCCTCTACGAGTTCCTTGTGATGCCGTTCGGGTTGTCCAATGCCCCGGCGACGTTCCAGGCGCTCATGAACGACATTCTGCGCGTCTTCCTCCGCCGGTTCGTCCTTGTGTTTTTCGATGACATCCTCATTTTACAGCTCCACATGGGGCGGACCACTTGCGCCACCTTCGAGCCGTCCTCCTCGTCTGCGACAGCACCGACTTTTCGTCAAGCGCTCTAAGTGCGCTTTCGGCGTCGACTCCATCTCCTACTTGGGGCACATCATCAGTGCGGCGGCGTCGCCATGATCCCGCCAAGGTGCAGGCGGTCTTGGACTGGCCGCAGCCGCATTCAGCGCGTGCAGTCCGCGGCTTCCTCGGTCTCGCGGGCTACTACCGTAAATTCGTCCACGACTACGGCCTCATCGCGCGCCCTCACGCGCTCACAAGAAAGACGGGTTTAGCTGGTCTGAGGAGGCCGCCGCTGCATTTCCAAGCTCTCAAGCAGGCGTCACCTCCGCCCGTACTCGCCTCCCGGACTTCGACAAGCTGTTCATCGTCGAGTGCGACGCATCCACGTACGGGTTCGGCGCCGTGCTCCTGCAGGACAAGCACCCGCTGGCTTTCTTCAGCCGGCCTGTGGCGCCTCGCCATCGTGCCCTCGCCGCCTACGAGCGGGAGTTGATCGGTTCGTCCTCGGCCATTCGCCACTGGAGGCCGTACCTTTGGGGGCGCCGCTTTGTGGTGCGCACTACCACTTCAGCCTCAAGTACTACTCGACCAACGCCTGGCGACCATTCCGCAACACCACTGGGTGGGCAAGCTCCTCGGTTTTGACTTCGCCGTCGAGTACAAGCCGGGCGTCTCCAACACGGTGGCCGACGCTCTTTCCCGCCGCGACACTGAGGACAATGCGGTGTTGGCTGTCTCCGCTCCCCGTTCGACTACATCAGCCGCCTGCGTCAAGCCCAGTTCACGGACCCGCGCTCGTGGCCATCCGCGATGCGATCCTGGCGGGCTCACGGGGAGCGCCGTGGGGATGTGTGACGGCTTGGTCACGTTCGGCTCCAGGCTCTACCTCCCGCCGTCTCTCCCGCTCCTACAGGAGGTGCTCGCTGCCGTACACGAGGACGGCCATGAGGGTTGTGCAGCGCACGCTGCATCGGCTTCGTCGCGACTTTCACTTCCCCAACATGCGTCGCCTGGTGCAGAACTTCATCAGTGCCTGTGACACGTGCCAGCGGTACAAGTCCGAGCACCTCACCCTGCCGGCCTCCTCTTGCCACTGCCGGTGCCCACGGCAATCTGGAGGCGACCTCGGCTTGGACTTCGTGAAGCCCTGCCCCGTGTGGGAGGGAAGTCGGTGATCCTGACGGTGGTGGACCGCTTCAGCAATATTGCCATTTCATTCCGTTAGCTCACCCTACACTGCGAATCCGTCGCGCAGGCGTTCTTCAAGGAGATTGTGGCGTCTCCATGGTGTTCCCCAGTCCTTGGTCTCCGACCGGGATGTTCGTTTCACCTCAACATTCTGGAGAGGAACTAATGAGGCTCCTGGGCACCAAGTGCACATGACGACTGCCTTCCACCGCAGTCTGATGGCCAAACCGAGGCGGCTAATCGTGTCATCGTCATGTACCTTCGTTGTTTCACCGGTGATCGTCCCCGCCAATGGATCCGCTGGCTCCCGTGGGCGGAGTACGTCTACAACACCGCCTACCAGACGTCGTTGCGGGACACGCCCTTCAGGGTGGTCTACGGCCGCGACCCTCCTACTATCCGGTCTTATGAACCGGGTGAGACCCGTGTGGCGACCGTCGCACGGAACATGGGCAGACAGGGATGAATTCTTGGCCGATGTTCGCTACCGCCTGGAGCAAGCGCAGGCCGTCCACAAGAAGTACTACGACAAGCTGCACCGTCCAGTCGCTTATGCAGTCGGCGACCTTGGGGGTGCTTCTTCGACTCCGTCATCGCGCACCAGCCTCCCTGCCTCGGTCAGCAAGGGCAAACTGAAGCCCGCTTCTTACGGCCCGTACCGTGTCGTCGAGATCATCACCCGTCGGCAGTCCGTCTCGAGCTGCCCCGCGAGCCAAGCTGCATGATGTGTTCCATGTGGGCCTCCTCGAAATTCGTCGGGCCGGTGCCGGCTGCTCCACCTGCCTTGCCTGCCATCCAGCATGGCGCCGTGCAACCTGAACCAGAGCTCGTCGTGCGCTCACGCCTCGCCCGCGGCGTTCACCAAGTGCTCGTCCAGTGGAAAGGAGAACCAGCGGCTTCAGCAACTTGGGAGGACATCGGCTCCTTTCGCGAGCGGTACCCGGCGTTCCAGCTCGAGGACGATCTGGCTCTCGAGGGGCGGAGAGATGTCATGTGGGGCCTGACATACTCTAGGCGCCGGCGTGCCAGGGACGTGCGGCGAGCAGCCGAACGCGCAGAACGCGCGCGCACGCCAGACGCCCAGGCGGGACCAGCTATCAGTGGCTAAGAGGAAGGAGAGGATTAGTTACCTATTTCTATTCCCTAATTGGAAAGATAGGATTAGTTACCTAATTTTAGGAGCATGTTGCCTCCAGTCGGTTTAGGCCTTAGGCTATATATCCCTGTACTCAGACTCGTAAAGAATTAAGCAAAGTATTATCAATCTAATCTCTCTCTCTCTCTAAAACAACCAAGCCTGCGGCGGAGGGAAAAGCCTCGCCGGAGAAGACGGATCGCGGATACGAACTACGTAGCCGAGGTCCAGCTACCCAAGGACCCGAGGTCCTTGACAGATGACGTCTCCTGCAAAATGCAAGCGGTAAGAATGCGATTTTATGGTTGTATTTGTATTGGAGGTTTGAGCTGACAATGAAGTGATGAGCCTGATCTGTATTTCCAGGTACGTAAGCATCTGCATGGCTGCTAGCTGTGGATGGAGGCTTCTTGCTTATCTTTTCCTTTCTGACTGCACAGAATTTGATTCTTGTTGCTTTCATGCACTCCTGCCACACCTTTTTATATCTGTCAAATTCAGATTATGAGAATGTAAGGAAATCTTCAGAGTCACACTTGATGTTCCAAAGCTAGTGATTAGTTACTGGAATTTCTTCTCTGAATGATGAGGCTCCATGAGGTTACTTCATTTTAGTTTGGCTTTGATCAATTGAAATCCCTTCCCTTGTCATCTTCTATGAAATTATTTGGTTGGAGGCTCTGCAGTCAAGTGAATGGACTGTACAAATGGTCCACTCCGGATGCCTGTCAATCAGAGAGTAAATGTGTTCCACATTGGCTTAATTTTGTTTTATGCAGAGTATAGCGACAATGAAACATGACCAAAAACTTCATCACAGTGAGACTAGTTCTTCTACTTTGGTTGGCTTCAGACTTTGCAGCTCATAATGTAAACCTACTACTCATAATGCCCATACAACTGAAGCAAGCAAACCTGAAATCATGCATGCATGCTTGTTTCTGCATCACCAAATCTTCTGAAAATCTAAACTAAATTACTTGCCCTGGCAAGAAGCTCTGATAGTTACATATATCAATCACTAACTCCCCCTTGCCTTTTTCTAGATGTGTTACCAACAGACTACAAACCCCAGATTTAGCCACACTAAACTCACAATTAATCATCATGATTTCTGTCAGCCACAACAGAGCATGCTTAGTCGGTGGCAGAAAGCAACCAGTGACAAAACTGGAGACCATGAAACTGTGCCTGATTTGGAGCTAAGCTGCTAATTATTGGCACCATCACTCGCTGATTAAAAAGTCCTAAGTGCCGGTGTGATGTGTGAGGTTTCCATTGGCTTGAAACACAAGCAAAAATGGACTCTGACCAAACATGTTTGGCAGCCAATGCACGGCCGCTTGGCCGCCTTGTCGTCAGGGCATAAACCACCACCGACCGCTAGGTAATCAGGCATAAAATATGTCAAATTTTGTCAGCTAGGGAATACGCAAAAGATTTGCGCATATTTCGTTATTAAAAAACAGTAGGGATGTATGGTTAGTACCTTCCAATAGCCGAAAAAATGTCTCATTTGCAGCAGTTTCTGGGAGATGGATTGATCAGTAACAGATTGTGTAACTGTGAAAATTGTTTGTAAAATAGATGTAGGGTGGCTGTTTTGGTTTAAAGAAACAATTTGGAGAGAGTTGCACATGCTATATGGTTAAGGATATGCCGCTTAATTTGGAGTATATGGACCTGGCATAAATTCTTTTGTGACTGAAAGGATCACGTGGAAATAATTCAACCAGACAAGAATTGTATATTGCAGTGTTGGATCTAACTATGCAAACACAATAAGATAAACAAATAATTGCACTACAAATAGTAGTGCAGTGCACATGAGTAGTACTATTACTTGCTGTGCAACCAGTGCTGAAGATTTACTTCAGTTCAGAAGCCTGAAAAAACATTCCATGCCTAAGTGGACTGTTCGACAGATGTACACAACAATTTGCTCAGATTTAGTTAGGACCATTGATCCATAAGCAAGTTTAAGCAATCAACCATACATTAGGTTGCAAAAAAGATTAATTAGTTTTTGGAAAATGATTTTACTCTTGCTTTTTTAGTTAGTTTTTGGAAAATGATTTTACTCATGCTTACTAACACTACAATTAACCAGAGTGGGTGTCAGTAGATGAAAAAGGAGTTGCACTTTTTATGTGCCATATTTTTCAGTCGATCAATCATTGGAGCTTAGTAGAAAACTGCGTACTGCGTCTGCATCTGTCCTCGCTGAAACTGAATGCCACTGGCATTTTCGGAGAAAGCTCGACATGGAGCCAAATGGTCAGCCCAGCATGTACACGTTTGCAAACAGTCACTGCCAAGCTGGACCCTGCTGAATTATCGTTAGCAGACATGGAACAAAATGTGACCGATCTGAAATGATATGTTCAGATGTGCATCTAGCTAAACATGAAGGTTACTACTTATTACTATCAATTCAGAGTCAGATAACTTCCTCACCCTAATTCCAATTAAGTTTACCTATCTTGACATCCAACTAAGCTAATAATACTAGCTAGTAGCACTCCAATAAGGATTAGTACACAAATCCAACTAGAATAAATAAAACTAGCTAGCAGCACTCCATTAGGGAGTAGTATGCAAATTCAATTAGAATAAATTCACGATTTGGCGGCTAAAACACACAATCGTTTACCAAGTCTAAACTAATTATACAGGGTCCATGTCGCCAAGCTCGACCAGAGCGACGAACAAGCTAGTTTAGAAAAAAAACATATCATAAATGAAA
Source organism: Oryza meyeriana var. granulata (assembly GCA_003991445.1). NCBI lineage: Eukaryota > Viridiplantae > Streptophyta > Magnoliopsida > Poales > Poaceae > Oryza > Oryza meyeriana. The sequence goes on along the minus strand of RYFJ01000431.1, from coordinate 66,862 downwards.
TACATACACATATACGATCTTTTCCATGCAGTTGAAGCAGCATTTCAGATGCACTTAGTTACAAAGATCCAACGCGGCTGCTTAACCAAGAAATTAAGCGTGCCACGTCATCATCTAATCACAGGGGCAATCATCATAATCATCATCTTGTTCATCAATATATCATGTCAAATTAATTAATTATCCTTGCATTTACTTGCACGAGAGGAACAGCAAATCATGGTGATTACTGCGTGTCGCGATCAGTAGTGAGCTGTAACGGGAAACGTAGTGGAACTTGCTGCTGTCTCTGTCGCTGCTAATCCTGAAGGTCTCGTGGTTTTTAGCTGACTACAGTGCAAGAACACTAGTTAGGCAGAGATCGTGTGGCTGAGATTTGGTTTTGGGACGAGCTGAGGTAATCTGGACCGTTGATTTGATCCTAATTAAGCTAGTGCTGGGGAAAGCATAAGCGTATGCAAGGTGCTAGTCAATGGATGCTTAGCATGCTGGGTATACATCATCTCATGAATTTTGTAAAGATGAGAAGGTATCCTGGTTATTGTTGAACCATTTGCCAAAAAAATCTTAAAATATGAGCTATTTATGTTGTTATGATGCCATAGAAGCAAGCTGAAATTAACTCTACAAATTTGCTGTAGCAGGCAAGAAATCTTCAGTTCGTTGTCGACGTCAACTGCAGAGATAGTAATGCATAAACTACCAGAGCCAATGCTGCTAATTAATTTGCTAGGGGTACTAGAGAAATTCTCAACGAAGAATAATGACACCACATGTATATTTTTCTTATAACTTTTCTTTGGAAATTGATCACATTATTCCTTCTGAAAACATCACGGATAGAAATAGTTAAGCTCGTTTGTTTACACTGAACTTTCTTGCATTGATTGTACTGAGGGAATTTATGCTGTTCAAATTCCAATTACTCGGTCCGTTCAAGACGTCCTAATTTTTTGTAAAGTTAACATTTAAAAATTTTGACTATTAATTAAACTAAAAATATATACGTTTAGTGCTAGATTCATATTTAAAAATATTTCATATAATATTAATTTTGTAGTTGTTCATGATATATATTAAGAAAAACTAATGATCAAAGTATAATCTATGAGATCGTGTATAAACTTAATACGCCTTATATTTTTCAAACGGGGGAGTATATGTTAGGAATATAATTTCAAACTAATTTGTGGACACCATTTAATATTTCTAAGAAATGGATATAAAGTGGATATGATTAAATAAGAACGACTAGTCAACCAACAAAATTAGTGATGTTTGTTACTAGGGTTCTATTCAAATAAATTGTGTTAGAAAATGTCTCGATGCTCCTCCATTAATTCAACAATTAATCACCAGAAATCGGTGATCTTTGTTACTGGTGTTTATTTTACCTACATTATATATGTGAAAAAGTTGTATGGTATAGAATACTCCATAATTGATGATCCTACTACGCAGAACATAATATTATTGATATGCAAAACTATCATGGCTTGCTTTTGTCTATATTTTTTTATCATAGATCACGAAATATCGCACATACATCTATACCCACACGTGGATCAGGCTATGAGGAATTTTTTTATCTACGACTACAAGTCTTAAAAATTCATAGACCAAATGGTATGGCCTCAACCATTGCAATATTTCATCTCCACAAAAATAGTCCACAAAGCAACAACATCACCACACACCACATCATCCCTGTACCCTACCTCCCCCATCTCAGCCATGCATCTGTTCCTTTCACAACCTAACACAAACAAAACCATTAAATTTCTTTGAAAACTACATAAACATATTTACAATAATAAATAAATAGATATACAAAAGAACAGAAAGTGAAGCCAATAAGCTAGCCCACCAAGCCAATCACCAAGGTCTCCTAGTCATCATCATCTCTCTACTCTAACTGAACACACCTCTCCACTATAGAACAAAATCCCCAACTTCTCCTCTCTAGATTCTCTCTCCTCATAAAAGAGAGAAAAAAAACCCAAGAAAACAAGAGAGAGAGAGACTCCCTCTCCTCACCCAACCCACCCAGCTCTTCCTTGCAAGCATCCTCATCATTCATCAAGGCCAAACGCTCCTCTCCCCAACAGACCAAAGAGACGCGATTCACGGGAATAATCACAAGCGGAGAGGAGAAATCATCTGCCCCTAGCCTCCCCATCTCCCGAATCGTCCAAAAATCCAATCTTTATCCCGAAAAGATCCTCCTTTTCTTGGTTTCTGACAGACGTACACGGCTATCTTTAGCGTTTCTGGCCTCGTGGAAAGGTTCTTCCCTTGTGGTGCTTAATTTGAGGAAGCCCAGTTCTCGTGGGAGTGAAGGGGGCGGGCATGGCGGAGGAGGAGGAGAGGCGGCGGTTCTCGACTCTGCGCAGCGTCCGGTGGCGGGTCGATCTCGGCATCCTGCCGGCGTCGACGGGGGCGTCGGTGGAGGAGCATCGCCGCGCCGCCGCCGATTCGAGGAGGAGGTGAGGCTGATGGCCCGTGTTGTGCTCGTCTGTCTTGTGCGATTTGTGCCATGTGTGGTTCATTTTTTGGTCGATTAGCAATCGATTCTGTTGATCTGCTTGGTCGATGTTGTTATCGATTCCCCTATTCTGGTTTGATTCTTGTGTGGTGAGGTGTTGTTTTCACCTCCCACATGATTTTGATGGGCATAAATTTCTGTCGTGGTTCGAGAAACGATGTAATCATTAGTAGCTAGTGCCTGCAATTTGTTTAGTGTCACAGCTTGCATGAAATAATTTGTATATTTATAATTTTTGTTTGTGATGGTGTTATTATGCACATGGTGATACCTCATGCTTGTTTCATGAGATGGAATTGATGGAGAAATTGCTGTAACCTTGTCAATTTTTCATTTTTATATGATTGGGAGGATCAAGGGTCCTTATTCCTTTCATCTATATATTTATCTAACAGATCTTCTGTTTGCAGGTATGTTAGTTTGAGGCGTCGTCTTCTGGTTGATCCTCATGTTCCGAAGGAGGAGGGCAGATCATCCGACCTCGTTGTGGACAACCCGCTCTCTCAAAACCCTGGTATTTGATATATACATGAATTTATGATGATGAAATGTTAAACTTAAGATTCGGATGGTGATATGTTAGAACATTTAAGCACTTGTTTCCGACCTTATTTGGTGGTGTGAGAGTCTTCAAACCCTTGCATGGTCATTTATAAAGAGTAAACTCCCATATTTAAGTTTCGACTTATAATCATAGATTGGGATGATGGTATATTAGAACATGGAAGCACTTTGTTCTGTACCTTTTTATTTGGCTGTGTGAGACTCTTCAAACGTCTGCGTGATCATTATTCATTAATGTTGATGAGCACCAAAGTTGATGCGTGCTTATCATCAATAGATGTTTATTGCATAAGTTAATGCTCTATATGTATTAATTATTTAACATCCTTCTGTAGATAGTAGCTGGGGTCGGTTTTTCAGAGGCGCGGAGTTGGAAAAAACTGTGGATCAAGATTTATCTCGGTTATATCCTGAAGACGGAAGTTACTTTCAAACACCTGCTTGTCAGGCCATGTTGCGTCGAATACTATTGATGTGGTGCCTTCAGCACCCAGAGTATGGATACCGCCAAGGTAAGCAACTCCTTTTGCATATAAAATGAACATAATTACTAATTTTCCACTTCTAGTTGATGGAAGTAATCTGATTGGCCCCGTTCTCCCTATGCAAATTCAATGCAGTTGACATCTTTTAGTGCCATTTAACTTGGTTTGTTATTAAAAATTCCCACTGTTGGACATGAAAATTGTACTTCTAGAATACATAATTAAGGCATGTTAATAAGCTCAGAGATCCACTTGATTCATTATTAAGGCATTATTAAGCTCTGATGCGGCATTGAAATTTTGATTACCTAGAATGGCCCACTTGATTATCAGTATCTCTCCACATCTTTTGAGTTTTATTTGATTGGCATATATGGAAAGACTTACGGACTATTTTTGTCACAGGAATGCATGAGCTATTGGCCCCTCTAGTGTATGTTCTTCAAGTTGACATTGATAAACTATCTCAAATACGAAAATTGCATGAAGATTGCTTCAATGATGATTTTGATGGAGTTCCTTTCCCAGATACCGATATGGTGTTCAGTTACAAACCTAGAAAGGACCCAAAATGGACTTTTGGAGCTGACAATGAGAATGATACTGAAAGATCTTCCAAAAGTAACTCTCTTGATGAGCTTGATCCGGACACAAAAGAAATAATTTTACTTAGTGATGCATATGGCGCGGAAGGCGAACTAGGTATTGTGTTGTCTGAAAGGTTCATGGAACATGATGCCTATTCTATGTTCGATGGTTTGATGGATGGAGGCAGCGGAGTGGTACGCATGGCAGAGTTTTTCTCCCCATCCACTGTTGGATCTAGTTTCAATCCTCGTCTACCACCTGTTATTGAAGCCTCATCAGCTTTATATCATTTGCTCTCAATTGTTGAGCCAACTCTCCATAATCATTTCATTGAGTTGAAAGTGGAACCACAGTGGTTCGCACTTCGTTGGCTGCGTGTCTTGTTTGGACGAGAATTTTGCCTCAATGATCTTTTGGTAGTATGGGACAAAGTTTTTGCTTGTTCAAACAATATGCTGCTAAGTAGTGACGAGGAATATAACTTTCGTATCTTGTGTTCAGCTAGAGGAGCATTTATTGCATCCATGGCAGTCTCTATGCTTCTTCATATTAGATCGTCTTTGTTGGCTACTGAACTTGACGTCTTTTGTCTTCAGAGATTATTAAATTTTCCAACAAATATTGATGTGCAGAAGCTAATTGAGAAAGCCAGCTCCTTACAGTATATTGCCATTGATGCGAACACTTCATCCTCATCTTTCCTATTAAAGAGGGATACCTTTGAGTATGACAGAGTTCACAGCAACCTTGCTACTGGAACCCCTCCAAGAACTCCATTGCATCCTGTATCTGAAAGTTACTGGGAAGAGAAGTGGAGAAATGTGCACAAGGATGGACCAACTCCCAAGGAGGTTGAGAAGGGCAATTCTTTTAGTAAACAATTAAAGAAATCTTTGACCCAGACGCTTGGTTTGTCTAGGACAGAGTCAGATCCTTCTCCAGTAAAGGTGCTCAGTGTGAGTACTGATACTCGGAATTCAGTAAGACGTTGCCTTCTGAATACTTTATCAGATGATTTGGAACGTTCTAATGAAGTTGCCGGGAAAATTCAGCAAGATGAATTCCCTATCGTCTCAATTCACGGTGAGCATCCTCTGAGTTCTGCAGAGCCTTCCAAGTTGAAGGCAGTTGGTGAAAATGTAACTGTGAGCCCATCATGTGTGGCAAAAGTCAGCCCACTAAAAAATTCTGTTGTTGAGCCAGCTCATGGGAATGCAACGCAGAGGACAAAATGTGTAGCAGAAGCTTGTTCCAGCGGTGAGAACTCTCCAGTGTTCTATGCAGCCAGTTCTGGTAATGATCCTGAGAACAACCAGGACACAGATTCTGAGAGTAGCAGTGTTACTTCAAATTCCTGTGCTGGTGACCATGACAGGGATGAAATTCTGAAAGGTGAGCCATCCTGCTGTAATGATAACAAAACCGTCCAAGATTCAGAAGCAGCACCTTCTGATAATAGTCCAGATCGAGATGCAACCTCTGAGAGGGCTGTAGTTTCTAATGAAAGAAAACCATTCATTAGTAAATTTCAGTGGCTCTTGAAGTTGGGAAGACCTTCAGGTGAAAACAACATGGAGAAGAGTAGTGGAGAGACATCATCAGCTGATAAACAAGACGTAGACCCATCCTATTCTTCTCCTTCTGATGGGAATTCAAGTAACTCCCGTTGTAGTGTAAAGTTGGCTCCTGGTGATAAAAAGGTCATGGGCACCCTAAAGAATCTTGGACAAAACATGCTTGAAAATATCCAGGTATTGTATGCAATATTATTTTTCATATACATAATACTGTAGGCATGACAATAACTTTGTCTTTATGAAATGATTAGGTGATTGAGTCAGCATTTCAGCAAGACCGCGGTCAGCCTGGCCCTGTGGAGAACTTCTCAAACAACATTCTTGGAGGTAAAGGACAGGTCACGGCAATGGCTGCTCTGACAGAGCTTCGCAAGATCAGCAATTTGCTTAGTGAGATGTAACCATGTAAGGTGTATCACCCATTCTTTTTCAGCTTCATAGCTCAGCTAAGGCCTGGTAGTAATAAGTCAGGTACCTAGATCTCTTTTTGTTCAGCAGTGCTTGTGCATTGCTCGATATGTATATATAGATTCCATTCCATTCCATTCCATTGAGTAAATCATGTAAACATTGTACAAGGATCACCCATGGATTTACCTGGCGCGTGATGAGAGAGTAGCTCTCTCCGGCATTAGAAAGCTATCTTATGATGGATGAAATTTTGTAAGGTCAACTTTCCAAGGAAGAATAAATCCAATATGTTAGCTCCGGTGCATCTCCTCTGCTGAATCTTCCTCTGTATGTTTGTCAGGCTGTTCTATATTCAGTAAATGTGCATATCTTTATTCAGTTCATGTGCATTATCTTTCAGAAGCATTGCATTTGGCAAGAATGAGAGCATCAGTGCTGTTCTTCCAGGTTTCCAGTGTGATATCCAGATTTGCAATGTTTTAGCCTGTATTATGCAGCCAGCATATCTCTGAACCAGAAAGGCTTTAGTCCAATGGATCTGATGAATGAACATTGCCATGTGGCGACTACTTTTCTCAGTTCAGATTCGTTTTACACCATTGCAGCCACTGTTCAGAGATTTTGTTGGCAGTTCGATTAGCTGGGTTTATGATGTCCATGCATCCTGGCACAACCAGGAGACACAGATGCTGATGTTTCTTTCACGCATTCTTCCCATATGAGCAATAGGCGTCGAAAGCGACCTACGGCTTGAAGTAGTACACGACTCAAGCAAAATCGCATGTTTAGTAGCATAGAACGGTGTCTGCTTTCTGCACGCTTTTTCCAGCCACTTTCATGATCATTTCTGGGACATTTCCTGAACGATGTTTTGACCGGGACAAGCAGTTCCAAGTCCCATTATATACGCAATCATTTAGTATTACCACTTGATACAGATTAATTACAGAACATTAAGGTAGTAAAAAAGCAATTGGTTGTAATGTCAAAGATGACAAAAATTCTCTGCTGCCGTTACTGTCACTGAAAGGGGGGTAAATTCTGAAGTTCGGGTGTCATCACTTCGTTGAAAAAACCTCCCTACTAAAATTACCAAAAAGCTGGTAGAGTTTTGAGAGTCAGAAGTTCTGGAATTACCCCAAAAAAATTGGTAGGATTGTACTGATAATGATACGTTCGGTTTGTTGCCTTGCCAAACCTTAATAACAGCAAAATTCAGTAATATTGAAAATGTCAACAAAGTGAACATGGGCGAAATTCCTCTCCTGCTGTTACTGACGGGGGTAAATTCTGAAGCTGTAAAACCGAAGCCGCATGACGAGTGGATGTGGATGAATGGTGGGTGGACCGCAAAATTGGCGGGATGCTGCTGAATTCCACCGTGTCGGTGTCATCACAACAGCAGCAGCATCAGCTGGTCCAACTGTCCAAGAGGAAACTCCATTCCATGTGGCAGCGAGTAGAGCTGACCCGACCATCCTGCTCACCATTCTTATCCACTCAAACAGCTCCTGGCCAAGAGTTGTCTGATGATTCATCATTCTGACAGCGAGCAAATCTTGTCTGAAGAAGAGAAGAAACTGTTGGACCTTGTTTCTCTTTGATGGCCTAGAAATTCAAGATAAAATTTTGGCCCATCTTGAATTCATGATCCATCCATCCCTCTGTATGGGCTGGGAGCTTGAACTAATTCTGAGAAAGGTAGGGAAATTGGGTGTCCTAAGTGAGACCTAAGTTTTAATTTTTAATTTTTTACTTCTTGAAGAAACTTTTGATGATGCAATTATATGGTGGTTGTACAAATGTTTGGGTCTCCTAAATGAGACCTAAGTTTTTTGAAGGAACTTTTGATGATGTAATTATATGGTGGTTGCCCAAATGATCGAATTACGGCTACTGCCAAGGTTCTCATGACCATTTACCACATGAAGCATGAGAATAGAAAAGAAAATGTACAAGGCTTCCTCCAGGTTTATCAATCTCTTAACATGGATTTTCTTGATGAAAACTAGGCAAAATGATCAATGAGAAGACAACAATCTTATATTCTTATTCTAGGAAAAATCATTAACAGAGAGATACACACCTAAAGTTAAGTGAGGGAGAAAGCTCAACACAAGTTGGCTCTACCTATTGGTGTGCAGCAATCACAGTTGCTAACAAGCTAATTTACCAGGCTAATCATCTGAAGTTACAAGGTGTATTGTTTTTGTTGAAGCTACCTCTGTCTTGAATTTCTCCCAAACTTCAGGACCCATGGGGTGCTTTAATACAAAACATTTTATGAAATATTTTTCTGCACAGGCTAGGATAGTGCTAAGAGCTAGTTGAGGAGCAACCACTCCTTTATCCACCAACCAATTGTACATCAAAAACCTAAGCTTGGTTCTATCCACAGTAAACGACAGGAATGCAGGGAAAATTACCAGGGCACTCAGAGGATATGCCATATCATTTACAAGGAAGGATATCTTAGATTCAAGGCGATGGATCCTCTGATTCAGAACCTGTGGAGCTACCTTGATCATGTTCACCACATCTTTTGGGTCCAAACCAGTCTTCACTAAGAAGTCGTAGCGATCTTGTAGCTCGCTGCCTTTACCACGAAAACTTTTAAGTGCCCTCTTCATATCTTCAGAGCCTTCAACAAATCCTATGCTTTGTAAAAATTTCACCTTCTCCTTGAACGATGCTCCATACAGATCAACTTTGGGTAGGCGGCTGACCTTTGACCCTAATGAGAATTTCATCAACTGATGTGGATCCTCCATTACTATCTTGCACAGGCGCTTCTTCCCCACACTGAGATATGTAAGAAGGCTGTTTGCCTTCTTCAATTGGACAGAACCAAGTATTGATCCGTTAGATACCACAAACTTCTTAATGTCCTCTTCACTAACACCAATCTCGGCTAAGAAGAATATGCCCCTTCGCAGGTTCCTCGTGAAATGGTCTACCGACAAATTGGGGAAATTCAGAAAAAGATCAAGTAGTTCCTTTTTTCCAGACCCAGCTTTTAGTATGATGAGAACTGCTGAGAACAGCATCTTTCCTGAACCACTAAACAAGAAATCTGGATTCTGTCTGACCAATTTGCCAATACCTTCCTTAGTGAATCCTAAATCATTGAAGAACTGAAGGACTTGGACCATCTTTCCCAAGTTATAAGACTTCTTCGCAGATAAGAATCGACCAAGCCAGTCTCGCTGAATTCCAACATCATCTAGCCAGTGCAGGATCTTCAATTCCGCATTTGGATCACGGACCAGTATGACAGGGTTCGACATCACTAGCTTGATCACACTGGTCTTACTCAACCCTTGATCCTCAAGGGCCTTCAGCTTAGATGCAAGAACGCCCTGGTCAAAACTAAACACTTCGGTAGCATCCCTGTATATCCTCCCTATCTTGGTGCGTGCAATGCCATAGTTGCAAAGAACCCGGAAATTGTTGAGCAACGTCTCGTCATCATTAAGAAACATGAGATCACGAGGCAAGAAGGGTTCATACTCACTCGGCGTGATGCCGATGCTTTCCATGAACGGCTCAAACTCATTGATAGGGTGGAAGTTGAACAACCGCACCAACGCCTTACTGACCCTCATATCCCTCATCTCCCTCTTCTTCACCATCGACCTGAAGGCTACCTCCTCTCCCCCCTCCGTGGGCTCCATGGCCGCATCCTTCACCTTCTCCAGCAGCTTGCTGATGAAGATCGGCGAGCATTTGCTCATATGCTCAGCATCGCTGAAGCAAATACCACGCGTGACATGGAGGTATTCCATGAAAACCTTCTGCGCGACGCGAACGTCACGGCTCTTATCCATTTGCTTGAGCCGCCTCTGATCCTCCTCATCCTCAATCCCATCCCCCAAGAGCTTCTCCTCCCTGCCTTGCACTGGAGAAGCCGAGAATGGCCTCAGCTGAATCAAGTCACCAATAGGAGTGCCCCAGCTCGATGCACCTGGTGATGAATCATGGACATGCCAAGAACTGGCAGTGGCAGCAGCATGACAATGTGGGGTTTTGGATGGACCCCTGTGCCCCCTGGTAAGCCCATTCCATGGAAGCAACCTGAGGAGAGAGGCAGGCACTGATCGGAGCATGGGGATTCAGCTGAATCTCCTCAAAAACTTTTTGGAGAACAAAACTGTATGTATCACAGATCCACTACGCAGCCAAGAAATCCGCCGCGAACTGCTCCCTCCCACCCTCCCAGAAAGAAAGATCTGAATTCAATACCTCACAGCGGAGAAGAACCAGATGAAGAACACTCTCATTCTCACTCTCAGCACAATCCAAGCATTCTAGGGCTCGTCGCCAATCTCCACCCGGCTCCAGTCCAGTAGATCGGATGAGGAGAGCGAGGAGTGCGAGAGAACGACTTGTTCGAGGTGGAGGTCGTGCCTCGGTGGTGGAAGGAAGCTCCCGACAAAGGAGGCGCGCTCCGCGGAGAGCGCGAGGCTAACAAGGAAGCCACTCTGCCGCCGCCGCCGCCGCCGCCGCAAAGTTGGGGGAGGAGGAGAAGGAAGGGGATGCGGGTGGACGGCGTCGGCGGGGCGTGCGCGTGGCGGCCGCTGCTTTTTGTGGGGCGCCGCGAGCGAGCGGGCGCCGTTGGATCAAAGCCCAGACGGAGGCGACGGCTACGAGCGCCGCTACGATTTGGCCGAAATTATAGTGGGCCTTAAGACTTAAGAGGCCGAAAGTACGTGTGCTTAAGTGCTTAGGTTAATCGAATTTTTTTGATTTTTAGATTTATTTATTAAAAGATTTGCAAAAATAGATTTTTGTTTCAAAAAATTGCAAAAATAGACTCCTGCCGCCCTCTGGGAGGGCGATTTTTAAAAATCGCCCTCCCAGGGGGCGATTTTATGATGTGGCTGACGGCCGTTGGCCCCCCCGCCGACGGCCGTCAGCCATTTTGCAGGCGGCCCCCCGGTCTCCCAAAAACCGCCCTCTCAGAGGGCGGCAAGGGGGCCGCCTGCAAAATGTGCCCAAAAACCGCCCATTCAGAGGGCGGCAAGGGGGCCGCCTGCAAAATGTGCCCAAAAACCGCCCACTGAAAGGGCGGTTTTTTGGCTCCCGGGGGCCGCCTGCAAAGTTCGCCCATTTGCAGTGGTTTTTTGCAGGGCGGCCCCTTGCCGCCCTATGGAGGGCGGTTTTTATCCCCGGTTATTAAAACCCCCTCCCAGACTCAAAAAGTCATAAAAATTCACTCAAATTAGAAAAAAAACAGGAGAGAGCTGAGAGGGCGAAAGCAGCGAAGCTCTGCCCGTTTGCTGATTTGCCAGCAGGTAAAATCCATTGTTCCTTTGCAATTTCTATTTGTATGTAAGAATTAATGTAGTAATGTACTAGTTACGTGTATAGTACTATATAGATCTGTAGTTTTTAGTTAATCTGTTAGATGACTTATTTTTTGTACAGATTTTACTTGTAAAATCTGGAATACACGGTTTTAGATGTTAGGAGGATGTTGGTACCTAGTTTAACTATATTTTTCATCAACAGATATGTCAAATAAGGTGATATTTCAGTTATTTCACGGCAAGGGAATGTGAGATATGGTCCAGACGGTGTAGATCTGTCGGAGTTTAGTTCAACGGCTAAGGGTATTGATAGGCCAGCTGAGAGAAGTTTTGGATCAGTATACAACTGGCTGATGCGAGGGTTTCGACTGGACCCTCAGCCAATTTGGTGTACATTGTTCCACTCTACAGCGCCATCGATGTTTGCTGGCGCTGGCTCCTCCACGCAGGGCGCACGCGGCAGCGGTTGGGCACCGGGTCCTTTCGAGGGGGACGATTTAGAGGACGAGGACGAGGGCGAGGAGATCCATGAGATACTAGCTGCCTCGCAGCTCGAAGGAGCTCCACCACCACAGACACAGGACCCACCAGTTGCCACACCCGTGCAGACGACCCGCGCTGGCCGTGCTGTACCACCAGACCGGTTGACGTACTCCCAGGGACAGGTGCGAGCGCAGGGTAGGAAGTCGAAGAGGCCTAGAGGTTACGGTCCGGGCCCGTAGTACTTTGTGTCTGTAATAGTTTGTCTGTTGTATATAACGTTTTATTAATTCTACGTTTCCTGATGAAACCACTTTACTTCGTTTACGCTCATCGATCAAACGACGTATTCCTCACGATCTACGTTTCTGACGAATCTGATCAAAAATATGAATTTTCGAGTGTCAACTTCACGACGAAAGTACATTCCGAGCGGTGACAACTAAACACACATTAACTATCATACAAACCTATTGATATCCAACTAACGATGCAACTACTGTGTGAGGATGGCACGGCCAGGGAGCGGCGACAGTATGCGCCTAGGAAATAGTGACGGCAGCCGGTAGTCACATAAAAATTGATTTCGAAAATTAATTTTTTTAAATCAATTTTTTATTTTTTTTTCGGAATATTGGTCCGGACTGTCCGGATAGGGTCCGGACGGTCCGGACTATATAACGCTAAATACCGCCCTCTAGTTGGGCGGCAAGCCAAAAACCGCCCACCCAGAGGGCGGCAAGGGGGCCGCCTGTAAAATGGCCGGCCCCCGGGCGCATTTTGCAGGCGGCCCCCTTGCCGCCCTCTGAGAGGGCGGTTTTTGGGAGGCCGGGGGCCGCCTGCAAAATGGCTGACGGCCGTCGGCGGGGGGGCCAACGGCCGTCAGCCACGTCATAAAATCGCCCCCTGGGAGGGCGATTTTTAAAAATCGCCCTCCCAGAGGGCGGCGGGAGTCTATTTTTGCAATTTTTTGAAACGAAAATCTATTTTTGCAAATCTTTTAATAAATAAATCTAAAAATCAAAAAAATTCTAGGTTAATCTCGGAAAAAGTATACTTTGACTCTCTCAACCATGACCCGAATCTGATTTATGTTCTTTAATCGTAAAACTGAGTATATCGACTCCTTTAACTATCAAAAACAGGTGTAAATCTACTCTCTCGGTGGTTTTGAGGGTGGTTTTTGTTAACGTGGCACTGTTGATCTAGTCTCCGTCTGACGTGGCGCTTACGTGGCACCAGAAGCAAAAATAAAAAATAAAAACACCAATGGGACCTACGTGTCAGCGAGACTTATACTAGAAAAAAAATTAAAAACACAGTGCTCCTACGGCAAGGCGACCTTGGGAGCAAGGCGACGGCGGAAAAAGTAGGACGCAGCGGAGGAGGACAAGATGGCGAGGCGGAAGAGGGCGAGGTCCTCAGACTCATTGGCGTCCGGGATGGCCGGGAGCGTCTTGGGCGGGAGGAGGCGCGGTGCGAGGAGGAAGATGATCAAGATGGAGACCTGCTCCGGGTAGGACGCGAAGAGTGCCTCGGTGCCGGTGCAGTAGAGGAGGACGCCGCCCAGCGAGACTCAGCCATGGCAGCCGTTGCGCTAGAAGTAGTCCAAGATGTACTTGGGGTTGAAGGCGTGGAGGACGACGCCGTCGTCCATCATCCAACTCGCCGGCGCCTCCTCCCGCCCGGAAGCTTCACACTGGCAATGGACTCCCACGACGTACGAGTACGTCTTCACGTTCTCGGTGGCCGGACGCGCTGCCTCGCCAGCGGCGACCTTGGAGACCCGCATCAGCACCTCGCCTTCCTCCTCCCTTCAGCGAACGGCTCCTCCCCGAAGCCCGCTTCGGGGCACCTGGACATCATAGCCACCACCTGCATGCCCACATCCCGCATCCGCCGCGCATACTCCGCCGCAGCCAGGAGCACGTCCATCTCCCCCTCGTCATCGACGTTGAACACCAGGGCGAGGTCGTCGGCGCACTCCGCTTCCTGCTCCTCCTCCGAGAAGCCGAGCGTGAGGAGTTTAGACACGCCGCACGCAGACGCGTCGACGAGAGAGAGCTCGGCGAGTGGGGAGGACGGCAGCTGGGAGGGGACGCCGGGTCCCTCGAGGTGGAGGTACCCCACGTCGCCGGCGGCATCGAGAAGCGGGCGCGGGCTGCCAGTAGAATCGAGCGAAACGAGAGGCAGCAGCGACGGCGGGGCCCTTGACGAGAGAGGAGGGTAGGGAGCGGAGAGTCGGCGCCGGAGAGGACTACAACAGGCGCTAGAGGATCGTCGAGAGCGCGGCGTCCGTGCCCTTACCCGTGGCGCCGGAGGACGGGAACGCGTGGTGGTTCGACGACGTTGGCGGAGAAGGGCCAGGTAAAACGCTTCTTCCTTCTCCATTGACGTCGGACATGGATGACACTGCCTGTGGAGAGAGATAAGGGAGAGATGAGAGAGAGAGAGAGAGGAGGATAGAGGAAAAAGAAATGGTCACTGCCAGTGGGTCCCACGTATATATATTTTTTCTTTTGCTGATTGTAATACCACGTAGACACCACATCAGAGGAAGACCAGATCCATGCGACACATGGACGTCACGTCAGTGAAAACCAGCATCAATACCGCTGAGGGAGTCATTTTGCACTGATTTTAATAATTGGAGGGGTCGATATACCCGTTTTACGGTTGGAGAATACGAATCAGATTCGTGTCATAGTTGTGGGAGTCAAAATATACTTTTTCCTAGTGCAAGTAATTAGAATGAGGGTTATCAAAACATAATAACTATTGGGTGAAGTCCATTTTACCCCCTCAACTATTGTCAAAGTCTAAAATTCAACCCCCAACTATTAAACCGGATATTTTACACCTCTCAACTGTTAAGACCGTTTAAAATATCGCCTAAGAGCAATACTACCTGGTTTTAATGGTGGTTTCACCAAAATTTGTTATCCAAATAATATATTTTTGTTAGATATGGTATTTTTTTTGCGTATCTTGCTAATTAGATACTATGTCAAAGAAATTAATTGATTAGAATGCCAAACTTAACAAAAACCGCCATTAAAACCAAGTGGTATTGCTCTTAGGAGTTATTTTAACTGGTTTTGATAGTTGAGGGATATAAAATATCTAGTTTCATAATTGAGAGTTGATTTTTAAGACCTAAGCAATAGTTGAGGGAGGCAAAATAGACTTCACCTTTACCAGTAGCATGAGAGGGATGCTCGATAATGTATTAACACTCACATTAGACTATATACTTATGGACTTACGGAGTTATTATGGGCCATTTATAGTCACAACTCAGAATTCATGTCTGAAAACACGTTTAATTCTGGTACTCAATTATAAGTAAATCGGTGCATATAAGTTACTGACACTGGAGGAATATTTCACCATGTACAAGTTAGTAGATCATTGTACACTACACTTACCAATCAACCAATGAGATAAACCTATATTTACAAAGGCATAAATGAATTGGCCATATCAAATGCCCAAAGATATTCAGCACTTTCAGCAATCAGCATGCTTGGGAACCCTCCAGCTGACGGTGCACACACACACACTCATACTGGAGCACTACAAGCGTACTAAACTAGACGAAGGGAATCATTGACCAAAATACAGTGACTGACATCATCGCAAACCCAACATCAAGTATAGCATGTGAAGTTCTAGCACTCTGAGCGGTGAACTCGGCATCATCTTCACCATCAACATTAACCCCATCTAAGACAGCGTTCGTTTCTGCTTTTAGCTTCTAGCTATTTACTCGATTTCTGTTAGCGCGTTTTCCAAAATATAAAATAGTATGTTTTTTTAAAAAAATTTCTATATAAAAATATTTCTAAAAAAATCAAATACATCCATTTTCAAGCTTTTAAAAGTTAAAATTTAATTAATTATATACTAATAACGATTCTTATTTTACGTACGGCTGATAAGACACACCAAAATATTGTCTCAAACACCACCTAGGTTGCCTCTCCAAGCTTTGGCATTGAGCTTGAGCGCTCCATCTTTATCGACGACGACCACCCGCCGGGAGATCTGAACGACGCCGTCACCATTGACAGCAACCGGCCGGTCACCGGAATCAATCAGCAAAACTTCATCAACGATACTGCCCACGCGTGCAGCAAATCGGCCACCAAAATCACTTGAGCCTTCAGTGATTTTGATTTCTTTGGTTGCATCCACAGCCTTTGCAAGATGGGAAAATGTCAGCACCATTGTGGAGTACTTCGTATCAGATGTGCATTACAGTATAACATACTTAATATATTATTAGATCGTATTAGTGATTCAACTATTCAGATTTGCTTTATACTAGTAAAACTTGCATTTATATATATATATATATATAGATAGTCTATGGTGCTTCGCGAAGCACGGGGTTGCCCCGTGCTTCGTGACCGTTGCTACAAATTAGAAGTTTAAATGAGCGATCCAAACCGTTCATCATGATCTCCATATTGAAACAAGGTTGGAGACCAAATTTTACATTTTTTGAAAATTTTTTACTATTTTTTAGATATATATGAAATCTTGTTAATCTAAAGACTTCAAAACCGTCCAAAACCTATAAATTTATACCCCTCTTAAAAATAGTAAAAAATTTCCAAAAAATGTAAAATTTGGTCTCCAACCTTGTTTCAATATGGAGATCATGATGAACGGTTTGGATCGCTCATTTAAACTTCTAATTTGTAGCAACGGTCGCGAAGCACAGTAGCCCATATATATATATATATATATATATATATATATATATATATATATATATATATATATATATATATATATAGTATATACATCACTAGTATAACTAGTATAAGATTATTAGAGAAAAATAAAAAATAATATATATGTAATTTGTTAGTTATTTTTTATTGTATTTTTTTATCATCTGATCGTACGGAGATTTGTGCTGGAGGAGATGACGTCGGCGTCCGATCGAATAGATTAGAATAAAAATATTTTTTCTAGACTAAAATAGTTTCAGTGGTAATGTGGGTTATTTTTACAGTTAACATGTTATTTATTAAAATACCTATTCAAATAAATGATTAGTTTTCATTTATATTATCTTCTCTATCACTAATATGTTATACTATAAATAATATATTATACTATAAATAGCCTCTTATATGTGAAGCACGTATAGGATCGTATGCCCAAAAGTCGAGGCTTAGAATTCTGTCCTCTGATGGTGTTTCGCCCTTGACTTTGAGTTGAAATTCGAGTTCAGCGCACTGTCGCAGCTGAATCACACGAAGAGGGCCTGTCAGCACCAAACAAGAATCCTGCATACAAGAGCAGAATAATAAATAAATTATATTATCTGCATAGAGTAAACAGGAAATACGGCGTCCCATATGGCTAATATTCATGAAATATTTCATCAACCCTGTTGATTTGAACTAGCTTGGTAATTGGTATAACCCATAAGAGCACCCATAATATTCAGTAAAGGCATGAGAAATGTGTAGAATATTGTGTTGTATTTCTTCTGCTCTTTTTATCTTAATGCATAAGGCAAATAAACAAAAATTACAACAAATACAAGCCACTATATAGAATGTACAGAACAGAGTTTCTGCATAAAGCGGACTCGAAAAATATTAGAAATGAAACAAAAGTGGAGTTCCTGGAAAGGGAGGGCTGTACCTCTGTAAAAATATAAAATGGCAAGGAATAGCTCAATAGATAAAATAAATCATTATGTAGCAGGCTAAAATTCGTTCCCAGGAAATGGAACTTTAGTGCTGTAGTTTACTTCACGTCGATTTTCACATAGTTCAAGAGACCAACAAATTGGGTACAACGATCGACGGGTGAAAGAAAATGCTATAAAAAGTGCGTGTACCCAATTCACAGAAACAAAACAAGTGTCACACCGCCACATTCCTACAGCATATACAAATATAATCATTTCTCAAACTGCTTCGTCTTCCGTGCGAAGTTACCGGAAAGATCTTTCAGAAATTATGCTATGATGTTCATGTGAAACAATAGAAACGCAGCAGCTGAAAATTTGAACTATGATTTGGTATGGCCCCTCAAGAAAAATGGTGCCATTAGTCTTACACATCTCTTCATTCCCTTGAAGCAAACAATTCACTTGTTTCGCGATTACACATCGTCTCATCTTCTTCGTGTTCTTGGGAATGCGCGTGGAAGAGAGAGGGGGAGAAGGACGGCGACGAGGAGGGGTTTTGGGGCGTGGGAGGTTGGTGCCCTCGCGGGATGAAGAGAGCAGGCGGAGCGAGGGTATATATGCTTTCTCGTCTCCTCTATTGTTTAGTAATTACATTCCAATCCTTCATTTGGCACAACAGCTAGACATTTTGGAAGTTTAATCTAAGAGTAAGTTCTAGTTTAGACCGGGTAGAATGTATCTTGTTTTAGTTTGGACTGGGTTGGGTTTAGTATGTACTTTTATTTTACACCAGGGTAGGTTGAAATAAGTTTTATTTTACACTAGGTTATGTCATATAATTTGAGGAAAATCTTGTAAAATATGAATGAAACTTATAATTTTTTTTAAATTTAGACAATGTTTCATGAAGTTTTATTTAGATTATATAAACTCTCATGAAATTTTTATAGATTTGACGATATATCCTAGTGTTAAATGAAATTTATTTCAATATAACCTGCTATAAGGTGAAAGCATGTACTGACATGCAAAGTGAAACGGTACGCGTTTTACCCGGTGCAAATTACAATTTATTCTTTAATGAATTATTTTTCACTCTTTAGTCCTGTTGGGTTTATTAATCTAGTGCTGGTCAGTAGTTATATTAATCGTTCCACTGGTGCATGCATGCATAATTTATTTTACTATTACATGAAATGCATGTATATATCCAAAGGTTAAACTGACATGGAAATTCCTAACAAGCTTTTATTAGAGAAGTGTCGTGGCTGGAATTTATAATCAGTGTGTTGGGTGGCTAGAGTAATTTACAGTTAGCAGCAGTGTTCGCAAGACCGTTTGGTGAGTGTCTAAATTGAAAATCTCGAATTCTGAATCTTCCAAAAGAAAAAAAAAACTAAATCGAAAATATCATCAGTTGACTTGGCCTGTTCCCGCACATCTGGGCCGTGCGACGTTTGGCAGCTGTGTCCACTCCTGAAGCCGAGGGCCCGTGTCGAATTTTTACTGTTACTAATTTAATTTTTTTTAAATTTACAAAACTAATTTTCGATTTGGGAAATTTGTAAAACTAACCTCTTGCCGCCCTGGGCCACGGCGGTATTTAAATACCGCCGTGGCCCAGGGCGGCGAATGGCATCCCGTCACCCGGGGCTAACGGCCCGGCGGCCGTTAGCCACGGGGAGGCCACGTGCATTCGCCGCCTTGGGGGACGGCGGCGAATGCCCGGTCCGAATCCACATCAAATTATTGTAACGCGCGCTAACTACCTTAAAACAGTCATAACTTTCGCATACGGTCTCGGAATCGGGCAAATAAGTACTCTACGGACATCTACAGAAAATTTTACATCCGCTTCCCCCCCACTTCGTCGGGTTTGTCCAAAAAAATTTTACGAAATTCGGCCGGGAAGATTGAGTTTTTGAGGTCCGAAGTTTCAGCACGGTTTTTAAAGCACACTCGTAATTTTACTACAGGCACAAATCTACATCGGTTTAAGCTGCACCTTCATGAGATTTTGCTATTCTCGTGTTGCTAGTTGAGAAAAAAATATCAAAAAAAAAAGAAAAAAAAATTTTGCAAGCGGCCCCCTAGATTCGGACCGTTCGATCGCTGTGCGGACGGTGCTATGCATTCGCCGCCCTGGGACGGCGGCGAATCCACGTGCCTCCATGGCTAACGCCGCCGGGGCCGTTAGCCCCGGGTGACGGGATGCCATTCGCCGCCTGGGCCACGGCGGTTTTTAAATACCGCCGTGGCCCAGGCGGCAAGAGGTTAGTTTTGCAAATTTCAAAGAAAATTAGTTTTGTAAATTTAAAAAAAAATTAAATTAGTAACAGTAAAAATTCGCCCCGTGTCCGTGTGGTGAAAAAATCGGCTAAGGCAGCCAAGTCCGTCAAACCCTAGGCGAGTCGAGGTCGAGGCTGGGCGGCTGCGGCGGCGGCGGCGGAAGAGAGGAGAGGGGTGACCAAGGAAGAGGCAGCGGTCGGTCGGGATAATGTCCCTCCGCACCTTCCTCACCCGGAGCTTTGCTCGCGCGCAGGCGGCGGGGAGGCGAGCACGCTCTCTCCACACCCTGGTGAGCATCCATCCATCCATCCATCCGTATCTCCCGACGATCTCAGGTCGAATATTTCTTCGTCTTAACTCGCGGTCGCGGACGTACAGAAGGATCTCGCCGTTGGTGATGCATTTATGGTTATAGTGCTGTAGCCGCTGCTGGGTTTGCTGGATTGGTCGGAATTTACTTCAAAGATGATGAGGAGGAGTCTTTTGGTATATCCCTTTATTAGATTGATTTGTTTGGTTTGTTATTGTTCACGTGAGCTAACCACGAACCATCACCTACCTACCTGTTTGTTCATCTACCTGTAGCTGCCGAGGTGAACGCCTATCATGCCAGGATGATGGAGTCACGGCCTTACTCGAGTAGGGCAGCAGCCATCGAGGCAGGGTTCGTGTTCCAAGACGGCAAAGTTGACTGGCTTGGCTACATCGACCACCTCAACTCCCAAAGATATCACGGCGGGAAGCCTCTCTATGACAAAGAGGAGTACGATAAGATCATTGATAAGCTGGCTCGCAGGAAAGAGGCCATAGAGCAGGAGTGTGCTGCTAAGATCGCCGTCTTTGATGAGGCCGACGAGGCAGCCATGAAGGCTAGGCTTCAAGACTGGATGAAGAAGTGTGGCCGGTCGTACAAGAATGAGGAGGAGAAGGCTCGGCGCTATGAAATTTTCAAGAAGAATGCCATCTCTATTGACATTTCTAATTCGCCCAAGTGGAGTACTGGTCAACGGGTATACATTTCTGATTCGCCCAAGTCGAGTACTGGTCAACGGGTATCCGCCCCTACCCAATTTGTGGACTGGACCAATGAAGAGCTTGGCAGAATAGGTACCCATTGTGATGACTTGTGCTGGGAGAGGTACGTTGACCACATGAACATTATGGAGGCTAATGGGGGTATCATCCGAGGTGGACCTGTCACCAAGGCTGCCAAGAAGGTACTATATATCAATCCCTAATTATCTGCACAAGTAAATTGAAATGTTCTCCCCGGGCCTTTTATAACATTTTGGATGACAAACAGAGGGACAAGGAGCTAGCTGCAATCTATGTGGAACATAGGCGTCAAGCAGGAAACAGTGCCAGAACATGATGTTTTCAAGCTTTCAATCGATCAAGTAATTAAACAAAACGTTTGCATGTTCATTTTCTTCAGTGATTAGAACTCTACATGTAGATTCGGATGTCACTATGCTTTTGTTGCTGCAATCTCATGGCTGTGAGAGTACAAGTGGGTGTTTTCACATGCTATTTGAGTGCTCATGGCCCACATGTTACCATGAATAAACTAAACTACGAAACATGACCATCATCCGGGATTTGTAATCTACTTAGGGCTCCTATTTCATTTAGAGACTATTCTCTTACAATAGTTGAGACAACAAAAGTTTTAATTATTAATGCACCAAAACAATTTTTTATTATGTTTCTTTCCTTTTCCCTACCTTCTGCAGCAAAATTTCCTTTTATAAATGCTAAGAGTCAATGTCAAGCCGATGTTAAGTTTAACATCGATGTTTCTCTCTCATTTCCTCTCTCTTCCATGTCAAGCAAATTTATCTTGTTGACAACTCTTAAGAGCCTGCTATTAATTGCTGTTGTACATGTCCTTACAAGAATAGGAATTCATGTTTCTATTTCTTGTCTTTCTATGGCATGGTTGCTTCCCCTCTGTTGTGTCTTTGGCAATCAGCAGATTTCAGATGGTCCTACACCATTAGAAGATTCACATTGATCTTCCTCCAAAGCCATTTGCCCCTTCTCTCCCCCATTATTTGTGCGGAAAGAATGGTCTGCTTTCCCCTTGGAAGAAGTAATATCCATATTATGTGCATCACTTTGAATGGGTGATTGCCTATTAGACAGACTCAAGTTTCCCTCAGCATCATCAGCTACCCTATCTGTATGAACACTCCCTGGTCCTTTACAGAAACATCTGGTGTTGGCTGCTTAATGCTTGAGCCACTTTCAAGTCCTTGAGGTCTTGGCACTTCAGTTGATTCACTGAGCTATTGCCATATCATCGTCACGATCTGGTCGCGGAACATGAAGATTCTTGCTATCTTCTTTACGTAAGCTCTCTTTCTTTTTCTGTATTGCAGTAATCCTTTCGGCTTTGATTATAAACTCATCAGTATGCATGAGAATATTAACCTGTTTACGCAATAGGAAACATGTTATTATTACTTTATTAGTAAAGACTGAACAAAGTAAACTGGTGGATAGCAAATGGAAAGACCTGAAATCAGGAAAATAACACGATAATACAGATTTTTATTATAAAAGCACAATGATACAGCAGGCTACAGTATGCATCAAATACACTTCCATAATTAACATTAATGTTCCATTGGTTTTTCCTACATAATTGATGACATGGTCAACCAACTATCCAAAATTTTCAGCCACGGTAGCTAGCATTAAACTAAGGAGTGCAGCTTTCAGCAGGAAGTGACAAGAGAACAAAAGCAAATATCACATAAAATTTTTATAGATGATTCTATAAGTTTATGCTGTGTTTAACACCTTTGACTAGATGTTTGCATTGGTAATCAATTATAAAGAGAACTTAAAAATCAAAATTGTAAATAAGCAAGTCGCAACATGCAATTGTTGGCGTAAAAACGTGTGACGACACATACGTGAACACCTTGTGTGTAATTCGTAACGGCAACGGCACCCGGAGACACCACAAGGGGTAGATGCCATCGAACGATCACCCTGGAGGGACCCTGTTAGGGTGAACGCGCCGATTTGTCATAGGCTCGGCAGGTCAGTTAGGACATCCTCAAACACCGAAGAAACAAGAGACGATGAGCAATTGGAGGATTAGAGGTGGGATAGAAGTAGCAAGAAGGAGGAAGATGTAAAATATAGAGGATAGAGATAATAGATTGATTTTGACGATTGATTGGTTGTTGTTTCAATCAGTCTTGACCCCTATATTTATAGGAGTGGTCTTGCGTCTACAGGGCTTTCTCCACGTCCTATTAGGTTTAGAGATCAATTAGGACTCTAAAAACTTCGGCCTCAAGTAAGAAAACACGAGAAATACCTAAATTGGAATCTGGCCTCAAGTAAAAAACACGAAAAATACCTAAACTGAAATCAGACTCGGGGCTAAAAGTTTGACCGCCTGGATACCTGCGGTCAGACCGTAGTTCATTGTTCGGTCCGACCGGCCATACAATGCGGTTAGACCAGCCTCTATAGGAAAGCCCCGTCATTTTTAAATTTAGGTCGAACTTGCTATAGATTCAAACTAGTGTCAAAATTTAGATGTCTACAGCAACCAGAAGCATATTTTAAATAGCCACACGGGCAAGTTCAGTAAGTGGAATGCGGACATGTACAAATATGGCAGAGGAGGAAGATCAGGACAAAAACAGGCAGGTAAAAACCCAGCGTCCTCAGGTCAAGCAGGCTTGTCCTACTCGGGTTGGCAAAGCCCTTTAAAACTTTATTGGTTGATTGATACTAGTACAGAACTTGTCTCTATGTAACAGGGCTAACTCTTAAACTAGGAAGGAGCTAAATATAGTAGTATAATTTGCAAACTTGACATGAACCCAATCTAAAGTTAAACTAGGAAATAGCTACTATATATTCGATGCTCATGGTGTCACCATAGTTGTCTCCCAGCTGTTATAGTGTAAAGAGAAGATAGACTGAACGCCATGGAGTATTGATCATGGAGCACGGGTACATATAGATAAATTAAAACTTATGATTTTACAAAAAAAATTAAATTAATAAATATGAAGTATGGTTGGTGGAAAAAATATAAACAAAAGATGCAAATTGGGAATTCGAACCTTGAACCTCAAGGTACCACCAGGATAGCACTATCTATTTCTCTATTATAGGCTTAGACAGCTTTTTAACTAGTAGAGAGGTTAGCATTATTGGTGTTAATATCTGATGACATGATAAAATTATGTCACCTCAGACGAGATATCAGTACCAATATTTACGGCGGTGAGACGCCAACGGTTTATTTTTGTAATTAGTTTTTGGCACGGTTTATTCTTGAAATAAGTTTTCTAAAAGAGTCAGTTTGTCAAAAATTCAAGGTTTTGTAAGTACTTCATAGCTTTTTCTCAAAGTAAGTACTACTTCCTCAAAATTCGAGGTTTTGTAAGTACTTCATAGCTTTTTTTCAAAGTAAGTACTACTTCCTCCAAAAATATAGCTATCTAGAAGTGTTTTAGAGAAATTAAGGATTGAAGTAAAAGTCTAAAGTGACTCTTATTAATATATGGTTGGTTGGGGATTAAAGATAGTATAGTTAGGGTGCGGGTCTCAAGGTGATAAAGCCCACTAGGGGGTGGCATAGGGAGTAATAGAGTAAAAATTATCTTTATATGTCCTAGGTAGCTATATTTAAGATAAAATTTAAATATAAAGATACCTATATTTTAGGATGGGGGAGTAGTATAATAGCCAGAGATTTTGGGCTTCTTTATGGGCTTTGGGTTAGTTGGTTTTGAACCGGTTAAAAAGGGCAAAGAACTAAGTTACCTAAGCTTTTTGTACCCGCATACATACCGTTACACAGACACAGCAGTGGATCCCCTTCACAATTCACAAAAGCTCATAGAAGTTAGAAAAGGAGACTACTTTATAGGGACTTCTAAAATAGTCTCCCACAACAAGGAGGCAATATGTAAAATTTGAGGATCAATTTCATTTCGCACAAATTTTGTTATTCCCTATGTATGATATTTTTCGATTTTTTAGAAGCTTTTATGAAGGCATTTTCACCTCGTGGGCAGTTTTGTAGTCTGCCCTATAAAGACTTTATTTTTTCTCTTTTTATTTGTCCCATAAAAATTTTATCTTTAAAGTAATCATTACATTGAAGTTTATAAAAGTATAGAATAAATACATAGAAATTTACTAAAGTGAAGGCATGGTAGCGACGGAGGTAGTAGCATGTACAACCCCATTATGTCTTTTAGCTTACAAGCCGTTGCGAAAATTTAAAACTTAATTTGAGTTAATTTTTTGTTTTTTCATCATGTTTATTTTTCACGATTTACCTTTAAACCACAAAAAACACAGATAAAAAAGCTTTATCTACAAAATGTTTTTTGGTTTCTTATATGACAGGCCAAACGATCAGGCTACATAGCTGGTCAGCACCATAGCAGACAGATCACAAGTGACAGAAACTGTATTAGTATAGCCAAGTGTTAGGTTCACAAACAAAAACCAAATATCAGGCACGCATTAACAAAGTTACAGGAAACAATAACCAATAAAACAAACGCCTAAACGCGAGGTTTCCCCGTAAACCTCAGCAAAAAGCAGATACAAAAGGCCGCTGCAACACAAGTTCACACAAAGATACACTGGGGGGAAATAAGAAAGCAAAAGAGAAGAAAACTATGGTGGTATACAGCACTTTTCGCAGTAAGGGTTGCCCATGACCCAAATATATCCTTCCACCATTGCTAATTCTGCTCCGAGATCTTGCACAGCACCCGAAAATACATTAGCACGAAATTCATGTAATCAAATGATCAGTCAAACTGTTTGGTTAAAACACAAAGGTTGCCAATCTCAGCAAGAGTGTGAAGGCTCTGATTAAAAAGGTTGTCCTACCTGCAACCCTAAATAACGGTTGAACCCCATGGTACCCCACAAGTGTCTACTTATCAGCATGCCTGCGCTTGTGTCTCCTATGGCTGTGGTTACCGCCATGAGGGGGTCTCTTCAGCTTTTTAGTGCTGCATGAACAGAAGGATTTTCAAAGAAGTGACAGATAACATCAGTTCATCGTGAGGTCACAGCAATAGTAACGATTTGAATTGATATTAAAAATAAACTAACCAGAATGCTTTCATTAGAAGCCTGTATATAACATAGACAGGAATAAGCAACAAAGCAGAAGCCTGTATTGAAAATAGTTTTGTTATATGGGCATTAATCTGCTTATCTGCAGCTGGCTAAATTTTCCAAGGGTACTTACCAGGAACCAAACCAACTCCTTGGTCGCAAGTGATTTTGTTACCTCATGTTGGTGCAGGTAATCTAAGATGATTGCTTGCGCCTAGAAAAAGAAGAACAAATGTTGAGATTGTTCTAGCATCTGAAGTAGATATAGTATAGGAACAATTGAGTAAGCATCAGCAAATGACATATACTCATGTTGTGTAAATACCATAATCTAGTTTGAGATGATGTGAAAGAAAAATTATACAGATATAACTGCAGCAAAAATAACAGAAATACATCAAACTCATGTACCGCAAGGTTTATTCACTATCAATTGATAATTAGTGTTTGTTTTTAACATAAAATGGTTGTACATGGCTACAATTTGACATAGGTAAATTCAATGGATGAAAATCATGTTTATCTGATACAGCATAAAAAATGATTGTGTTTATTTATTTGGCTGGGAGATAACAAAGGGTAAGGGAAAAGGAGAAGTGACTAACATAAAAGTCTCTGGTCATAAAAAAGAGATGGTAATGGAATATTGACATGTGCATGTACTAGAATATTTGCAAATTTTAATGAAAGAAGGAAAGCGGTACAGACCTGCCGATGGTACGTGGTTGCGGACTCAAGAAATGTCCCACAGACATGAACTGCCTTTTTAGTATACGGCTTAAGAGTAGTTCTAACTTTCTCAACATGTGGCTTTGTGACCTCAGCAACTTGATCAATGTAGGGTTTGGAGAACTTCTTGGCCTCCTATTTCAACAAGTTAAATGACCATACTAATTGTTTATATATACCATAATCAACTAAGTTCAGCCATCGAAGGAGGATGTAAGTGCCTAAGTGGAATTCTAGACTCATGAAAATAGCAAGTGCTATAAGTACCTTGAAGTAGGGATCAGCAAACTCTTTAACTTTCGCAACATGAGGTGTAACCGCGTCCCTCGATGCCTCAAAAACCTCCACTGATTTTGATGAGACCTTTTGCACATAAGGTTCTGTGTTTTTCTTGAGGACAACCAATTTTTCCTTCACTGGAACCCATTTCTTCAATAATTTAAAATTATATTGTTAATTGAAGATAAATCAAGAGGTAAAAATGCATAGGCATGGGAAGCTACCATCTTAGCAGTCTCCATATGCGGCTCAGCCCATTTCTTTGCCTGTGCTGATTTTTCTGATGCCTGATGCAGGTTGATACATGGACATTAACATAGTGGAGATATTTAAGGTATGCATTTTGAAATAAAAATGAGAATTTCTTAATGAAGATGCACCTTTTGCAGAAAAGTGTTGATAGCAGGCTTTCCATGTTCATTCCAATGACCTGAGATCACTTCCTACACAACATGATGATGACAGTGATGAGGGACTGGGAATGTAAATAACTAGAAAACGCCACAGATGCGCTATTTTGTGGTTCTGTTTTTACCATATACCGAGAAGAATGTGCAGCTAACCAAGGTGGCAACCATGCTCCATGAACCTGTAAGAAGAAGGTGATGCATAATACCAAAAGAATACCATCAAAGCAACCTAGCATAAACTTTAGGATATTATAGAATGATACGCACATAACACATTCTGTACTTAGCTTGGAAAAATGTCAATTTTCAGGTAACAACCACAATTTTAAATGTAATAAGTGCCAGAAACAAACGAATGACTGTGCATTTGCAAGGCAAGTAGCTATCGTCCATGCTGATCACATAACTTGTATGTTTTGCTCAATAAGATTGTAAACTATACTGTAGGATCGTGTCTTCATATTATTGACACTGATTTGCATCAACCATCAACTTTAGACTTTAGATGACTGAAAATTTACTACTATCAAGGTATTCCTTTACCTCTGTCAGCTGTTTTGACTTGGTTGTTGCTTCCAAATGCACCCGCATTAATTCCTCCTACAAGTATGAAAGAAGAAATAAGGAAACAAATTCATCATGGAATCATCAGAGTTAAGTGCATTAATAGTAATCAAACATATCTCGAACCTCGGCAACTTTCAGGGCGCGTTCTGTGTTTTGAAGCTTGCGCTTTTGCTCGTCATTTGTCTTTTGGAGCTAGGTACGACAAGAAAAAAGAAAGAAAAATAAGTCCATATGACATGTAACATGTTATTCTGTGTAGTTTTAGATATAGTTTAGACTTTGCGTGTAGGATCACATGAATTAGGAGACTTTCCCTTTTAAGACTCCTATGAAAATATAACATTGTAATAAAATTCAATGCGCAGTTGTTACATTTTCATGAACAAAACAGAGAGAAATTAGCTAGTCCCTTGGAAGTAGAATTGCTAGCCTACTACTTACTACAGAAATGTGTTAGTTCCTTTTGGGGGGTTTAGTTATTTATGTTCTTGGTGGGGGATACAATGTTTTGCCAGTTGTTGGAAAACAGAAAAGTAGGTCTTGTAATAACTCAGGAAAGGATTGAGATAAGATTGAGTCATCAATTCTGTATAACATATTCATGTAGTTACGAAAGGTTAACAACCCCGACAAAAATAACCAATACAAACCTAAAATAAAACAGTCTAATAGTACAAAAGGCCATTGTCATCGGTCATGTATGTACTCACTGCGTCAATCTTTGCAGTCAGCTCTTGCACCTTCTTCTCTGCATCATTAGCCCTATTCTCCAAAGTTGTTTTCTTGACACTCTGTGCTTCAATGTCCTTCTTGAGCTTGTCAATCTATGATAAAAGAAGATTAGAAACCAGAACCTCATAATTGGTACATTTTAATTGCTCATGAAGATTCATGTTTTGCACCTGCTTTTCAAGCTCAACAGCTCGGGCGTTGGCCTTGCCAACCTGCTCCTCAGCAGCCACAGACCCCTTTGCCTGTAAATGGATCAGATAGTTGTGATGCAATAATTTTTAAGACCATAAAGTAGTTTTCAAAGGCAATTCACTTAAAGCACATAGTATTGCATACCTGGAGGGAAGTAATATCGCTCTGCAGAGAAGCAATCTTCTGTGACTTCTCCTCGATGAGCTTCTCCAGCTTTGCAATGCTATCATCCTTAACCTTCAGTTCCTGGGATCGCTCTGCGATGCCTGATTCTGTACGATGAAAATAGTAAGGCTTGTTCCTTGGGTTGCAAGAAGGGACATTATGTGCTGCATGGCTTTTGGACAAATCAAATAACCTGCTATGCAAAATTTATGCAGTTTGTTATGCCTGATTCAGAAACAGTACTACCACCAATATTATCCCCAATTCGAGGCATAGCTTTAAGTCTAGACAGTACAAGCGTTTTTAAATCCATTTATAGCCCATAACTGCACAGTTTTATTCCAACCGAAACATGATCTTTTCCGGTGAAAATTCATGAAAGACTTAAAAGTTATGGCAGAGAAAGTACAGCCATTCAATGCTGAACCACTCGAAATCCCCCAAAAGGTAACTTTTTAGCAAAGTAAAACACAATTTCAAAAGCAAAGGAAAACACTTCCAAATATGATTTTTCTTTTAAAAAAGGCAGAGTTACTCGAAATATTACATACGAAATCAGCAGTTCAGCACCTAAACCAGGAAAATTTCACAAATAACAACAAACCACTTGATCAATTGAGCACACTAAACCACTAACAAGAGGGATCCCTCACAGCTCGCCAAATCCCATCACATCACCACGAATTGGCCCCTAAACCCCTCGCTTTCACCACGGCGCCATCAAATCAAACGAAACAGATCAAATTACCCTAGCTCAGGAGCACCAATCCCCAGCCCAATAGCCACCCAAATCCCCCGTAAACCACGCGAACCACGTCCCCTCCGATTCAACCCGATGAGAAACATCACTGACCTAAGCCGGAGATCTTGTCCCTGAGCTGCTGCAACTCCGCCCTGACCGCCACCTCCTCCCCCTCCTCCTTAGCCCCCACCACGATCTCCTCCGCCTCCTCCTGCGCGGCCGCACCAGCGACCGCCGCGATCACCAGCAGCGCCGCCACCAATAGAAGCCTCGAGATCCTCCCCATCACCGAACCCCCTCCTCCTCCTCCCTCCTCCCAACCCAACCCAACCCGCCGCCTCCAGTCCCAACGAGCGCCGCCGCTGCCGCGAAGGCGACGAGGCGAGGAGGAGTAGTGGCGGAGAGTGCCCGGCTCGTGTGCCGCGTCGCGTGTCTCGTTAGGACTTTAGGCGCAGCGCGGCTGCAGATTTTTCTCCTTCCTATCTTTTTTGCCTTTTTCCGTTTTATCCCAAGGAGGACGAAGCCACGGGAGCACGTGACCTGGCACGTGGAGCGGGGGCGGCACACGTGGCGGGGCGGGGTTCGGGCTGCCGCGTGGGACCCATGGCCGGGCTGGGTCATTGTGCGGTGGGTCCCACTGTGCTGCGGTCGCTGTCGCTCGGGGACAGGTGGCTGGCCGCCACGACCGGCACGCATGGATGAAATTGTTTTACTTTTAGTAGAAAAAAAATGTTTTCGAGTGCTCGTAGAAATCGCCGTCCTCTAGAAGGCGTTGTGGTAGGCTTGCTAAGGGCATGTATAAGTATAATGGTTATTAATAAAAGGTTTTTAGTCTTATTAATTAGAAATATTTGCTGATATGAAAGAGAGAAAAAGGAAAAACAAAATATCATTGCTACGGTTAACAACAGCTCAACATCTAACTCTTAGTCTATACAAAATAAAAACTTGGCTACATGAGGATGGAAAAAAAGTAATATAAAAATTATTTCTTATATTAATGGTGAGAGCTTTTGTTGTCTTAACTATTATAAGGACATAGTTTTTAAATAAATATATATCACGTAAAAGTCTATAGAGGACTCTATTTTTGAATATGCCTTAATCCTCACCATCGCTTTTGTGGTTGGCTTGGATTATTAAGCTTAAATTAATCCGCTAAAATTGAGATACTTTTAAATTTTAATCATTGTATATGATTTTGACTAGGGAATATGGAGTTGGTCATGCAAAGGTTTCTCCGGTCTCTGAGGGCAATGCAAAGATCAAACTCTTGGTTTCTCAGTCTGCATTCCACATGAGGAGATTTTCTGCATGCTTTGGGTAGCAGCAATTAGGAATCTAATATCTCTCCGCGGAAGGCTGCATCAAGAACAAAGATGTATCCTATCTTTTTTTAATAGATTTAGTATAATATTTAATTATTTATGTTATTTAAAATTTTGGTGTAGAAATCGATTATTTTGTTTTGACTTAAAGGAACTTTAAGCATAACTTATATTTTTATATTCACAATAAAACGAATGATCAAACGTTATACTAAAAATTAATAATATCATTTATTAAAAATAAAGTTATTTATTAAAAACGTAGGGAGTACAGTTTAGCAGGATGGAATTAAATTACTCCTACCTGAACCTTGCTCTTCGTTTTCTGTCACGGACACTGGTTGCATACTGACTAGCCATGAGAACACATGCTTTCCCCTCTTAAAAAACCCAATCCTCACATCTTAAGATAAAATTAGTGGTGAAAAAAAAACTACAATATCTCTTATTAATATGTAATATGAACGTAGTATTGATGGATGAGTAGGTAAGAGATCTTTAAAAAATAAAATTTCTTGATTTATGAACCATAGTAGTTAAGAAAATAGAATTTAATTTATTATAAGATAAAATTTGAAAGTCTTGATTTATTTTAGGACAGATGAAGAGAGTAAGCACTTAGCTGCAAAAATACGATGGAATGGCTGACACTCGGACGGCCATCATAAATGGCATCTCGACCCTCTGATGGAGATCAGGGTGGTTGCAGCAGTTACTATAGTCTCACGGAGGGGTTCGTTGGCGAGTACTACAGCTGAAGTGCTAGCCATTCTTTTCTTCTTCTTCTTGCGATGAAGAAGGGTGAGAGTTCGATTTTCCAATGGCAGGAAAGATTAAGCACTTGCTGCTAGTTGCGATCTTTTAGACTTTGCGATTATCTGACAGTGGCTTATCCGTGTCCTTTACCAACTTTTTTTACTGTCCGATTTGACATATGTTTTCATGCTTTCATACAAGCTTTTCAGTAAATAAGATAAATAAAACAAACTATTTTTTCTGTTTTAAAATAGAAAAATTTAGCATTAGATATTCTAATAATACAAATCTAGAGAGAAAAGGAAGGGAGCCGACAGAGAACAGAGAAAAAAAAGAGACATTTACATGTGTACGAATGGCCGGAGGTGCGGAGAGAAAAATGCACGGCCACCTGTTTTTTTCCTGTGTGGTTTTTCCACGCACGTGAGCTGGAGGTGCATGAGTTCACCATCGGGTGCATGAACACGTGCCTGCTCACCCGTAAAAATCAACAACGGCAGGTCTCCGGCATGCCGGTGGGATTGTGGCGGCATGATTCCACTCGTTGGGTTCAAATAACCCCTTTGAAATGTAGAAATTGAAATAGTTTTATTTAATTGATGATATCTGATTTTTTATGGTGTTTGACTATTTATTTTATTTAAAAATTTAGTGTAAATAGTAGAAATTGAAATAGTACTACCTCCTTTTATTTAATTGATGATATCGTTGATTTTTGTATGGCGTTTGACTATTTGTTTTATTTAAAAATTTAGTATAAATATAAAATTTATAAATCGTGCTTAAAGTTTCTTTAATGATAAAACAAGTCACAACAAAATAAATAATACTTATATAAATTTTTTGAATGAAACGGATGGTCAAACGTCATGCTAAAAATTAACATGTCATCTATTTAAAAAGGAAGAAGTATGTTTTTTAACCCTACAGGAGTTGAAAACACGTGAAACAGAAAGAGAAACTCTTTGATTACAACACAAAAAATTGCACCATAGTAAAATTACCAAGAGGTCTATTCTCTTGCTTATTTTCCTATTAGATTGACCATAGGAATGCAATCATATGAAAAAATTTATATCCTATGAATCAAAAGGGTCTATAGAAATTTTTTTTAAGGAAATCGAATCCTCAAAAAAAAAATCCTTTGCCAATCCTCTCAAAGAGGCCGTTAATATCCACAGTTATAAGTGTGTTTTCGCATGAATCTGGTAGAGACGAAGATTTACGGTCAGCTTTAATATGCCACGCCAACTAGGCATACACATGAATAAACTCTTGTTAAGCTCACACGTGCTAGTAAAAGAAATCTCGAGAGGTCTTCGCATTAGGGATAATAAGTTGATAAATTAAAATGCATATTAATTAAATATTATATATTATAAAGTTAAACAAATAACTTTAAAAATTTATCTAATGGTGGTAATGGTGATGTATAAAGTTTTTTTTAAGAATTT
This sequence comes from Oryza meyeriana var. granulata, assembly GCA_003991445.1. Classification (NCBI taxonomy): domain Eukaryota; kingdom Viridiplantae; phylum Streptophyta; class Magnoliopsida; order Poales; family Poaceae; genus Oryza; species Oryza meyeriana. Next base: position 33,481 of record RYFJ01000431.1, on the reverse strand, counting down.
GTGTTTTTAAAAGAGTGGCATGAATAGCCCATATCTCTAACTTAAAAAGAATGGGCCTATGCTACCGTGATGAAAATGAACCATTCAAAAGGATATCAGAGCATCTCTAAAAATTTCTTCATCTAATTTTCTATACTAAATTTTAGCCACCTAAAAAAGACCACTCTAAAAGACTATCTATCTGATGGCCAAACCATCCGGCCGGCAAAACCCCAGAGGGTGCCCAGCTAGGCACCTTCCGTCCACGGCCTTCACGACACCTTCTGCGGATAGACCACCAGTTCCGTGAGAGGTCAGAGCTGTACTAATATTTGTTCATATCATTTCTACATATCTATGGTCCCCAATATTGACTATAGTGTTATATTCTACAGGTTATTTGAGGTTAGACTTCTTCCGCTGTGTAGGTTAGTTGAGCCCGCACCGGATGAGAAGGACCCCACTAGGCGGTGGGACGTTGACCGGTCACTTCTGGCGGCACTAGTGGATTGCTGGAGACTGGAGACGTACATGTTCCATCTACCGTATGGCGAGATGACTCCCACACTTTAGGACGTGTCCTACCTGTTGGGACTTCCCTTCGCAGGGGATGCAGTCGGTCCAATAGACGGGATGCAAGGTTAGTCGCAGGACATCACTGCTCAGTTCAAGGCCATGCACCGTCAACCTGGATTTGGTAGACTGGGTTCGCTACTGCCTTACACCCCTACCGGCCCCTCGCAGGCGTGGCTGCTACAGTTCACTGTAAGTCGCGGATTCCTTCGATTCACAATCATCCGATATGTAAAACAACAGTAGTGCTGACTACACTCTTGCTTCACAACCTGATCAGCTAAACAAAGACGTCGACCAATACTCGGTGCAACGGAGCTTGGAGGCGTACCTGCTGTGGCTATTCGGGTAGGTGATGTTCACCAGCACGACGGGGCATGCGGTGGACAAGGGACTAATCCACTACGCTCGTGCGATCGCCGACAGCGAGAACGGTTGTGTACCACAGTGGAGCTGGGGATCTGCTGTGCTAGCAGCGACGTACCGTGGTCTTTGTGACGCGTGCACAAAGACCGATGCAGGTGCGATTCTCGCCGGTTGCCCTCTCCTTCTATAGCTATGGGCGGCCGAACGTTTCGCGATAGGCCGCCCTCTGATTCAGCACTCTCCCTACGAGGGCGGCCCTGGAGGCTTGTACGGGCAGTCGGCCGAGGACCGTCCCATTATGGGGACGGTATGGTGTCGCCGTGAGGTACGTTACGTGAAATTCTAGGTTTACCACTTAAGCACAAATACTGACGTGTTCCCCCTGCCCTATTTTGCAGCGTCGTTACGCTCACACGCAAGTTAGGAGGGCCTACTGCGACTTCATTATAGAGTTGGACCGCCTGCAGCCCAGCGACGTCGTCTGGGAGCCGTATAGTCCGCAGGCCATCGCGGCCCGTGCACCGCTTGGACTCTCGGTTCTTTGTATGCGCAACCAGTCGTACTGGATGACGAGAGTGCCGTTGGTGTTTGACATCTTCGTCGAGCCGCACTGTTCGCAGCATGTGATGCGACAGTTCGGCCTACGTCAGCTCTTCCCTATGGCCGTGCAAATGGTTGTGCCTCGTGACGTGCATAGGTTAGTACAACTGCGATCTTTGTCGACGACTACAACTTTTTAATAAAGTCTAATGCACTCTCTGCAGATAGGTATACTCGCAGGGGACAGGCAGGCGGCACTCAGTGGTATCCGCGACTGCAGAAGTACGTCGAGGACTGGTTGTTGGCGACGGAGGAGGTCGTCGACGAGATTTTTCCACACACTGAGGACAACTACCTAGCATACCTCAGGTGGTACCAGCCGCGCACCCGCACACGCGTGACGTTCACCCCAGAGGATCCACAGCCACACTTCGCCGCTACAACTGACACCTATCCTAGACACCGTGACCACGATTACTTCCGCGCGGTATGGCACATCTTCTTTGCACTTTGATATTCCCTTTATAGGTGTGCATGTTTCTAACATATATTAACGTCAAATTTCAACTAGGCCGATGCAGCGCGATAGGTTCGGGCAGATGTGGACGTAGCGTTCGGATGGTTGGATGAAGGGATTGTGCTGACTGCGGAGGAGCAGAGGACGACTTTCGGGAGGATCCGTCAGTTGATATACGCAGTGATCCGTGCGCTCACTTGTCGTGCGGTTGATGCGGTACCTCCTGTAGCTGTTCGACAGCTGCAGCCACGCCCCGCAGGAGCTGGAGTGCACCAGCATGGTTCCTGTCAGCGAGCTGGCCCCTCCAGAGGTATATTCCACTAACCATCAGTTCATAATACAACATGCACCGTTTTATATCCATATGCTTCGGTGCAGCTTTCGCTACACCGTACCTAGATCCCTCTGGAGCTGACACGTCCGTGCAGGGACCGTACAACATCCGATCGCACGCGCAACAGGGCATGACCATTGCCCCCGAGGCCACCACAGGAGGTCCTTCAAGTTAGATCAAAATTTACTTTCGCCTTGCAAAATTAAACTTTGCAATTATCAATATTTTTATGCATAGGTTTCCACTCTACAATGCGGGAGATGTTTGCTGGCGCTGGCTCGTCCACACAGGGCGCACGCGGCAGCAGATGGGTACAGGATCCTTTTGAGGGAGACAACTTAGAGGCCGAGGACGAGGACATCCACGAGGTACTAAATACCTTGCAGCTCGAAGGAGCTCCACCACCGCAGACACAGGACGCACTAGCTGGCACACCCGTGCAGGCGACCCGCGCTAGCCGTTCCGTACCACTAGACCAGCTGACGTATTCCCAGGGGCAGGTGCGAGCGCAGGCTAGGAGGACGAAGAAGGCTAGAGGTTACGGTTTGGGCCCGTTGTCCGTTGTATCAGTAGTACTTCGCCTCTTGTACTCAAAAGGCCTAGTTTGACCAAAGTCAAAAATTTGTCAGAAACATTGTTTGTTGAAATCTACTGCTTAGAAAATGTTTCACATGGTATCTTATATGTTTTCCAAGCTTAACCTTAAAAGAAAAATTAATTCTAAATAAAATTGCCTTCTTACCACTTTTTGGAAGAAGTTAGAATCTTGTTTTTGACCAAATTGCCCTAAATCTCCAAAATAAGTTCGAATGAGATTTCGAAAAAGCTTCCAAACAAAAATGCTAGACTTGACTATTTCAAATATTTTTCGTATTCAAACTTCTCGCAAAAATTTAATCCTTCAAAAGTTATTTGCATTCGAAATTCAACCAAAAAGTACCATAAACCATAATACGTCATTTCTAGCACTTCAGTGAGAATTATTGTAAATTCCATAGTAAATCTCACATATATGGAAATTGTCAATGTTTGAGCTCACACATTCAAACGACACCTTTGTGTCATCTTGTTTTTCCCTGAGATCTTAAAAACCTGGTGTTGTGACTTTTGTGTGCGGGGATCTGCCTGTGCAAGGGCTGGAGGCCGGCAGATCGGGCACAGCCAGTCCGACCGGCGCTACATGCGCAGTCCGACCAGCCTGATGCCTGCGGTCCGACCGGCTATGGGGGGCCGGTCCGACCGGGCCACTGGGTGGGGGCCCATTACTTATCCTACCCGACCTTCTTCCTCCTCTATCACTCTTCTCTTTTCGCAACTCCCCCCAAACCCGTTTCTCTCTCTCTCCCTCAAACCCTAACTCTCCTCTCCACTTCCTCTTCTCGGTTGGACCGGGATTTCTCCTCCGGTTGGACCGTAAGTGATTCTCCTCCGTTCCCTCTCTCTATTCTACGGTTTGGATTTGTATTTGATTGTGTTTTTGAACCGTGGATTGGAACCCTAGGCCAAAGGAGTGTGCTTCATTGATTTGCATCGCTAGAGGGGAGTTCTTGGTGCAAATCAAGTCGATTTCTTCCGGCAATCTAGTGGTAATCCCTCTCCCTTGCATCTAACTCAATCCCGTCCACCTCTTGATGCTTCTAGGGTTAGGGTTAGTTTGTTTTCTTATTCCTCTCCTATATTTGTGCACAATGCCTATCTTGTTCAGCTTCTATTCTTTCTAGTCTTGTGCCATATTAGTTCATCTCTTGTGTATGTAAAAATTTTTTAATGAATGGAACCATGCAAACTCGATCTGCCAGTGGCGGTCGAACCGGCCTGATGCATGCGGTCTGACCGTCCCTGGACTGAGCCGCAAGTTTCAATTATCAAATCTTTTCCGTTTACACTAATCCTCGCTGATCTTTTTCTTTGTCTCTTTCTCAGTCAATGGCTCCTCGCAAGAAAATTGCGGAAAGATGCTCCAAGAAGCGTTATGATCCCGTTATTTCATCAGAGGAAGAAGAGATGGAGGATGAGGATTATGTGATGGAAGAGGAAGATGAAGAGAAAGAAGACCATCAAATATATGAGGATGAGGTTGAGGATGAGGATGGGGATGAGGATAATGATGACGAACAACCTATTTATCCTTGAGGTGACCCAACTGCTCGACTTCTTTCGGTCTATTATTCAATCCCTCAAGTGGATCCAACTATCAGTTTCCGAGTATGATTGAACAACCCTACGGAGTACATGCTTCTTAGGGATCATGATCAATTCAACAGACCTAACGACTCCAACGATCGAATGTTCCACACAAACTTTCAGAAGAAACTATTTGAGAAGGTGTACACTTCCACCAAGCCCTTTGCTAATCATAAGTACATTGTGTGGAAAGAGATAAACAAGACCTCACAGTTTCAAGGGTTGCATAATCTTTTCCGACAAGTGGGAATTGACAAGTCCGTTGCTATCCATCAGGATTATGACCCCGCTCTTATCCGTCAGTTCTACTCCACTATTTGGATAAATGAAGATTTCACTCAGATAAAGTGGATTAGTAGAGAGCTTGGGTGTGTGGCAACTAAGCGAGAGTTGCAAGAAGTGTTGGAGCTGAGATATCTTGAGGGTACACGGCTTCACTCCGATCTACAGTACTCTCCAATGACTGTTCAAGAACAAGCTCAATTCTACGACACAACTGTTCAATGCACATTTGGAACATGTCACTGGATAAAAAATTGTGCCAAGTGCGATCAACTGGATTGTAAGAACTTCTATTGTCCTAAGGTGTGGCAACAAGGATGCCATTCGTGGTATAACATGGCATGTGATTAGAGCTATCATAAGTAGAACTCGGTTTGATGTCTCCGACCTTATTCTTAGAGAGATACACATATCGAAGAACACCCTTGGACAAGGTATATATTATGCTCTATTCATAATGAAGCTTATCCTTGCAAAGTGTGAAAGAATGGGCAATAGAACATCTCGCCATAAGGAGTATAGGCCCCGGCTTCCACCAAATGGTCCCTCTAGGCGGTCCTTTGAGAGCAGTCAATGTTCTCGTTCCGCTTAACTTCAAGGGCCTTCTTGTCATGATAATTCTCCTCCTTTGCCGCCTTCACAGGACTTTGGTTAGTTCTTTTCTCCTCAATATGTATATTTTGGAATGCAGCCAATGGAGTATTTCAATCCGGTCATGGGAGCTCTCAATGCCCTAAATGACAGCTTTACTCGTATGAATACCGGATTTGAGGAGATGACTGAACAAGTGAAAGGCTTATCCAGTAATGTTCGAACTGTGCAAAATTCCATTGATCGTGTTGAAGGTTGTATGGATGGTTTCGAGCGACGTGTGAGGATTGTAGAGACCTCCCATCCGGTTGTCTACCATCGTCGTCACAATGCGCCTTCCTCCCCTCCTCCTGAAGATTGAAGACCCTTTTGTTATTTGTCAGCTTTCTTGTAATAGGATAGTTAAACTCTGATTTGTCTCCTTTGGAGTTTATTGCTACTCGAAATTTATCTCGTTTGACATATACTATTTCTTTCATAAATTTATCTCCTTTTGAGTTCAAGCTGTTGTTGCTTATCACGCTCTATTATTTTAAATTTATGGAATGCAAATCATATTGCAAACTCCTCTCGTCGCCATTGTGGTTATTGTGATTGTCATGCATATATTTAGGGGGAGTCTATTGTATGATTTGCCTTCGTGTATTAAACTCCATTTATAATTCGGCTTTGTATGTAACGTTTCTCATTAATTACCAAAAAGGGGGAGGTTGAAGCATCTATGTCCCGTTGTTGATTTTGGTAATTGATAACAAGCACAAAAACAAACCGTTGGGGCCGAAATCCCCAACTCAGGTCATTTCCGGTCCGACCGCAGGCAAAGGATCGGTCCAACTGGGTCCAAATTCAACATCTAAAAAATACTAGCCGGTCAGACCGCAGATTAAGAGACGGTCCGACCGGCACCTTATCTCATTTGCGCTGTCGGTACTGGACGCGGCCGGTTCGACCGGCTGTGGGGAGGCGGTCCGACCGCCGCCCCAACTAGAACTTCCTGTCGGTACTGGATTCGGCCGGTCCGACCGGGTGGTGGAGGCGGTCCGACCGCCACCCCAACTAGAACGCCCTGCCAGTACTGGATCCGGCCGGTCCGACCGGGAGCAGGAGTCGGTCCGACCACGCCCCCCACTACAATTTCGTATCGATACTGGATCACGCCGGTCCGACCGGGTTGGGGAGGTGGTCCGACCGCCACCCCCACTACAACTCACTATCGATACTGGATCTATTCGGTCCGACCGGCCAGGTATTTGCGGTCCGACCGGCACCCGCGTCACAACTCCATAGCTTTGCGCCATCAAATTTAATTGGTGATCATCCTCCTTGCCATGTGGACCTAACTTTTTTTGCATATACTCAAACACAATGGTTAGTCCATATTAGCGCTTGTCATCAATTACCGAAATCAACAATGGGACATAGATGCTTTAACCCCTTTACTTCGTTTACTCTCGTTGATCAAACGATGTACTCCTCACGATCTATGTTCGCGATGAAACTGATCAAAAATATGAATTTTCGAGTTTCAACCTCACGGCGAAAGTAGATTGCGAGCGGTGACAACCCAGCACACGTTAATTGCTTACAAACGTAATGAAATTATCCATCCAACGAATATAAACGGCACATGAAACGTTTCTAGTTATCGTTATTACATGCCTTAGGGAATTTCAAACGGATAACCGACTAGATATGCAACTACTGTGTACAGTGTGGGTACTTCCCCTTTCTCGCCGCCTCCGGCCCAGCTTCCTTTGCACGCAGTGCCCTCTCCCGCTTCCTCTCCCTCTCTGCCTCACGGGCTTCCTTCTCCTGCCGCTCATTCTCCTCCTTTCTTTTCTGCTCAGCCTCCCACTCTTCTTGTGCCACCCAACGACGTTCTCACCGCTCCCTGTTCCAATCTTTTAAACTACGAAGAAACTTTGCGTCCTGTGGACGGATCTCCGTATCTATCTACTGCACAAAGTCGCACAGAGGCAGAGGAGGCTTCGGTGCCTTGACATATACAAATTTGTTAGCTCAAAGGTTCAAATATTTCGTACTACCAAATAATTCTATTACCTCCACTACCTTCTTTGCCTTTCCCTTCTTCCCTTGTGACTTCGGCTTCTCCGAGGAGTACGCATAATTAGCACACATTCAATACCTTTGCCGATATGTGTAATCCTTCTCACTTATTGCGACTTTGCAATTATCTCCACACCAACACATCAGCGGAGGCACGTCAATCGGAGGTCATAGACGACTGGACATACCAGATGCATCCATAGCAACCTACATTATAACCAAATAAACGCAAGTTATAACTCACTATGCCAAAAATACCTTATACAACAACATACCTACGGTATACTACACATGACTACAAAAAATTAAATGTCATCGTCCTTATTTCCATTTTCCTAGCGTTTCTTCAACTAGTGCTACTCATCTAGTAAAAAAACATAACTTCTCTCATGCGTTCTATCAATATCCTTAGCCGTTATGCTCAACTTCAATAGATCTACACCTTATGGATCAAACCTAACATTTACTTACCTGTGAAATAAGTAGTACAATACTACACATACTACATCATTTGATGAATAGAAATGGAAATTACAAAGAGTTATAGAATATTACCTGTAGATGAATCCGTAAACTAGCTGGGCTTCGCCGCTTTCGTTCGCCGTCACTCTCAACTCTTTCTTCTTTTTTCTGTTATTTTTATGAATTTTATAAATTTTTTGAAGGCTTGGAGGGGGTTTTATAGTGAGGTAGTAAAAAATCGCCCTCTGATAGGGCGATTTTTTTTTGATAAATGAGCCAATTTACAGGCGGTGCCTAAAAACCGCCCTCTAGGAGGACGGCAAGGGGGCTGCCTGCAAAACGCCGGCCGCGGGGCCGGCTATTTTACAGGCGGCCCGTGATTTTTGGGCGACCAGGGGCCGCCTGTAAAATGGCCCGCCCCGCGGCTAGCGTTTTGTAGGCGGCCCCCTTGCCGCCCTGCTACGGGGCGGCTTTTCGGCGGCCAGGGGGCCGCCCATAAAATGGCCTGCCCCGCGGCCGGCGTTTTGCAGGCGGCCCCCTTGCCGCCCTGCTAGAGGACAGTGTTTCGGTGGCTAGGGGGCCGCTTGCAAAAGTGCTGACGGCCGCCGGCCAACGGCCATCAGCCACATCATTAAATCGCCCTTTGGGAAGGCGATTTATTAAAAAAACGCCCTCCCAAAGGGCGTTAGGAGTATATTTCTGTAAATTTTTGAAATGAAAATGTAATTTTGTAAATATTTTATTAAAAAATATATAAATAAAAAAATTCATGAAAATGATAGTATTTTTCTGGGCCTCCAATGTTATAAGAATAGGTCTCTACTTATGGGCCTCAACTGGGCCGGATCCACTCTACTGGGCTGGAGCTGGATTAGTTAATTATGGGCCCATGCTAGGTTTTTTTTATTACTAGCACAATACCGTGCGTTGCAACGGGTGAAAGCATATGACCTTATATGGACCCAGTCGTCACTAACTTGCTAATAATATTTTAACCCAACAGATGGATTCTTAATTTTCAATAAAAAGGGCTTCCGACAGAACTAAATACTGGAGTCTATGGATGAACTATGCATACATGAAAGACAGCATCAGGCATGCACGATCTGAAAGCTCTACTTTGCATGATGGCATCTTTGGTTAAGCCATTAGAACACATTGATAACTCAGAGGTAGGCATGGGCGATGCATTTTTCTAGCACAAACTACCAGCTGATACCAACAGATGATGAAGGAAGAAAAATTCAGAACGTTTCATCAAATCTATTCAGTATATCATCTGAATATTTTCTGCAGGTATATCTATCGAGGGGAAAAAATAAAAATAGGAGCACAAATTAATACATTATCGATTACAATTCAACAGAACATGTCAAAACCAGCAAATTTGGATCACACAGTCTGTTGCATGGGCAAAGTCTAGCGAAATTGCATGCCAAACTGGCAAGCTTCCTACTTACAAATGCTAATGCAAGTACAGGGGATGAACAGAATAGGAGATCACAAAGGGAGGAAACGCACCAAGCATGCAGCAGAGCAGCTCGACCTCGGCGAGGGCCGGCAGGGTGCCCGGCCCCTGAAGACGCCGTGGAACGGCTGGAAAAGCTGCGGCAGTGGCGACACCTCCGCTTGCGCGCGCCGAGCAGTGCCACCCACCTCCTCTCCACCGGCGGCATAGCCTCCACCCTGCCACTGCGACGCTATCGCTGGCGTCGTCCTCCACGCCGTGCACGACCTGGCTGCCGAGATGCAGGAGGAGCGTCGCCTTCGTCGTGCGGCCAAGAAATCCCTCGCAGAGACCGAGTCCAGCCTCAAGGCCTTCGTGCAGGACGTCCTCCGAAAGCGTGGTGATTTCACCAACGAGGCCGCCGCGGCCTCTGGCTCGCATGCCGTGCACTAGGACAAGATCTCGACCGCCTCCTCCATGCTCTTCTCTGGCTTCAAGAGGATCTCCGCAAGGGCCGCGCGCGAGCTGCTCCCAATTTCTCAGAAGTATTCTTCCGGCCTCCCTACCCTCGCCTACGGCATCCTCAAGCGTGCCAACGACATCATCGATGACCTTCTCTCCCAGATCGATGCTGGCCAACCGCGACCGTGATAGGGTGCGTGAGCAGATGGAGCACCGCATTGATGTCTCCGAGCTCGAGACGTGTCGCTCGCATCCAGGTCAAGTCGCTTTCCATGTCTTTTCCGAGAAGGGGGTCAAGATCGGATGGCAAAGCGCACGCGCAAAGGGCTCGATGGACCCGACGCATCAGAATCGGATCCGGAACGCGCGCGCGGGCGGCGGAACGAAGAAAGACATGCGATAGGCCGTACAAAATTTCAACGGAAACAATTTTAATTTTTATAATAAATAAAAATAAACTATAAATACCATCCTCTCCGATGACTTCGATTATTTATCTACTAAATTATTTCTATTTTATCACTCTTAGCTGCCAACTTAGCAAACCAACTGGCAAATTACCTTGTTGCCCCTCTTCTCTTCTCTCCTCTCCCATGTTTCTTCAATGCTTCCTCATGTGATAGCACTGGAAAGCTCACGGCGGTGGTTCGGGTGTGCCGGAACAGGGCGGCGACGGTGAGCCTTCGGTGTCCGTGGCGTCCGTGGGCAGGCTGACACCAACCCTCGCGGAGACAAGCAGTGGCCAGAAGGAGCCACGACGCCACCGCCGGCTTAGCCTGCTCTGGCTTTCTCTCCGTGAGCTTTCCCTTGGTCGCCATCGCAGGATCGATCAGCAGCGCCGCGAGCAGCCGGCTTGGAAGAAGGAAAACGACGACGACGCATTAACTTCTTCGCCGCCACCTCCTCTCCCTCCCTCTCCGCCGTTGTTGCCGCCACCGTCCTCCCCCATGGCCGTCGAGGTCACTGTCACAGGCCATGGGCGCCATCCTCAAGCTCTCCCGTGGCCGTGATCGTCGAGCTCCCCCTCGGCCGCCAACCTCGAGCTCCATGGCTGCGTGGGGTGAAGGATGAGGGTGGGGAGTGTAGGATTGGATAGAAGGATCAAACCTGAGAAGGGTTGAATGATAGAAAAAATCAAATAAATAAATTTTTTAGTAAAATTAAAAAAAAACTATTTGTTGGACTAACCTGTTCAACCTCCTTTCGTTTGTCCAACCACTCACAAATCAAAAAAACATAACTTAACAAACTATTGAATTGGATCAATTTTATTATATCAAGATATATTTATAAAATACATTTATAGAATTAAACTCTATCTTTTTTCCTTCAAAGATTGATTTTACTAGGATTTCAACCCCTTATTTATTTATATTCAAAACCTCATATATAAACTAGAAGTAAAATTTTTAATCCCACTAAAACTCAATCTCGCAATCATAAAATCTATTTACAGTTACCAAATCAAATTGTCAGCTAGCTCCAGCCACAAAAAAATCCCACGCAAACCACGTTAGACTCATGCGCGCCTAGGAACTTCCTGCCGTCAAACACCCTTGCCTGGTGGGCCGCCACCACCTTGATCGGCTTGCCCTCCCTGCCGGCCGAGTGCAGCACGCACAGATGCAAGGCCCAAGCCATGCACAGCTTGTCCATGGACGTTCACGTTGACCAAAGTCAACTAGCCAAATACAGCACGCATACACTGTCCAAGTATATGCGCACGCACATGCATCCATCCATGCTACGCTATCTTGAGTACTGTAGCTATCTTCCTCTTCTAACTTTCTTCTCTAATTTCACTCTGAATTTCTCCGTGAGTTTTTCAACCCTTGCCCATACGATTTATAAAGTCCGTTAAGAAGATCTTTTACATGGTGTCTATCTAACATATGCCACCTTATATTTAACCTCGTCACACGGCATCCTTGATCATTCTGGATCTCAATTCCTCCCTGAGTTTTATCCCGATCCTGCCGTTAACCGATATTGACTTCAAGACAAACTAACTTTAGTTCAATCTTATCACATGATAATCCGATTGTGCTAGATCTTGTCTCTTTCCTGAGTATAGTCCTAGTCCTTATCATTGACCACGGTTGACCTCAAGTTATCTGCACACCAATAAACAAAATAACCGTTTCTAGGCACAGATATCGCAACCTAACCTACATTAGTCACACACACTCATGCTGACATCCACTTATATTTTCTAACAAGTTTAAATTATCTGTAAAGCTAATTGTTCATCACAAAATGTTAATCATGATAATGATTTTACAGGGAGGTGGGGAGCGGAGTTGGGAGGAGCACGAGTGTGACGGTGATGCATGAGAGGATGGGCAGAATGAAGGAGATGGCTGGAGCTCGATGTGTAAGGAGCTCACCGGAGATTAGGGTGGTTCGCGGGCCAGGAGAGGGATAAAAGAGAGTTAAGTGATGGGGGAGGGGGAAATGATGGTTGAGGAGGGGCAAAATCAAGATTTTATAATGCCATATCGTCCAGGCGACGTGGTAGCCATATGACAACATATATTGGGTATAAAATAAAATTGAATCAAGAATTTGCAGGGTCTTAAGCACTCCACCCATTACAAAATATAAGGATTTCTAGAATTTAAATCTTATGTCACAATAGAAAGATTTTCAGCACTATTCATAGTATTACTTGTTCTATCAATCACTTATCATTTAAATTTTTTTTCATCTTACCTCCACCTAGGGATGAAAACGGTACGGAAACGGACGGAAACAACCTTTATCGTTTTCGTTTTCATATTTTTTTCGGAATCGGAATCGAAATCGGAAACCCCGGAAACAAAAACGAAAACGAATATTATCAAAACCGAAAACGGAGCGAAAACGAACCGGCGCGGACACGGTAACGAAAATTTATCGGAATACAAAAACCCCTCAAACTAAGCTTCAAACTTTGTCAAAGTCCAATTCTTAAGTCTCAACGGTCAACAATTCATCATAAAACATAATTATATGAAGTCTATGTTAAGTCTCAACAGCAAAATATATTCTTCTATAACTTCATATAATTTGCATAACAAATAATTAAAAAAGTTACAGCAAAACACCATGGTATAATACACTATTCAGTGCTATCACTCCATCATCAGTACATACTACATAGTTCATCAATCATCAGTCATCACAGAACAACAACACACATCAGTCTATCAGTATTTCAGTGCTTAGTTCAATCACAAAACATATCACTCCATCAGTACACATAGTTCATCACAAAACACAATCACTTAAAGGTGGCTGCAGCAGGGGAGCTCATCCACTTGTGTAGAAAGGGTACAAAAATTTCAGATGAAAACTTGAAATTAGATGTATATGGAAAATTAAATTGACCAACATTTTCTTCAAACATCCATTTGCGCTATGCCATCCTCATCAAAACTTACCGTTTCCACTGCCTAATGGTCTGTTTCATTGGCCTTCAACAAAAAAATTTATCGAGCATTAGTGGAAGTATAAAGTCAGCCACTATATAAACATATGTCAGTAATACAAGCACAAACCAGGGACAACAAGGCACATAAATTTCGCTCCAGGTTCTCCATGTCCATCTCAGTTAGTATAGACCCAACTACATTTCCACCTAAATGTTCATAATCACATATTAACTCAAGAAATTGAATATGAACCAATAAAAGCAACAAAAAAAGTGTACACACAGCTGAATATTACCTTTTCTTGATGCTGCAGTCCAATCTTTGGTGCAAACCAGAGCTTGCACAATTTCAGGGTCTAGACGGCTACGGAACGGATCAATAACACGACCGCCGGTATTGAATGCAGATTCTGAAGCTACAGTTGATACTTGAATAGCTAGTACATCACGAGCAAGTCGAGTAAGAATAGGAAACTCATGTTGCTTGAGTGACCACCAATGCAAAATATTAAATGAGCTTTTCTGTTTTGTGTCCCATTCCATCAGTGGTTGATCCATGTAAACTTCCAACTCACTTTTAGTGCCTATTCCAGGGGCAGTACTAGCACGCAAGTATTGTAGAACATCTGCATCAAGTTCATCATCACTCTCCCCATCATACTCTTTAGTCACTAAAGGATTATTCTGCACATTTGTAGCTTATTGATAATAGCCATGAAGTCTGCCATGTGTTTTGGGGCACTATCACCATAAATCTTATCTGCATAATACTCAAGAAGTGTTCTCTTGAATCTAGGATCAAGAAAGCAAGCTACAGAAAGAGCCATATTGGACTTCTCCCAATATTTATCATACTTAGGTTTCATTGACTTGCCCATAGTTGCAATAACTGTATTAAAACTATGGCACCAATCTTCTACTGCCATCTTAATTTGACAGAATTTTCTAAAAAACAGATTTGCAGTTGGATAACTACTGCCAGAGAAGATCAAAGTAGCATCATAAAATCTCTTCAAGCATGTACACAATGACTTTGCCATAGTCCAATCATCATCTGTTGGGGCACAATTCAAATATTTGCTTCTATGACGAAGAAAGAGCCTATTAAAAGCAAGTCTGTACTGAATAGCTTGCTTTAACATGAGATATATGGAATTCCATCTTGTTGGAACATCCAAAGAGAGACCACAAGTAATGTCTAAACCATCACATTCAGAGGCGCACTTTATGAATTCTTCCCACTGTAATGGAGAGTTCTTCATAATCGAAATTGTGTTTCTAATATTTGAAATACTAGATGAAATTTGCTTCAAACCATCTTGAGCAACAAGATTGAAAATATGATTCAAACATCTCACATGAAAAAAGGCCCCATCACAGATCAAGGGTTGTATCTTGTTGAGCTTTTGTACTAACCCCCTAGCACATACATCATTGGCTGATGCATTGTCCAAAGTAAGAGCAAGCAATTTTCTATCAAGGTTCCAGTCCAGTACACTATCATAGAACACTTTGCACATGTTGTTCCCTGAGTGATGGCCCTCTACATACATAAACTTGATAATTCTTTTTTGCATGCACCAATTATCATCTATCCAATGCACAGTGATGCACATATAACATTTATTTTGATTTGAGATCCACATGTCCATGGTTGTACAAAAGCGGCATGAAAGAGTTTTGAAGTACTCATACATTTTCTTCTTCTCTTCCAAAAACATACTCAGTATGTCTTTCCTAATAGTTATGCGACTTTTGATTGGAAAAGTAGGGCGCAAGGACTTAATAAAATCCACAAAGTACTCATGCTCAACAATATTAAAGGGATATTCATGCATAATGATTGCCAAGTAAAATTTCTTCAAGCTAACAGCCTCATCATACCTGTAAGTCTCAACAGAAGTGCCGCTTTCACTTTTTTTGAGATTTAGAAGCTGCTAGCCACTTTTTAGTTGGTGCTTTTTGTCTAAGTGACTCCAAAATATTGTTGTGCCCCTGTTGCTCTCACGACGAGATGTATAGCTGCACATCTTACACTTTGCCCAAAGCTCTACGATCTCTGATCCATCATCTCCTACTACCTTTTTCTCATACTTATCAAAGTGGCTCCAAACCTCAGAACTGGACTTCTTTGTTTTCTTTGCAGGAGGGACATTTGCATCCTCAGTAGTTTCTTGTGTCAAATCAACTTGAACTCTTGCTAGTGCAACAACATTTGCAGCAGGATCTCCTTCATTTGCAAGAGTTGGTTGTGATGCTCGCAAAGCTACAATACCCGCATTGCATACACTTGCATTGCTGCTAGTTGCATTTGACGAATCCATCACAAAGCTACAACATACAACAACAACAACAAAGCTACAACATAAAAGAAAACAAATCAATGGAAAGTGAAAAGGCTACGGTATGTCTTTAGCTGGACATAGTAGAATATATCATTTTTCAGCTATATATACATTCATTTTTCAGCTGGACATAGTAGAATCATTCATTCATTCAACATTCACAGAAATATATACATTCAACATTCAACAATAATTAATTCAACATTGAACATTCAACATCAGTGCTGATTCCGCAACAACATTCATTCAACATTCACTCAACAGAAATATATACAGATACTACACAGAGTGACAGAGTGGCAGTGGAGGAATAACCTGCTGGCTGCTGCGATGCGAGGCGTCGTCGGCGTCGGTGGCGGTAAGAGTCGCTAGTGCAGCTTGAACCGTCGGCGGCGTCGGTGTTGGTGGTTCCGAGATGGCAAGAGACGGTAGGGGCGAGGAGAGGAGAGGATGACGCAAGAGCGAGACGGCGGGGACGAGGCGGTGCGAGACGGCGGGGAAGCGACGGCGTGAGACGGCGACGGCACGAGACGGCGGGGAAGCGACGGCGCGAGACGGTGGGGGCGTGAGGGCACGAGACGGCGGGGGCGAGGAGAGGAGAGGACGGCGCGAGACGGCGCGAGGAGAGGACGGCGAGGATGTGGCGGGGCGGTGGGGCGCGGTCGCGCAGGGGCGCAAAACGGCGAGGGCGCGAGACGGCGGGGGCGAGGAGAGGAGAGGACGGCGAGGATGCGGCGAGGCGGCGGGGCGCAGTTGCGCAGGGCGGAAAACGGCGGGGGCGCGGCCGCGCGGGGGCGCAAGACGGCGGCGTCGGTGGGAGCGCAAGATCTGGGAATTCCGCCGGCCGCCGCCCGGCTCGGAGCACAAGACAGAGTCTCTCTGTCTCTCACTCTCTCACTCTCTAGTCTCTAGTCTGTCTAGGGTTAGGGTTTTAATTGGGTTGGGCTAGGTCGCTGGGGAGGTATTATGGACTATATTCTATGGGCCTTTCTAACTTCGGAAATTCCGAGAAATTTTTCGAAAAGTTTCCGACCGATTTCGAGTTCCGGCGGAAACTGCTATTATCATTTTCGATTCCGTTTCCGAGAAAATATTTTCGTTTCCGTTTCCGTTTCTAAAAAATTTCGAAAAAATTTCGACCGGCTGGTTCCGTTTTCGAAATTCTGTCCGGAATCCGGAAATATTCCGTACCGTTTTCATCCCTACCTCCACCTACTTTTCCACCTCCATTCATTTCACATCTATTAAAGGGTGCCAAATTTTTTTTCTATAATCACAATATCTGCTAAACAATTTATAAATACTTATAAATAATGAAATTGACACTTGAGAATGCGCTAGTCAAAAATCGCCATACTACGCCACATCCAAGATATCCTCGACGAGGCCGAGGTGGTGGGCCCCACGCCCTGACGGGGAGTCGACCGACGACGACATGCGTCGTACGCTCCGCACGATCTCCCACGCACTCCCCTCCCGGCTTTGACCACGCAGGTAACCCCAGCGATTACCGTTTCCCTAATCCTAATCACGGATTAAACTATAGTAAAAAGTCCCATCATTAGCAGCAGCTTAAAGGATTAAATTTAAACCCTCCCCCTTAAGCCCGCGGTTAGAACAAGTTTAAGTTTCGCGAGGAGGCGAAAAGCGAAGTCTCCCTATACCTCGTGACCCCAAACCAATGCCACTGTCACTGCTCACTGTAGCAGCAGCAATGCTGTAACTCTCGCTTAAACCCAGCACGCTCCCCCTCCCCCCCCGATTGATCCCGTCCCGTCTCCGCCTCGATCCGCAACCTCGCCATGGAGCTCCCCGCCGCCGCGTGAGCCGCACGGCGGCGGGCGATTGCTGGGGGGCTCCGCCGGTGATTCGTCGGTGCTCTGTGTGGGGGGTGGGGGTGCCTCTCGTGGATCTTGGATGTTTTTGATCCCCATTCTGCTTGGTTACTTGGGTGGGTGGTTTCTTGAGGTTGGGGCGTGGTTGCATTTCGTCGATTTATGAGCTTTTTTTTTTTTTACCATTTGGGATTTTGGTTTCTGGGTATTTATTTTCGTTCTTTGCTCCGGCTTGACTCGGTGATTGATTCTTGTGCTGCTCGCAGGGAAGCCAAAAGGGGAGCTTTTTGATTAAGGAAAGGGTAAGGGGTCTTCTTTAGCATTGATCGGATCCTCTTTGTTGGGATTTAGAAGCTTCTACGCTTCCACTGATGGATTTCTTCAAGATCAAGAAGTTGGGGAAGACCCGGAAGAACGCCGGGGGCGGAGGAGAGACCGTAGAGTCTGACGAGGACGCGAACGCCGGGAACGTGGCCTCTGACGAACAGGAAGGTAAGATCTTGGAGGATGATCCTGCGGCGGCAGCGGGTGCGGGTGTGGACGCAGATGCAGGCAATGGGGGCTTGGCAGGGGAGGAGGACGACGACGATGACGATTTCATCACGAATGAGGTGAAGCGCAGGCTCAAGGAGTTGAGGAAGAATAGTTTCATGGTGCTCATCCCTGAGGAGGAATGTGCTGAGGTGGATGAGGATGGGGAAGAGGAGGAGGAAGGGAGTAGCTCCAGGGAGTGGATGGAGACTGACGTCGGCGACGGGTTCCCGCTATGCGGGTTTGATTCGCTCTATGAGAAGTACTGTCAGAGGATGGCTGTGTTTGATAAGATGATCACGCAGCTCCTGAAGGATCCAGGTGAAATATTTAGCCTGTGTAGTCATTCTTGTATGGTTGCTTATACATTCTGCATGTCTCAGTTGAATGCGAAACCTAATGTGTGTTACTTGTTTCATGCTATCTATTTAGTCTTAGATAACTTCTCTACTATCGCCGTTCATTTGTTTGGGGGACATTAATTGGCCATGCAATTGGACGGGACATCGATTTCTTGTACATATATGATGCGATACATTCTATAAATCCACATGCTATTGAATATCATACGTTCTACCATTCCTTTTGCGATGAGTAAACAGCTACCGTATCAAGTTATATGCTTCATATGGAGATTCTTATGCTAATTAATGGTACTCCATTTTCTATGATAATAACTGTCGATTTCTGTAGTTCTATTCTGTTAACCAATTTCAGCAATTTTACTGGCCAACATTTCCTGAGTGATGTTTCCTTTATGCATACGTCAGTGCCTATTAGCTTTTTGTCAGACTTGAGGGTTCCATCACTTTCTTGTGTAGCAAGGCCACAGTCATGCATGCACATTTGCTTACCTAATCAGATCTTTTGCTGTGCTATTCTATAGAGTCTCAACAATTTATCCTTTTTAATGATTGATAAATAAACTTCCTAGGTTCGTTCAACATCTCAAAAAAATCACCTAGATCAGCATCAAAATTGGCATCAACCCTGCGCAACCTCTCTTTCAAAAGGAGGGATGAACTCCAGGAAGATTGTGAACATCTTCAGCAACAGCAGAGCGAGGATGATCCTTACCAAACGCTTGAGACAGCTTATGTTGGACATGTTTCTTTAAGTTGGGAGGCTCTTCATTGTATGTATGTCCACCTGAGTCTGATACTCGCAGCTCAACCTGATAATCCTACCACATACAGCTGTGCTGCTCAAGCATTCCAGCAGTTCCAGGTTCTATTGCAGAGATTTGTTGAGAATGAACCATTTGAGCAAGGTTCCCGGGTTGAGATATATGCACGGTCTCGGAGTTCCCTGTCGAAGTTACTTCAGGTCCCCACTTTTCAAGGTATGATTCTTAGGTTTGCATTCCTTAAACAAGCATAACCCATCATTTGACAATTGAATATATTTCCGTGAGCAATACAATTCACTCTTAATCCTCTTGGCAGCTTATTGACTTTTTTATTTTCTAGAAAATAATTATATCATTGGATTTTCTGTGTGGCTTAATAATTCATTGAATTTTGTTGGCTGATGTTTCTTTTAATCAAATAACTTCTCTGCACGTTAGCTTCTTTTAACAGCCATTACATTTGCTTGCTTGAAAATTTGTGTCTTCTTGAACTGAACTTCTGATGCATTGCCCAGTGACAAAGCCAGCAAGTTGTGTTTACCATTTTGACATATGTAGTTAAAAGCTCCAGCAATTATAGATAGATACATTGGAAGTACTCTCGTAAAAAAAAAAGAAAGAAAAGAAAAGAAAAGAAGATACATCGGCAGTACACACTAATGCCTCATTTGGCAAGGCCCAAATCTTAGTTTAAATTCCTTGTCTATCCCTGGGGATGGGCTGGGATTGGAACATTGCCAAACAAGGCCTAAGACACCATGGTTTACCATTGGTAACATGTCTAGGACGACTTACTATGCAGTTCTATAAGTATCAGTTACTATAGCTAGGACCTAAGTGCGTTGAACATATTGCGCAGTATGATGGAGCCTTCTGACAAATTTATGCATTTTTTTCCTAGCTGTAGGATGCTCCTGTGCAACATGAAGTACCGATGCATACACATGCATTTTTTTGGTGATTTGGTTGTCATGCGCTTGATAAATTGGTCTTTATTGTTACTCGTACATCTTTCATCGGGTCAACTTACACTATTTGTTTATCCAACTAATTATGCCATTTAGTACACGTTTTTGCAATCCGTTAGTCTGGTGTTGCTCTTGATAGGTCCTAGGTGATAAGCTGTGGTACTAAGATGCATTAAAAAATCAAATGTGTTGACAACAATGTTGGGGAGTTATAAGTATACGACCGAGACTAGATACAGTTCAGAGCTTTCAGCCATCGATGTTCAACTCAAGACAAGTTTAGGATCTAAAACTGTTATACTGTGCATTTGTTCATACAGCTGATATCTCAGTAACAGCTGCTGTACCAGATGATAGTTTCTGTTTCAAATGACACTTATGTTTAGGATCTAAAACTTTCAGATACTGACTAATAACTTGCGATATAAATGGCATTGTCTCCCAGAAGAATGATCTAATTGGTAATGACTTAATGTTGGTATCATATGTACTGTCTTAATTATGGTGGAAATGCTTAAGGGCCTTATGTTGTGGGAGAAAAGGGGATATATAGATCTTACATCATGTTTATCCACGTCAGCATGTTTGTCGTATTAAATGACATGCAGATACTGCCCTGGACGTAGGTTATTTTAACTTTTAAGTGTGATTCTCTTTGGCTTTGGCATTGAATAGCCTAGACATATTGCACATGCTACAAGCGAATTTGATCTGCTGTACATTATGGCACAATGGCCAGTACTGCACTATCGTTGGATCTTTTTTCCTTTCAATTCTGTTTCACATTTCATCTGCGACTAAGAAAGATATTAACATCAGTCAGATTTTAACATCGTTGAGTAATTATGTGAATATGGCAACACCTGAACCCTATATGTATCCAAAAATTAAGAGCCACATGTTTCGTACTGTTGATTTCTGTAACATGTGCTCAACCTGTGACTGAAATGGTGTACACAAGCTTTAAGAGCATTCTTTGCAAATTTAAGATGTGTCAGAACGCCATGCCCATAAACTTCCTCATTTATTCCACAGGATTTTGTAAAGATTTTTGTCAGTCTAGACTGGTAGCAGGACTTGGTACAGGTATAAATTGTATTACCTAGATACAGCTAATTGTTTGGTTGAACCAAATCTTTTTTAATGTGATGCTTAGTGCATAAAATCCCTAAAAAAAAAATCCTTGATCAGATTTTACTCTGGTCTACCAGCAAGGCAGTAAGTTCTGAATGCAATAAATGCAATTATTTCTATTCTGTGGAGTCATGCCTTCACTTTTGCTTTTGTTACATAATTTTTTTCTTTTATGTTTTGCTTCCATTTGAGAACTGGGTTCTCTAAACACATTTTTTACACGACTTTGTTAATTTATGCAATATTTGTTTTTAATTAATATCTTGCTTTTCATTTTTGTATTCTCTATACAGTTGCAGATGGGAAATATAATGCTGAAGATCAAGTGGAACCATCAATTTTTGCATCTGACCTCATCAAATTATTAGAGGAGTCTATCCTAACTTTCCGTCTTTTCCTGAAAAAGGACAAGACAAAGAATAGTGCCCTCATGAGTGTTCATAGTCATACTGGAAGCTCAATTCAGCAAGTTCAATCCTCTCTTGATAAGGTAATATCTTATACGTGGCAGATTGACTCAAAAAACCTCTAGCTCCTTGCATTAGGTTTCTTTAGTTCATATCTGCTGGGTGCTGGCTATTCAGTGTGGACCAGGTAGTTTTTTATTCATTGTCGCTAACTTCTTTTGGCTTGATTTTCATATGATCTCTTTCTGCAATGTGCTAGTAGTATAATTAATTTTCCTCACATAAATGTGATGTTCGTCCCATATGAAACACTCTGAAAGTTATTTGCATGGATATGGTTTTTGTACATGGTGGTTGAGTCTGCATGCCTTCAAGATTTCTACAGCATACGTTACCAAACGTGGCATGTTGAGAAATAAATGTCTTCTTGTTAATACAACATCTATTCTTAGCAATTTGAGCCCAGGTAGCTGAATCAATCATTCACATGCTCTCTCAGAGACTCAAATCTGTGTATATATCTATAGTCTGTGTGTTTATGCAACTCTTTCTCTTTCTAATGCATTCCTCCAAACCTGCAGAAGGAGGTGAAAGTGAAAGAACTATTCAAGAAGAAAAAAGGATGGAAGAGCAAGACCTGGCCAGCCACAATGGAGGAAGTTCAGCTGCTCTTCGCGTTAATCGACATCAAGGTCGTGTCAAGGGTCCTGAGAATGGCAAAGCTCAGCAAGGAGCAGTTTCTGTGGTGTGAAGAGAAGATGAGCAAGCTTGATCTCTCCGACAACAAACTGCGGCGTGATGGATCCCATCCTGTTCCCCTGTTGATACACCCAGTGTCTGAAGCACTGCAAAATGTGGCATGCCATGTGTGGCATCTGCTACACTTGATAGCTTAGCTGTTCTATGAGCTGATAGCATTTGGCTACCTTATTATATGTAAATGCCTTTAGGTTGAAATGCTTATACTAAAGTGATACCTAAGAAGAGATTGCTGTTAGATCTCCATTTCTTGAGCCTGTGTTTAGCATGAGGTTTTTATGCAGCATAGCAACATCTGGAAGTAAGACAAATGTTACTTAGAAATCACTGGGTTAATCCAAATTCTGGACACAATTCCAAGCTGTGTGAAGCTACAGGCCTGTTCTGAAAGAACCACACGCTGGGGCAATGAGAGTGAAGCAGGTAGCTTAACTACTCAAATCATACCATGCAAAGAATGCACTGTGTTGATTGCAACCTGCAACCTGAAGTGAGCTCTGCCCAATTCTGCATTGCTTTCTCTGAAGATTTTAGGTAGGGGTTGTACTCTCTGTACTCTCCCTTATATTTGAGCACTTTGCTTCTGCAAGGATAAACCTGCTTGTGCAAGCACGCAGGCAACTCTGCTGAAAAATCATGGTGCACAATGATGCAACTTTAGAACAAGTGATATGTCTTCCTTTCAGAACATGGCGTGTGAGTGAAAAGGCTTTTGCCTCTTGCCATCCAGAAATCTTTCCATATGTTTTTATTGAAATTCTGCTAAGCTAAACAGAAACATTTGCTAATCCTACAAATTACATTGAAATTGTACCACTTATCATCATTAACTCTTCAGTGCTAATCTCCACAGATCGATCTATGAACTTATGGACCCGGCTGCATGTGTGGACCCCAGCAAGTCAGTTTCTCAGCTGAATAATCTAAACTGGTGGGCCCCTCTTGCAAGTGAAGTTCGAATGTTCTGCATCAGCAGCATCAGCTCAAGTTCATGAGCACAGCAAATGGCTGCCACTAAATTCCTGCTGCCACAGCCATCAATGGTGGGGGTCATCAATGTGGTTGTGTGCTTGTATGTATGTAATGCAAGGCAAACTGGTCATTCACTGTGCCCTGCAATTTATGTGCCATAAAAACTGCACTGTGCAAATCTCTCTTTTTTCTCTCTCTCTCTAGCCATGGACAAATGGCATGGGCCACAATGGCACTATCACACTGCTACATCCCTGCCTATTTGGAAACTTTGGTGAGGAGATTTTTCTGAGCTCACATCTTGATATACCCTCTCTGTATTTAGATATATGATATTATTGACTTTACTCGATCAAACTTTTAAAACTTTGACAATTAATAATTCTCAAAATGTTTAGTTTGAAAATATAAAAATCATAAGGATATGTCTTTCTTTATAAGTACTTTTACAATACTATAATTTTGTTACATATTATCGAGCTGCAGACTAAAACCGAATAAAGTTAACAGTATCATGTACTATTTAAATACAGAGGTAGTATAGACTGACAGTGATGTCATCTGCCTGCAACAACTTAGAATTTCTTGATGTAATGCAGAGCTTCCTGTACCTGTCATTGCCCTGTAAAGCATGTTCAGTCAGATGTGTGTCATCTCTTTGCTGCAAGAGTCCCTTGCCATGTACTCCTGTGTGTGTAGGACAGTAGGAGCAACCAATTAGATGCAGAGGAGTTAAATCATGTGGCAGCAGGTCATGTGATGAAGGCAACCACTAACCATTTCTTCAATGCAGACTGAAAGAGTAGAGGCCCTGCAGCTCCTTCTTGCTTGCTCTACTGTTCTTCAGCCAAGTGAGGTATTTTGGTTTTAAGATGGTGGTTTTGGTAGGTTGTATGCTTGGAACAGATCAACAGACAGCCAAAATTGGACTCAAAAGAGTACAGAAAAACTGCATTGGGATCTTGATTCTTGCTGCCATGAACTGCCTTGCCAGAAGCATTGGACTCTCTGACAGTGAATGAGCTGTGTGTGCACACCACCCAACCTGCAATCCTCCTATACAGTAGTACATGCAGCAGAAGGTAGTAGAAAATAAAACATAACATGAACAGATCCATTTGGCTGGTTTCTACAGTCTACCCTTCCAAGTTGCAGACAGAAAAAACACACTAATATAAACCCATGCAGGATGCAAGCTCTGGTTCTTTAAAGAATATTTTCATGTCAGCTTTTCTTGCAGGAGTAAAATAATACATGTATAGTACTGTAGCTGTATTTGCAGTTTTTTGTTTTTTTTTCAGCAGGAAAAGTGCAGTAAAAAAGTGAGTCTAATGGATGCAAATTTGACCAGACTGAGGCTACAGTTTGCATGCGTCTCATTGGACAGTGTTCAGTGTAGTAGCTCTCGCATATAATTCTGTCCTTTTTTTTCTATCTTTTTTATTGTGGTGGCCCACATTGTATTGATGAAAAGAGCAAGTTAAGATTCTTGTTGTGTCCTAAGAGTAGAGCATTTGGTTAAGGTTAGCCCCGTACTGTGGATCTCGCAGCTGAGCAGCAGTAAACTAAGACAAAATGGCCATGTTTGCCAATCATGTCTTCTTCTGAGCCCCTGGGCCGATGAGACATTGAAAAAACAGGACTTGTAGTGCTTGTCATTTGTCTTGTTTTGATAATGTCAAATGCTGAATTTTTTATTTTTATATTTTTAATAAAATATTTACAAAATTATATTTTTATTTCAAATATTTATAAAAATATACCCCCAACGTCCTCTGGAAGGGCCTTTTTTTTTATGAAATCGCCCTCCCAGAGAGCGATTTGATGACGTGGCTGACGGTCGTAGGCCGGGCGGCTGTCACCTATTTTACAGGCGGCCAGGGGCCGTCTGTAAAATGTCCCATTTTATTAAAAAATCGCTCTCTAGGAGGACGATTTTTTACTGCCTTCCTATAAAACCCTCTCCCAGCCTCCAAAAAGTTCATAAAATTCATCAAAATAACAAAAAAAGAGGAGAGAGCTGAGAACGAAGGCGAACGAAAGCAGCGAAGCCCTGTCGGTTTACGGATTCGTCTACAGGTAATATTTTATGGCTCCTTGTAATTTCCATTTCTATTCATCAAATGATGTAGTATGTGTAGTATTGAACTACTTATTTGATAGGTAAATAAATGTTAGATTTGGTCCACATAATTTAGATCTATTGTAGTTGAACATAACAGCTAAGGACATTGATAGGTCGTATGAGAGAAGTTAGGATTTTTTTTACTAAATGAGTAGTACTAGTTCGAGAAACGCTAGGGAGATGGAAATGAGGACGATGATATTTTATTTTTTTAGTCATGTGTAGTATACCCTAGGTATGTAGTTGTATAAGTTATTTTTGGCCTAGCGAGTTATAATTTGCGTTTATTTGTTTATAATGTAGGTTGCTATGGATGCGTTCGGTATGTCCAGTCATCAACGACCTCCAATTGACGTGCCTCCGCTGATGTGTTGGTGTGGAGATGAATGCAAAGTTGAAATAAGTAAGAAGGATTAC
Organism: Oryza meyeriana var. granulata; assembly: GCA_003991445.1. Taxonomy (NCBI): domain Eukaryota; kingdom Viridiplantae; phylum Streptophyta; class Magnoliopsida; order Poales; family Poaceae; genus Oryza; species Oryza meyeriana. The sequence goes on along the minus strand of RYFJ01000431.1, from coordinate 7,643 downwards.
ACATTCCGGCAAAGGTATTGGATGTGTGCGAATTATGCGTACTCCACGGAGAAGCCGAAGCCGCAAGGAAAGAAGGGGAAGGCGAAGAAGCTCCTGGAGGTATTACGAATTATCTTGTAGTACGAAATATTTGAACCTTTGAGCTAATAAATTTGAATATGTCAAGGCACCGAAGCCTCCTCCGCCTCTGTGCGACTTTGTGCAGTGGATAGATACGGAGATCCGTCCACAGGACGCATAGTATCTTTGCAAGTCGTAGGAATGGCACAGGGACCACCTCGAACGTCTTTGGGCGTCGGAAAAAAAGTGGGAGGCTGAGCAGAAAAGGAAGGAGGAGAAGGAGCGGCAGGAGAAGGAAGCCCGTGAGGCAGATAGGAAGAGGAAGCGGGAGTGGGCACTGCGTGCAAAGGAAGCTGGGCCGAAGGCGGCGAGAAAGGGGAGGTACCCACGCTGCACACAGTAGTTACATATCTAGTCGGATATCCATTTGAAATACTCTAAGACATGTAATAACGATAACTAGAAACATTTCATGTGCCATTTGTACTCCTTGGATGAGTAATTTCATTACGTTCGTAAACAATTAACGTGTGCTCGATTGTCATCGCTCGGAATCTACTTTCGTCGTAAAGTTGAAACTCGAAAATTCATGTTTTTGATTAGTTTCGTCACAAACGTAGATCGTGAGGAGTACATCGTTTGATCGACGAGCGTAAACGAAGTAAAGGGGTTTCTTCAGTAAACGTAGAATTAATTAAACACGATGTACAACAGGTGAACTACTACTGGTACAATGTACTATGGGCCCTGACCGTAACCTCTAGCCCTCTTCGTTCTCCTAGCCTGCGCTCGCACCTGGCCCTGGGAGTACGTCAGCCGGTCTGGTGGTACGGCATAGCCAGCGCGGGTCACCTGCACGGGTGTGGCAACTGGTGGGTCTTGTGTCTGCGGTGGCAGAGCTCCTTTGAGCTGCGAGGAACCTAGTACCTCGTGGATCTCCTCGTCCTCGTCCTCCAAGTCGTCCCCCTCGAAAGGACCCTGTGCCCAACCGCTGCTGCGTACGCCCTGCGCGGAGGAGCTAGCTCTAGCAAACATCCCCGGCACTATAGAGTGGAATCATGTGCATAAAATTATTGATAATTGCAAACCAAAATTTTACAAGGCAAAAGTAAAGTTTGATATAACCTAAAGGACCTCCTGTGGTGGCCCGGGAGGCACTGCTCATGCCCTGCTGCGCGTGTGGTCGTGTGTGGTACGCTCCCTGCGTCGACGTGCCAGCTCTAGAGGGATGTACGTACGGTGTAACGAAAACTGCACGGAAGCATATTAATGTAAATAGTGCAATGTCGTAGAAGAAACATGTTATGAACCGAATGGTTAGCGAAATTACCTATAGGGGGGCCAGCGGCTGATTGGAACCCTGCGGACGCACTCCTGCTCCTGCTGACCGTGGCTGTTGCTGATGTATAGCTACAGGAGGTATCGCGTCGGATGCACGACAAGTGAGCGCACGAATCACTGTGTGCATCGCATGACGAATCCTCCCGAAAGTCGTCCTCTGCTCGTCCGCAGTCAGCATGATCCCACTGTTCAACCGTCCGAATGCCGTGTTCACATCAGCCTGAACCTGTCGCGCTGCGTCGGCCTATTTCAAATGTGACGTGAATATGTGTTAGAACTGTGGACACCTACAAAGAGAATAGCAAAGTGCAAAGATAATGTGACTTACCGCGCGAAAGTAGTTCTGGTCACGGTGTCTAGGATACGTGTCCATCGTAGCGGCGACGTGTGGCTGTGGATCATCTGGGGTGAATGTCAGGTGTGTGTGCATGCGGGGCTGGTACCACCCGAGGTATGCTAGGTAGTTGTTCTCAATGTGTGGATGTATATCGTCAATGACCTTCTCTGTCGCCAAACAAACAATCCTCCAACGTACTTCTGCAGACGAGGATACCACTGAGCGCCGCTTGCATGTCCCCTACGATTATACCTATTTGCAGAGAATGCATTAGACTATATTTAAAGAGTTATAGTACTCACACAAAGATCGCAGCTGTGCTAACCGGTGCACGTCGCGGGCACAACGATCTCCACGGGCACAGGGAAGTGTTGACGTAGGCCGAACTGTCGCAACACGCGCTGCGGACAGTGGGCTCGACGAAGATCGATCAACACCAATGGCAATAGTTGTCATCCAGTACGCCTGGGTCTGGCGTAGCGTAGCAAAAGAGCCGAGAGTCCGAGCGGTGCACGGGCCATGATGTGCCTGCGACATATATGGCTCCAGACGACGATCGCTGGGCAGAAGAGAGGTGGTGCTCAGAACTGTATAACGAAGTTAGAGTAGGCCCTTCCTAACTGCTTATGGGCGTAATTGACGCTGCAAATAGGAAAGGAAACACAGTCAGTGTTTACGCGCATACGTGGTAAACCATAGAATTTCATGTTACGTACCTCACCGGCGACAACCATATCATCCCCATAGTCGGATGGTCCTCGGCCGACTGTCTACCCAGTACAAGCCCTCTAAAAGGCCGTCCTTGTAGGGAGAGTGATGAATCAGAGCGGTAATCGCTCGGCCGCCCATAGCTGGCAGAAGGAGAAGTGCAACCATCGAGAATCGCACCTGGATCGGTCTTTGTGCACGCATCACAAAGAGCATGGTACGTCACCGCTAGCACAGCAGATCCCCAGCTCCACTGCGGTACACAGTCGTCCTCGCTGTCGGGATCGCACGAGCGGAGTGGATCAGTCCTTGTCCATCGGCATGCCCCGTTGTGCTTGTGAACATCACCTAGCCGAACAGCCACAACAGATACGCCTCCAAACTCTGACTCACCGAGTATTCATCGGCTTCAAGGTCTAGCTAATCAGGCTGTAACGCAAGATTATAGTCAGCATCACTATTGCTTTATAGATCGAATGATTGCACCTGGAAGTAATCCGCCACTTACGGTGAACTGTAGCAGCCACGCCTGCGAGGGCCGCTCATAGTGTAAGGCGGTAGCGAATCCGGCCTACCAAGTCTAGGTCGACGGTGCATGGGCTCGAACCTGAGCAGGATGTTCCTACGCCCAACCGTGCGCCCCGATCAACTAGACCGACTACGTCCCCTCGAGGAAAGTCCCAACAGGTAGGACACGTCCTGAAGTGGGGAGTCATCTCGCCAACGGTGGTGGAACGGTGTGTCTCCGGCTCCAGTGATCCACCAGTGCTGCCAGAAGTGACTGTCGTCAGCGTCCCATCGCATGGCGGGGGGTCCCTCTTGTCTGGTGTGGGCTCAACTAGCCTGGCACAACGGAAGAAGTCCAGCCTTCACGCAACCTGCCAGAATATAGCACTATAGTCAATATGGGAACTTAATATGTACAAACGATGTGAACGAATGTTGTACAATACAGCTTTTACCTCACGGAAATCGGTGGTCTATCCGTAGGATGGTGACGTGAAGGCGTGGATGGAAGGTGGCTACTGTGCACCCTCGACGGCTGATATAAGACGGTGGGACTGGTCGAGGTCGGAGTCGAGCAGATCTGGGTAGTAATACGCCCATACCTCGCAGCAACAAAAGTGAGATTAATGTAATTTTATGTCAAACTAAGTGCACTCTATCCCTAAGGGAGTTTGCTGAATTTAATGAATAAACGGTTAAGGACTACATGAGTTATAAGACAATGGCCAGTATTAGTCCCAGCGTGCATGAGTGTGTGCATGGAGACCCCCCCCACAAAACATGAATCGCAGAAACGCGCGAAGCAAAGCGACACTCGAGAGTTTATTTTAAATCATTATGAATTATTCTTTGGAGCTCGTAGAAAACCGTTCTATCAAGACGGGGTATGCAAACAGTGCTCCAGAGACACACTCAAGCTTAAAGATCCAAATAGCTGAGAGTTCATCACTTTGGCACAACACATAAACCTTAGGGTGGGCTATTTCAGTGTCAGGGTCGAGGCATCCGACCTCCAGGGCCGGAAGCTCGACAGGTCTTCGGCACCAGACTAAGTGTTGGCCGGAGGTTTCGATCTCCCTGGTCGAACCTCGGGCCAAATCTGTGAGTAATGCTAGTGACGTAAGCCATGTCCTACTTAAAACCCAAACTTGGATTCTAGGCGTTGCGATGCATCTCCACTTCGTCCCAATGTTGTAGCCTCTCTAAGATGTTTGACTCTCCCAACTTCTAGTGCATTCTTTGTGATTCTTGTAGGATTAGCTGTGGAATTGGGTGAATTTTGTTGAGAGACGGCCGGGTAGGGCGATTCTTGTGCACTTGTGGGAGGTCACGGATTGGCTCTTGGGGCTTATTTCTCTTGAGGGAAACCTCCTAGCGAGTTAGGCGTTCTCCCGCGGAGCTCGCCTCTTGTTGTGGATTGTCCCGGGAAAGTTGTGCAAGGTCATCTCAACCTCGCAAGGAAAAGAGGTAAATTCTAGTGGAAACCAGTTTGATCTTTGTGCGTCACTTGTGAGAAAGGGTTCAATTGAGACCAGCTCTTGGAGCTCCTCAACGGAGACGTAGGATTTTGATCCGAATTCTGGGGAAAAATTTTGTGCCTCCGTTGTCTTTTCTCGTAATTATCCCTCATTTTGTATACTTAATTGCCGCATTTATCCTTCTTACTTCATTACTTGACTGTTACTTGATCCTCTCTGTCAGATTTATCTTTATAGAAGTATATTGGTAGAGTGCTGAACCCCAGGTCGGAAACTTCCGGCAGTTCTAGCCGGAACCTCGACTGCACCCTCTCGGCCAGACCGACGAGAACGGTCGGAACCTCTACCATTTGGTCGGAGGTTCTACCAGTATTTTACCGCTGCTTTGAGAATTTTTCAAGAACGCCTATTCACCCCCCCTCTAGCGACATCAAGGCTTTCAATTGGGTTCAGAGCCTAAACTCCTAAAGAGCTTAACCGCTTGGAGTTGATCAAAGATGTCGGACCGAGAAGGTTTAGATGGTAATCTCTACGGAGTTTAGAGACGGAGATGGCTCGACTAGACAAGTCGGGTGAGAAGGGGGCCTGCTTGTTGACCCTTGACTACAACCAAGTTTACCCTCCTCTCAGCAATTCATCTCTGTGTCCAGACGCGCTCCCCATTTGACGGGACCCTTCATATAGCGGCGTGGAAGAACAAGATGAAAATTGTATCTAACTCGTTGCATCCAATGTTTGGAAAATTGTGTGCGACAGGTGTGACGGATGTCCGGAGGAGGAGAGGAGCCGTACAACCGGCCCAAGAAGGCCTCTAATCCACCTACAATGCCAAGCCGCAAGCGTCATCCTCAATCCTTGACCACCGATGAATTAACAAGGTGCACCAACTCGAGAGGCAAGGAGAGTTGGGATACACTTCAATTACCATGAAGGATCCCCCGGCGTACGAGACGTCCAAGATCGAGTTGCCTTGAGGGGCAACTTGGCGGTTTGTGATGGAAGAGCAACAGACCACAAAGAGATGTACGATCCATGATGGTCATTGTCAAGAGATCCGTGGTTCTTGTGGTGAAGACTATGAACCGATCATGGTGTCAGAGGCTTGTCGCCGATCGCCCCAGAACCCCACCTTGGTTACTCTCATCCCGGGAGATGAGGAGAACTTCAAGAGCTCCAAGTGATTTCGTTCTCTCAAGATCATATCAATGAGCTTCTCGAAGAGGAAGCCAAGGAACGTCAAGTATGGCAACTTGCCAGAATGCCGCAATCATCAAGAACAAGAAAAGTTGCTTTGAACGAAAGAAGGAGCAAGCCCCAAGCGAGCTCCGGAGTGAAGGATGAAGACTTCGCTCTGTGGTGAGGAAGTTTAAGCACTTCCTTCGTCGAGGCGGTTTTGGCAAGGACAAGAAGGAGTACGACAAAGGAAGGAGGCAATTCACGGCGTCACGGTAATGCAAGAGTATGGCCACTTTATCGCCGATTGCCCAAGCTCAGAACAAGGGTGGCAAGTCCGAAGGTGGTCAAGAGCAAGACCGGGTGTGGCTCACATTGGGAGAAGGTGGTTGCTCGCAATGATGAAGGAGAGACAGGAAGAAAGGTGATGAGAGGGTTAAATTGCTATAAGTCAAAGTCATCGTTGGGGCTTCGAAGAAGTCTTTCGACAACCTTGAGCCCGGCGACGATCATTATGAGGCCCATTCTCCATGGAAAAGGGGTGTACCTAACATCTCCAAATCTCTCCAATTGATGATGATGATTAGGTGATGAAAGTGAGGATGATATGGGCGGAATGGCTTAAAGGTTTTAGCAAGCGCATGTCAAATTGCCAAAAGCTTATGAGGGATTAGAGTGCAAAGAGAAGTTCGAAGGCAGAGGATTGCTCATCTTGAGAAGGAGAGAATTGCCTAAGGGAGAACTTGGTAAAGAGATGGAGAAGGTTGAGGAATTGCTAAAGAGCTTTTCGGTATAATCCATGTAATCTAAAGAGTATGAATGAATCCTTCAAGAGATCTTGTGAAAGTGCGTCAACATAAAGGGTCTTGAAGGGTGCAATTTGACATCCTTTGAATAGGTCTACTCTAATGAGCACCAAGTATCCAATGCTTCCAACAAGAACGGTTGTTGGCGAAATGCTATATTATGATTGGGATTATGCCTACTTACTTAAAGTTTGGAGGGGTTCAAGAAAAGGAGAATGAGCGGGTGAGGGCACTTGGAAAGTTTGGATATTTGAAAACATTTATCAGATGCTCTACAACCTCATAGACTCAACCAGAGCGGGTATGTCTTGGGTTCTCTCCTCCATGAAGTAGACAATCAGACAGGCTAGTAGTCATGGATAGTAATGGTTTGGTTTGTGAAAGAAGGAGCTACGTCGCAAAGCAGGGAAGTAAAAAGTTCTTGGTCGTCTGGGGAAGCTCCGACCATAGTTTTTCGGGAGGTTCCGCCATGCCTTCGCAGACTGAGAAGGCCATGGAGTTCGGACGCTAGGCGGTAAGGGTTCGCGGCTTCTCGGCATACGGAGGTCCGAGGAGGTCCGACCCTGAACGGTAGCGGTTCACGAACTAACTAGACAGAGGAACGACTGGTAGGGGTCGACCCGATGTAGGAGGTCCGCCAGAAACTGTCTAATGAGTCATATGAGATTACCACGATGACGGGTAATGATTGCTCTTTTCTTGGTGATTATTATGAGGATACAGGGCTTGTGTGTGGTGCCCAAGGGGTCGTGGTAATGTTAAAGGACCAACTCAAAAAAGTTTGGGTACTAAAATACCAAGCTTAATCTTTTTGGGGGTAGGCATACTCCCCGGTGGATCTGAGTTGGGGCTTGTTGACAGCGGTGTAAACCATATTACGGGAGCGAGGGAGATGTTGCAATCCCTTGATGAGAATGGGAGGAGATCACTGACAATATTGTTTTGGAGAAGATGTAAGGAAGGTATGGATTATGGTTAAATTGCCATCTCCAAACCAATCAATCTCTTCCTAAATGTTCTTACCTCGTAAGTGTCCTTAGGTGTCAAATCTATTATGTGTCTAATTGTGGCAATTGGGGCTATAAATTGTTTGTTTACCGAAGAGCTATAACAGTCTTTAGGAAGAGATGATATTCAATCGTTCAGGAAGGCTTGAAGGGTGAGGATTTTATCTAGTGGACTTTGGGGATAAGGAAAAGTGAAATCCGGGAGGCTTGCTTGAATTTTTAAAAT